>JAJKFI010000098.1:4199292-4232933 GCA_029204185.1 Lerista edwardsae | reverse complement strand
GGTCCGCGGCAAACCCCTGCAGGGTTACGGCTGAATCTTCCATAACCCGCTCCAAGGTAGCCTAAAATAAGGAGGTTGTCATGGCCTGTAGCCTGTGACTGGCTTTTCCTCCAGAAATCTGTCCAGTTCCCTTTTAAAGGCATCTAGGCCAGATGCCATCACCACCTCCTGTGGCAAGGAATTCCACAGATTAATTACCCACTGGGTAGTTGTTGGATGATCAGAATGCCAGTTGGTCACCATGTATATATCTTCTTCTTGTGCAGAGAATTGCACCTAGGAAGGAAGAGGGTGATCTGGAATCGGTCTTGTAGGTTATATAATAACACTAATTTAAGAAACTTATATGCCTCAGTTACAGGTCTGTTGTGAAATGTGTTAACATAGGTTTTTGTTCTAGATTTCAGGGCACGGTTGGTTGGCTGGTGAGTGAAGTGTTGACAGGCCATGTTTCTGTTTTTTCACCTTTTGGATAATTTTGGAAACCTTAGGATAGCAGGGTTGATGTGTTTACACAGTGTGGTCCCATTGCCTTCATTTTGTACTTGTTTGGCAGCTGTCCAGTTATATTTTGGCTTTTAATACCTTTGTCATCATCTTATCACCCTCAGAAGCTAATCATTCCAAATATGCAAATTATTCATATTGCAAGCACTGCTGCTTTTGTGCTGAAAGAGATTCTGGGTCTTTGTATAATATTTGGAGAACGACCTTCTTATTTTTGGAGTGCTGTACAAGCATGGCATGGACACTAAGAAGAGGCGTGATCTTTTCAAATTCATTTATGCACCAACTCAAATGTTCTTGGATTCCTTTTTATTACAGCATTCTTAAAAAAAAATAGTTTAAACAATCGGCATTCATTCCCTTTTCCCTTCCAATGTTGCTGAGCCTCTGAAAGGAGGGGACCCAGCTGGTGCATGTTGGTGCCTGCACTCTGCTGATAACTGTTCAGCCATCTAGTGAAAGGGGAGTGGATGGACATTCTCAGGCCACACCCCTCTTAATGCCCAGTCACTGATGAACATTATCAGTACAGAGGAAGGAGAGTGAATGGATACTCCTCCAGTGCCACTATAAGAGTTACTGAGCAATGGTGGGATGCCCTCTTCGTGGCAGCACCTGTTTGACTGTTCAGTCCTTAAATTGCTTCAATTCTTAGAAATGATGGAGGCATGTAGAAGAAATGCTGTGTGGAAGTTTGGCCTTGTACCAAGCTTTGTCCGTTACCTGGTGATGTGGGAAGGAGCAGGCCTTCTGCAGCTGCCAAGCTATTCACACCTCCAGATTCTTTCAGTCTGCCATTTGCCCTTTGCAGTTTCTACTAAGTATTTTGTACCTTTTACAGCCTTTGGAATCTGAGCTCTTGCAACATTGGAACCTGAGAGCCTGAGAACTTGTCATTTTAAGTTTGAAAGGCTGCTGGGATCCTAATACAATGAACTACTTCTGGCATCTTGTTTTTGTCATGGAAACCGTCACATAGGAATGCCAGTCTGTTTGGCAGCCGTGGTTGCTAAGGAAGGGAAAGTAGAAACCGGGTGCAGTTAGGCTATTCGAGCCACTCATAATTGGAGGGGTATGAAATGGATTAGCGCCCACATTCACTTTCCTCATTCGTTTTACATCACCACTTACTGTTTACATGCTATTCTTTCATGTCACATGAGTACTGTAATTTCTTAAAAATATAGGCATGCAGCTCAAACCGTGTGACAAAATGACAATGCTGGTTCCTTTTCAAGTCGAATTACCTAGGCCTGTGAACTTATATGCTTTTATTTGCTTACCTGAAAATTTTCCAGACAGTTAAAATCTTAGTATTGAACTTGATATGACCTCAAACAGAGAGAGAACTTGAAGTCTTGCTGGATTAGACACACAAGGGATGATTTTATAGAGTTTTATAGGGAAATGTTTCCATGAGGGGGGACATTTTGTTGTAAAACATTTGATTATAGTAGTTCTCCCTGTCGGCTCCTCTATTCCACCATCAAGTCTTCAGATGACTTGGGCGGGGACTGAAGTCAGGAGCGAGGAGTCGGGTTTTAACAGTCTCTGGGGGCCTGGCCTGAAACTTTCTCCTTTTGGGGGGGGGGGTCTACTGGACATTCAGACCCCCACCTTTTAACCAGGAGTGGCTGAAAGGCGTAAGCACATTTCTGGGTCAGAAAAATGATGCAGAGGTGCCATTTGGAAGACTTCAGAGTACCTTCTCAGAGGAGGACGTCTGCTCCGAATGCCAGTGGCAGTTCGGGGAAAGCTCCTGGCTCCCACCTCCCACATTGAAAGCGGCATTGAAGTAAATGGAAGAAGTTAACAGACTTTTGAGGAAAATCGGGACTACAACCTGGAATAACAGGTGAAATTTCTCTTTCCTTCTTTTAAATTGGATGGGAAAGCATGGATTGTGAGGGAATAAAATAAGAGAAAAGTCAGGAGGAAAGAAGGGGAGGACGGGTGAAAGAGATCCCTCCGCGTCGTAAACACTAGAGATTACAACGAAATTCCTTAATGTTTGGGTCACTGGATTTCAGACTTCGTAAATAACAGCCTACTTCAAATACATTTAATAAACAGTTCACTTACTTTGGAAGGAACTGCAGAAGAGCTTTGAATTCTATATTACTACAAGCTATACTCCCCCTCTCTGGAACTTGGTATCTCCTTGCTCTTGCCGGCTTGGTTTTTATTATTATTACTACTTCAAAAGGGATTGATTGATTGAAACTGGAGACTTGCCCTAGTCTATTAAAGAAGATTTTTAGGAGCACATATTCTTCTGGATGTTTTGCTGGTTGGTTTTTCTTCTTCTGTTCTCCCAACTCTGTTTGGGGCTTCACTCCATGCTTTCTCTTTTGAGGGCGGAGTGATCTGGTTCTCCCTCTCTCTGAATATCAGCTTCTGTGCTGGGCAATGGATTAAAATTTTTTCTTTTTATTGCCTGGCTGGACGATTGAAGAAGATTAATCATGGACTTATAGGGGCTTTTCTTCTCCTCTGCCATATTTGCCATTCCCTCTGTTTCTGATGTTTCCTTTCTGTCTGGCTGGATCTGGTCTATTTGGAACTACTTTCTTTCCCTTTTTTGGAGTTTTGTGGTTTTTTATGCTGGAATTATATGGATTTTTCGTGTTCTCTTTAATGTTTTGAATTTTTTTCCTTCTCCCCTGGTTTTTGAGTTAGCATCTTAGGGTCTAATCTTTTCCCCTTTTCTCTTTGGAGTATCATCACTTTTTAAGGCGGATTTAAGGTGGACCTACAGTATATGGATTGACTTTTAGGTTGGAATTATATGGCTTTTTTGTGTTGTGCTTTTTTTTTATCCAAAAATTGACAGGTCTGCAACGGGAAGAAAAATACATAATGGAGGGGTTTTATCAAAGCCTTTTTTGGAGTTGGCAGATAAGAACATAAGAAGAGCCCTGCTGGATCAGGCCAAAGGCCCATCTAGTCCAGCTTCCTGTATCTCACAGTGGCCCATCAGGTGCCCCAGGGAGGCATGAGACAACAAGATGCTTGCATCCTGTTGCCACGAATTAACCTTAATAGATGTATGGAGAACTCAGAATCCGATGAAGAAACAATTCACATTTTATTCAAATAGACAAAGTTTGGTCAAGAATTGACATGTGGTGGATGTCAGCTACAATGCAAGGAATCAATTTTGAGACCGAGATTTTATTATTATTATTATTATTATTATTATTATTATTATTATTATTATTATTATTATTATTTATTTATTTATTAAATTTCTGCCCCGCCTTTCTGCCCGAAGGCACTCAAGGTGGCATTACAAAGTTAAAAACACAATAAAATATTTATAACATAATTAAAAGACAATAATTAAAAACAATATTAAAAATAAAACGTACAACAGCCAATCCCATGGATTATAACATGTACAAAAATATAAAAAGAATGCAAAGACGAGCCAGCCTGTCAGCAACTAAAAGCCTGCTGAAACAAAAAGGTCTTCAGCCCCCGCCGAAATACCGCCAATGAGGGAGCAGTTCTTAACTCTAAGGGGAGGGTATTCCAAAGTTGGGGTGCCACCACCGAGAAGGCTCTCCTACTGGCCGCCACCCCTCTCACCTCTCCTGGTGCCGGCACAGTCAAAAGGGCCCCCCCAGATGACCTCAGAGTACGGGTAGGATTATATGGGAGGAGGCGGTCCCTCAAATACCCTGGGCCCGAGCCGTAAAGGGCTTTAAAGATCAAAACCAGCACTTTGAATTTGGCCCGGAACAGAACCGGCAGCCAGTGTAGTCGCCAAAGTAACGGCTTGACAGAGTCAAACCGACGTGCCCCAGCAACCACCCGAGCCGCCGCGTTCTGTACTAGTTGTAATTTCTGGACCGTCTTCAAAGGCAGCCCCACGTAGAGCGCATTGCAATAATCTAATCTGGATGTCACTAGGGCATGGGTCACTGTGGCCAGGTCCGCACAGCTCAGGTACGGTCGCAGCTGGCGGATCAGCCGAAGCTGAGCAAAGGCTCCCCTGGCCACTGCCGACACCTGAGACTCCAGGTGCAGCTGTGAATCCAGGAGAACCCCCAAGCTGCGAACCTGCTCTGAAGTGCAACCCCATTCAGAGCAGGGCGATAGTCCAGTACCCGAGCTGTGGATTTCCGGACCAAGAGCACCTCTGTCTTATCTGGATTTAATTTCAGCTTGTTCGCCCACATCCAGCCCCCAACTGCCTCCAGACAGCGATCCAGGACCTCAACTGCCTCCTCAGCATCAGGGGGAAAGGAGAGATAAAGTTGGGTGTCATCAGCATATTGATGGCACCCCACCCCAAACCCCCAGATGACCTCTCCCAGCGGCTTCATGTAGATGTTAAATAGCATGGGGGATAAGATAGACCCTTGCGGCACCCCAAACTTAAGAGGTCGGGGTGCCGAACAAGTGTCTCCCAGCACCACCTTCTGGGATCTGTCAGCCAGGAAGGAGCGGAACCACTGCAGAACAGTGCCTCCAAGCCCCAACCCAGCCAGCCGACCCAGAAGGACACCATGGTTGATGGTGTCGAAGGCCGCTGAGAGGTCCAGCAGGACTAACAGGGACGCACTCCCCCTGTCCATTCCTCGGCGTAGGTCATCCACCAAGGCGACCAAGGCAGTCTCTGTTCCGAACCCTGGCCTGAAACCAGATTGGAATGGGTCCAGATAATCCGTTTCCTCCAGTACCCTCTGCAGCTGTATTTTAGCAAGTACCTTTGCTGTTGGTCTTAAATAAAAAGGCGATAAGAGGATCTTGGCGACAATACTAATCACTTGAAAGACCAACACTTTTTGATGTATGCAAAAAATGAGATGGACTGGTTTTTTAAACTTAATATACAACCAGAAATGTCAATGCAAATAGTTGGGGATACAAGTAAAGCTTACTTTGCTGCATTCCTCATTGCTTACATTGCAATGCAGAGAAAAAAAAGCTGAGAGAGAAATGCAAGAAGTAATAAATAAACTGAAGAAAGAAGAAACAGAAAATATATGTAAACCAGAAGATGGAAGAATTCAGCAAAAAATAAAGGGACTGCAACATGAAATTAAAATAAAACAGACTGAAGACATGGAAAAAAAGTTGAAGTTTGCTAAACAAAACGTTTTTGAGAATGTAAATAAACCAGGAAGATTGCTGGCCTATAAGTTGAAGAAGGAACGACAGAAAAACCAAATTCAAATTTTGAAAAATGAAGAGGGAGAAGAGAAAGCCCGATTAGAGGAACTGAAGTTGACTGTGGAAAATTATTATCAAGGACTGCATAAAGGGAATAAAATTGATTTAGAGAAACAAAGAGAATACCTGAAAGAGGATAATAAATTGATTTTAACTGAAGAACAAAGGAAAAATTTGGATCAGAATATAACAATGGAAGGAATAGTCTCAGCAATAAAAAAACAGAAGAAGCAAAAAGCACCTGGACCAGATGGTTTATTATCAGAATATTATCAATTGTTGGATGAAGTTTGGCTGATTCCTTGTAAGAAATTGATAAAAGATATATGGCAAACAGGCCGGATACCAGAAACATGGAAGCAAGCCACGATAACATTAATACATAAAACAGGAACATTGAAGAATAACATTAAAAATTATAGACCCATCTCATTGCTTAATGTTGATTATAAAATATTTGTTTTGATATTAGCTACAAGATTGAAAAAGATATTAAATAAATTGATACATCAAGACCAATCAGGATTTCTTCCAGGACGCCAGTTAAAAAATAATGTAAGAATTTTAATTGATACTTCGGAATATTATGAAATGAATCCAGGGGAAAAATTAGGTTTAATATTTCTGGACGCCCAAAAAGCATTTGATAATGTTAATTGGAATTTTATGACTGCTCAAATGGAACAGATGGGATTTGGAGAGAAATTTTTGACTGTGATTAGAAATTTATATTCTCCACAAGAAGTTGTAATAAGAATAAATGGGGAATACACGGATAAAGTACAGATAGAACAAGGTACTAGACAAGGCTGCCCACTGTCTCCACTATTATTTATTATTACATTAGAGACTTTGAATAATACTGTGAGAAAAGATCAAAAGATACAAGGATTAAGAATAAAAAATCAAGAATATAAGATACAAGCATATGCTGACGATTTACTTTTCATTTTGGACTATCCGAGCAGCTCCATAGATCAATTGATGCTAAGGCTTGAACAATATGGTGAAGTGGCAGGTCTTAAAATAAATTATGCTAAAACGAAGCTATTGACTAAAAACATAAAAACAACGGAAATTGAGCAGCTGAAGAAGTATGGACCAACTTGACTCAAAAGCAAAATATCTAGGCATTATCATGACAAAAGAGTAAGCACGTTGATGGAAGATAATTATCTTAGACTTTTAAAAGAAATACAAGATTTAAACAAATGTATTAAACTTCAGCTTTCAATGATGGGCAGTTATAAAGATGAATGGTTTACCTAAGATATTGTTTTTATTTCAGACAATCCCAATTATACTGAATAATTTTTTTTATTGAATTAAACAAAATGATGACTAGATTTATATGGAATGAGAAAAAAACAAGGATACGGCTGAAACTTTTACAAGACCAAAAACATAGAACCGGCTTTGGCGTACCTGATTAGGAACTCTATCAAGCAACGACACTTAATTGGATAAAAGACTGGATTACTTTAAACAATGAAAGATTGCTTAGTATAGAAGCATTTGATATGCAAATTGGATGGCATGCTTTTTTGATTTATGACAAGGCTAAATACCATGGAAATTTTAAGCGACACACCTTGAGAAGAGCACTACTTTGGTCCTGGGAACAAATGAGATATAAAGTTTACTAAAAAATACCAAGATGGATTAACTTTGGAAATATCGACTAAGCCAGACAGGTTAAAAGAGGAACAAAATGTTAAATATGAGAAGCTATTAAACAGGAGAACTTTTAGATGATAATATTTTAGAAAATAAAGGAATTATTTTGGATTGGTGGACTAAATTACAAATTAAATCGAGATTAAAGGAAGACCTCAAAATAGGCATTTATGACCAAGAGATAGACTTTGACAAACTAAATGAAGAGGAGAAATATATCTAAAAGATGTATGAATTTCTATTAGGAATGAAGATGGAAGATGAAACGGTGAAGGAGGTAATGATTCAATGGTCCAGAAATTTTTGGATATAATATGGATGACTGGGATAATGAATGTAAAATTGACAAAAGCAACTAACCTAAAAGAGAATTTATATAAGATGTTTTACAGATGGTATCTAGCCCCAGACAGACTAGCCAAAATGTATCCAGGGTGTTCGAAGAAATGTTGGAAATGTAAAGATAAAGAGGGGACCTTCTATCATATGTGGTGGATGTGTGCAAAAGCGGGGAAATTTTGGAAGATGGTGCAAAATGTTTTGCTGGAAATTTTAGATTCTGACCATATAAATTTTAGACCAGAATTATTTCTGTTAAATATGACAAGTAATATACAAGATAAGGGGATGGAGTATATTATAACACATGTGAATACTGCAGCAAGAGTATTGTATGCTCAAAACTGGAAAAATGAAGAGATTCCAAATGTAGATCAGTTAATAGAGAAAATATATGATATTGTGGAGATGGGATGTATTGACTGAAAGACTGAAGGATGGAGATGTAACTAAGATATAAGAATACTGGAGATGTTTTTACAACTGGATAGATACAAAAGGGAAAACTTAAGATGAGTTATAAAGATTCATATACCCAGGTGGTAGACAGTATAAAAAAGAGAACAAGGATTTAGAAATATTAAGTTTTGTATGCATAGTTGTTTGAAAATTTGAGATTATGATTTAGATTGTATACAAACAGTAACAAATAAGAGGATGATGTAATAGCTGCAATCAATGTGTACCTTTTGTGTGTACCTATGTATCACTTGCCTTATGTTTTATTCCCCCTTTTACCTTTACCCGTATCTATAATTTTTTAAAAAAGGTCTTCTGGTGACTCCATATATTTTGTAGAAAGCAAGATAGTTTAAGGATAAATCTGCAAATCTGCAGGGCCTTCATGGCATCATTTGTGCGATAGCCCCATTCAGTGTGTAACCCAGCCTTAACACACAGGATCTGTTGTTACATTTGAGGCTTGTGACCATGTCATAAGAACATAATGTCAGTGGCCCTCATGTTTTCAGGCCCTTTTGCTTCATCGACATGCTAGAAATACAAACGTTTTTCACATGACCGTTACATGTAGAATGAACATGTGTTGCAGGGGAATGGAATCATAGTGGCCAGGCCTGCCCACTGACCCATGAAGCCTTCATTCTAACCTCTTGCAGTCCCTGCATGTGTAAAGGTGCCTCATGCTCTGGGACTTGCTTTTTGCAGATTCCCCTCTACACACACAGGGACTGTACAGACAGTATAGTCACCACACATAGGTCAGGGCAGGACTTCTTGCTCTGTTACTGACTCATATGCTCTCTATTCACTGTATGCGGGATCTTTGTGTGAGCGTTGTAAACTTTTTGAGCAGTTTCAAATCCAGGACAACCTTACAGGGCTTAGTTTGCTTTGAATGTAAGTGCAGTGCAGGCTTGTTGTGTTGTGTTGACTTTTTGTTTTATTTAGCAATGTACATGCGGAATGCAACGACTGCAAGAGCTGTGAGCGTAATTGCCAAGCTTCCACTAGATTCCCAAAGCAGTAGGGCCTCCCTCTCCCACAGCAACATGGGCTACTCTCAGTCCTGCTGAGGACTTGCACCTCAAAACTCTGTTACCTGACTATCAAAACTGAAATTGCAGCTCATTTATTTTGCTGTCCCTCCCACTATTCTTTCCCACTGACCCTTCCAAAGGGAGCAGGATAAATCCAACAACCACTGCAGATTCTTTAAGTTTGACCGTCACTTACCTAGTTAGGCCCATTTACAATACTCAGGATAGGCACATAAGTCACTAATGTTAGACTTGGAGCTAACATTAGACTTGGAGCTTCTTAAAGTCAGCAGAACCAGAAAGGGACTTATAAAAATAAGTGAATAAATTAAATAAGTGAAATTTATTCACTTGATTTTTATCCTATTTCTCTCTCAAAGGCACTCAAAGCAACTCACAACGTTATTACTGTAAAATACGATTAAAATCAAACATAAAATAAAAATAATTATTAAACATATGCATATGAAGAAAACGGGCTGCAGAAGAGAGCACATAAAATATAATTGATATTATAATAAAAACATCAATAAAACCTGCCAGGCCTCAAGTCTAAATTCAGAGGGTTTTCTGGAGAATAAATGTCTTTAGACTCTATTGGAAGTCTTCTAAAGAAAGAGTTGTTCTTAAACCTAAGGGGAATCCCGTAATGTAGGTGTCACTGAGAAGACACTGCACCACAACCTCTCTTCCCTCTGTAAGCGATGGCATCTGTAAAAGGGTCCTCCCTTGATGACCAGAGAGGACATGCGTGATTATATGGAAGAAAGCAGATATGCTGGTCCTAAGCCATAGAGGTCTTTGAAGGTCATAACCAGCACTTTGAATTCAGTGCAGAAACAAACCAGCACTGACCACACAGCCAGCAGATCTAATTAGCCATGCTGGGAAAGGATCAAGTGAGCAGTGTCATGGTCTCACATAAAAAGGATGCTGTCAACATCCTCGGGATCTTAATCTCTTCCACATCCAGCTCACCGTCCCCTTTTCTGGCTGTGACTAGCAGCCCAATCCTGTCATAGGCCAGCCCATGCAGCAGGTGTGGTGCAGCCTCCATTGCATGTTACATACTGGCCAAGGACCAGGCAGTGATGGACAGATAAGTTAGAAACTTTAACTCCTCTATACCATGGCTCCCAATGTACCTTCTTGAATCTCTGCCAACTCTTTGGCTAGAGTAAATCCAAGTGGGTCCAGGGTGTGTTTCAAGGTCATACCAGGGGCATAGGGTATTAGTGGTGCTGCTGCCACGAATATCTGACCCCATCCTTCCTTTGACACACCCTCAGCTGACTGTGATCCCTGCCCTGTTACTCCTGTGAAAATCCCTCCTACTGATTTACCTGTTCCAACAGTGGCTGGGTGCGCTAATTGGTGTGAGTCTATAGCTGCCAATCATTAGCACTGGTGGCCCTGGCTTACATGCTGTTTCAGTAGCAGCAACAGAAGCTTGGCCTTTCACTGACAACTTGTGTTCCATCGATGCAGGGCCAGATTGGATTATGCTATAGAGCTATAGGTGAATACAAGATAGGTAAGTCACCAACTAACACTATCAAATTTTCAGTCCTGTGCTCACTTCTTTAAATTGCATCCTGAAAATGTAATGTGCAAAAATGTGTGTATATTTCCATATTTTTTAATCACCTGCCTTTAGCATTGTGCTAGGCCAGGATTTTTCAACATATTTTATCTCATGGAACACTAAGAAGATATGAAAATTGTCAAGGCGCATTCCATCAGTTTTTTGTCAACCAATAAGGCATGCCTGCTGATAATCAAGGACTCACGTCCCCCATTCATCCTACTAATAAATGATCTTTCCCTAAATTCTTTCCACAGGTAGAACACCTATGGACCACTCGCGACACACCAGTGTGCCACAGCACAGTGGTTGAAAATGAGTGTGTTAGACAAATGTCCAATTGAAATATGTGCAGACATTGTGTTCTAGCCTCACATTCTAGGATTAAATTCTAAAAATTCTTTTTTTTATTATTTTTAGGGTCCAGGTTGAATTCTACATGAATGAAAATACATTTAAGGAGAGGCTAAAACTATTTTTCATTAAAAACCAAAGATCAAGTAAGTAAGTGTGCTTGTGTGTGTATATAATATTCTCTAAACATTACTAAACATTGATTGTAAGAAGTGGTTGCATATTGCACTATATAGAGCAGTGGTTCTTAAACCTTTTAGAACCGGGACTAGCTTTTTAGAATGACAATCTGTTGGAACCCACCAGGAGTGATGTTATTAACCTGGAAGTGATGTCATGGCCAGAAGTGACAATATCAAGCAGAAATTTTTTTAAACACCCTCCATGCAATTAAATCAAACTAAGTAAATTAAAATATACAATAGGTATAAATTCAAAACTTATTTTAAAAAATAAAGAACCACCCTCCTAACCATCCCAAGCAGTTGCTGATCTGTGTTTTTTTAATTCCCCAAATATCCTAAAGGCTGCAATCCTATCCACATTTACCTGGGAATAAGTTCCATTTGCTATCATTATTAAAAGCGTAGACATAGTAGTCTGTGAAAAGTACCAATCTGTAACATCTCCCAAATGCAATCCCATACCATGGTGGCATCAAGTCTAAGATATTAAAAATGAAATACATGTTGAAATATATGGGAACCTGCCTGAAATTGGCTCATGACACACCTGGTAAGTCCTGACCCACTGGTTGAGAAACAGTGGTATAGAGACTTGTGCGCCACTTGTGGAACATAGGGAACTGAAACTTCTCCACAGTCTGAGTGACTTCTGTATGGTTCTTTACATATTGAGAAAGTGGCTCATGCACATACTGTGCTGCTATGTTAACTGTGGGTATTTGACTACAGCTGTGGTCTCATGTACCTTCTGCCAAGCACAAATTTCTCATACCGTTTTCAGGAGTCAGTGTTAATGGTTTGGTGCAGATGTTACATTTCCTAATCTAAGAACAGGAAAGTCCCTTCAAGGTGCTCAAATGCTACCCTTTCTTTTTTTTTTATGGGTACACCAGGTAGAACAAAAACCAGTTAACTTTAGATCAGAGCCTGGAACCATGTCTAGATATAGGATCTAAACTCTAGTTCAAAGCTGACTGTATTTGGAAGTCAGTTCAGGATAGATGTAGTAGCACTAGCCATAGATACATTAAAGATAAATAAGTGAAAGATCCCATAGATAAAGGGAAAGGTGAGGATTTAAATGGAACAAAGAAAAAAGGAAGCGTGCAAGTTGAGGGGTGCCCCCAGTGGTGTCATTCAAATGATTTAGGAACAGGAACTCACTTTTGATTGGCATGTGTCAGGATCCGCCCACCGGAAGTGATGTCATAGTCACAAGTGATGTGGCAGGAAGTGACATCAAGCAGGAAGTGCTGTCATTGTAACATACATGAGCAGAAGAACATTTTGCCTAGAAAGTCATTATTAATCATTGCTGTTATTGTTATTATAAACATATTTATAAGGAGGGTTTCCCCCTCCCCCCCAGCACAATCCTGTGTCCCAAAACCACATTGCCAACTGGGCACCCAGAATGCGAGACAGAATTAACATTCTGGAAGGGAAGGGAAAAAAATACACTCCCCAATCTCAGACCAGGTAGATTTCTCTCTGTGGCCAAGCGGCAGCGATCGGGGGGGGGGGAGGACTGCTTGGCGAGCCCTTGCCTCGGAGCCCCCCCACCCTCCTTGCATGGCTCCTTCTCCTCCAAGGCGCAGGCAGCAGCAAGAGCAGCTGCAGCCCTTCCCTAATGCCCCCTCCTCCTCTTGCGAGGCATCGACTCAGCAAGAGCAATGCAAAAAAGGGGGGAGGAAAAAAAGAGGGAGCCAAACTTTGCCAAACCACCCAATCAGATTGTGCGTAAAAATAAAAATAAAAAACCTTGCAAAAGGTTCAACAGCACGCTAGTCCATAAGACCGAGGGTGGGTGGGTTGGGGGGGGTGCGCCTTTGCTTCCGTGTTGGGGAAGAAGGGCGGGGAGCGGGCGTGGTGCCCGTTGCAAGCAAGGCAACCCACAGAGTTTTGCACGCACGCAAGCCTTTCTTTGTGTGCAGTCCCGGCTTGGTCCTCCAGGAAGACGCACTGGGGGAGACTGGGAGGGAGAGCGCGCAAGAGGAAGGGGCTCCGGGCTGGCTGGCCAGGCAAAGCCTGGGGAAGCCTGGGCTGGCTGGATGCACGCATGTGCGCATCCCCACTCGCACCCAGCATGCGTCCTCCCCACGCTGCACTTACCAGCTTCAGCTGCACGCCCTTCCCCAATGCCCTCCTCCTCCTCCCACCCGCCCCCTCCTTCTCCTGCGAGGCATCGACTTAGCAAGAGCAATGCAAAAAGTGGGGGGAGGAAAAAAGGGAGCCAAACTTTGCCAAACCACCCAATCAGCTTGCGTGTAAAAACATACCTGGCTTTCTGGATTTATTTTGAATCTATCTTGCTGGATTTGGTATATTGGGGGGATAATAAATTGGGCAGACTGTGTTGGCAAGAAATGTGTGAGTTGATTTGAGTAACTGTGGAAAAAGCTGGTGAAAAGAAAAGAAAGAAAAGAACCTGCAAAGGGGCTGCACACAAGCTTGAAAATCTGTGGATTATTTATTTTATTTATTTATTAGATTAAATTTATTTGGGCTGCTCGAAGGCACCGCAAAGCCACCCCGCCTCGTCCACCTCTTTCCAGACTGCTAATGCTGCTGGAACTTCTACTAGCCAAACTCACGTCTCCTCGGCGATCTGTGCATGCGCGACCCACCTCCACCATCACATGTTCCCTTGCACGCTGCACCCGACCAGCTTTGAGAAGGAGCAGCTCCTCCTCTCTTATTTTGAGCACTAGCAGAGGGTGTGGGGAGCGGAGCGAACCAGCCAATAGCAAAACGCTTTATTTGCATTTCTCTCAAAGCCTTTTGGGAACAATGTGAGGGGGGCGAAATCTCGCTTTTATTGTACAAGAATCTCTTCTTTTCTGTTTGCTGATATGTTTTTTTCTTAGTAAGAAATTGTAAACCATTTAGTCAGAGAGCCTGAAGTCGCCCTAACTTAATCCAATAGCAATGAGAGAGGTTTATATAGCTATTTGCGCAACCATTAGCTTGGATGTGAGGGTAATCTGGGTGTGACATCCGGGAGGGTGGGGAGGAGGCAGGGCGGGCGGGAAACTGTGACTCATTGGGGGGGCAGATGTTTGAATTTTCTGCAGGCAAGAGGTGTTTGGCAGCATGCAAGAAACAAACGGGAGAGACAGCAAAGCCAAAAAAAAATTGAGCAAAAAAGGAGCCAGCCCGTCAGCGAGTGGGCGGAGCCAGCCCTAATGTTAGGTACCGTAACACTAATGTTAGGTACCAGAACTCCGTTCTGGCCCGTTCCCCCTGAATGACACCACTGGGTGCCCCCCCCAATCAATATGGTTAGCAGAACTGCAAACATTCCTGTTTAGTGTCATCTGCAAATTTGATAAGATTACTTTTACCCCTTCGTTTAAGTTCTTGATAAAACTATTGAAGAGGATGGAGCCTTGGAGTACTCCACTTGTAAGTTTCCTCCAAATTGACGAGGAGCCATTAAAGAGCACTCTCTGTATATAGTTGCCCATGGCAAATAAATTCCCTCTTGATCAGCATTTGTAAACCAACTTCAAATCCTGGTTTCACATCCTGGTTAAAACTAACTGTGGTTTGTGCTTACAATGGTCAGTATTTATACAGATGTAAGGGAAGGGGAGAATTGTGCTGGATAGGTGAGGAAGAAGTGAGAAGGAACACGAGTCTGTGGTTTTCTCATACTATCCTAATTATAGCTTAGCTAACATCAGTGTAGAATGAGGTAAATGAGACTAAAGGCTGGTGTAGGTCCTTATGTGTTAATGTGTCTTATCTGCTACCCTCTATACTTTTGGATTAAAAACTTGCAATCTGCCATGGCTAATTGCCTTAAGTGATCATTTAGCTATCACTCTTACAAGAATCATGCATCAATCAGGACTTGTAAAACCCAATTCTGTGCATGTTTACTTGGACATACATCTAAATGAATTCAAGGGAACTTAGGCTCAAATAGTTGTGTGTAGGGGTTGCACATAAAAGTAAAATCCCAGGCTATTAGGGGGAGGTGGGAAATTGGTTCGCAAATTGCTTCCTTTTGTTGCCTCTTCTTTTTCCCTTTGCTTTTCATTCAGAAATATGTTAACAATGTTTAGATAGACAATTATTGTCCAGTTTAGCTGGTTAGCTTGCAAAGGAATTCCTAGAGGGGGGCAAAATGAGAAGTGTGTGAGTGCCTGTATAACCTGGACTCTCCCCCTCTACTTCAGAACCATTGGTGGCTGTGAGGCAAAGCCTCTGAGCTACCCCTCTAGGAACACCACTGCTTGCAGAGAAACCATTTACGTTTCTGATACTAAGGAAACTTTGCTAACATTAAAATCCTGCTAACAAGAATCTGAAATGTTCGTGACAAAGCAGTTCAGACTCCAGAATCTTCAGCTTTTTATCTTCAGTTGTTAAGCATTCCCCTTTAGCTCATTACCATAAGTTCTGAACGTTGCCTGGGAATGAAAATTCCTGCATGATCTTCTTATGAAGGATAACAACAGTAGCAGGTTACTTAACAACAGTAGCAGTAGTAGTAAAATGAAGATGGCAAACCTTTCAGATTTAGGGCTCCTGGACCTTTAACAATTGCGTAGAGGAGGGAAATTCAACAGATGCAGCTTGTCATCTTATGAGATGACATCTCATATTTATTTTTGTCATTCTTTGATATGGCAGGTTAAATAACATTTTACAGCCCAATCTTATTTAACTACCTCACTCCCTGATGCAGGCATGCCAATGTGGCGCATGCTGCATCCTGTGTGGGAATTTTATGCTCCTTGAGGTAAAAGAATATCCTCCCACTGATACAGGCCCCTTCCCATCCTTGATCTGTTGTCGTCTTCACCCCATTCTCTGCTAATTCCATCCCCTTCCTGTTACTCTCACCCACATCCCCACCCTCCATGCTGATTTACCAATGCCACAGCTCTTGCGGTGGCCACCTTCTCTTGAGTACAGCCTCCTGTACTCTTGTGGCAGTGGCTAGGTTGCACTCTGTGGCATATCAGCATTTTCCATGCTGATAGGCGTGCTGTGTTACCAGAACACATGTTCCAGCAGCACAGAGGCACAGTAGGATGAGGCCATAAATCAATGAACTTGTATTTAATGAAGCACCAAAACAGATTGTAGACCACAATTTTTTTTTCTTTTCATAACTATAAAATAGAAGAATGGAGTTATAATGACAGCAAATCAAAATTCTAACTAATTGGGGACAAATGTCTGTTGTAGCCAAGAAATGTCAGAGATGCTTTTCATAACGTTGATGGGAACGTGATATGCATGCATACACTGCTTTGCAACCTGCATGGCAAAGAGAAGAGGGAAAAATCCCCCACTGAAATTTGTTTTCAAAAAGACATTTAATAAAAAAAAATTTTTTTTACATAGAAATCAAATTTGGAAACAAGTGAATGATTTTCATGCTTCAACTAGTCACTGCTTTTTATTGTCTCAGCAACCTTATGAGGCAAGTTCAGCCTAAAACAGTGTTTCTCAAACTGTGGGTTAAGCTTGTATTGGCTGCAACCAGGTGTGTTACAAGCCAATTTCAGCTGGGTCCCCATTCATTTCATTGTTTTAATGCATTAAACCAGTGGTTCTCAAACATTTTAGCACCACAACCCACTTTTTAGAATGACCATCTATCCGGGACCCACCGGAAGTGATGTCATGATCAGAAGTGCCATCACTGTGACGCCACAGCTTGCTGCTTTCCTGGGACCGCAGCAATATGTTGGGTTATTTCTCAACCTATTCTCGGTATGGCTGCTCTAGGTGCTTCGCAACCCACAGTTTGGGAACCACTGCATTAGACTCTATGCTACCATGTTATGTGACTGTATTTGGGCAAATGTTACAGATCTGTACTTCCAACAAGCTACTACAATGATTATCAATGGGTCTTATTCCTGGGTAAGCATAGATAGGATTGTAGCCTTTGAGATGTTTGGATAATTTTTTTACATGGAGGCAGATGTCCTAGCTTGCCCACCCCACTCTTCCTTCCTAACCGTACTCCATTCTGCTACTCTTTGAAAAAGAAGCATTGCCTTACTTCTAATAAACCAACAAGCTTCCCCCCTTTCTTGGCAGTGAAAGAGGAATAGCCTGGAGGACACTCCTCAAATTCAGGAAGTGGGAACAGGAAGAGGAGGAAGTCAGTGAGGAGTACTGACTTTACATCCTTCCTTGAAACTCAAATTTTCCACTAAGCTTTTGAACAAAGCCTTAGTTCACTCTACAAATTTTAACTAAACTTAAGCATGAGCAACTGAAATAGTCAGTTTTTTTTCCTACGTCCTCTGCTGTTGTTCCTCTTGTCTAAGCACATAAGCACTGTGACCTAGGAACATAATAAAAGTAGGGTATGTGTACTCTTGCTAAGGTAGGCACAATAAAGGACAAGAACAGCAAGGACCTAACAGAAGCAGATGAGATTAAGAAGAGGTGACAAGAATACACAGAGGAACTATAAAAGGCCGATCTAAATGTTCCTGATAACCACATGGTGCGGTCACTGAGCTCAAACCTGACATCCTGGAGTGTGAAGTCAAGTGGGCTTTAGAAAGCATCACTAACCACAAAGCTAGTGGAGGTGACAGTATTCCAGCTGAGTTACTCAAAATCTTAAAAGATGATGCTGTCAAAGTGCTGCACTCCATATGCCAGCAAATTTGGAAAACCCAGCAGTGGCCACAAGACTGGAAAAGATCAGTTTACATTCCAATCCCAAAGAAGGGCAATGCCAAAGATCGTTGGAACTATCGCACCATTGCACTCATTTCACATGCTAGCAAGGTGATGCTCAAAATCCTACAAGCTAGGCTTCAGCAGTATGTGAATCGAGAACTACCAGATGTACAAGCTGGTTTCCGAAGAGGCAGAGGAACTAGAGATCAAATTGCCAACATTCACTGGATCATGGAGAAAGCAAGAGAGTTTCAGAAAAAAACATCTACTTCTGCTTCATTGACTATGCCAAAGCCTTTGATTGTGTGGATCACAACAAACTGTGGCAAGTTCTTGAAGAGATGGGAGTACCAGACCACTTTATCTGTCTTCTGAGAAACCTATATTTGGGCCAAGAAGCAACAGTTAGAACGGGACATGGAACAACGGATTGGTTTAAAATTGGGAAAGGAGTACGACAAGGCTGTATACTGTCACCCTGCTTATTTAACTTATATGCAGAGTACATCATGAGAAAGGCTGGGCTGGATGATTCACAAGCTGGAATTAAGATCGCTGGGAGAAATATCAACAACCTCAGTTATGCAGACGATACCACTCTAATGGCAGAAAGAGAGGAAGACCTAAAGAACCTTCTGATGAGGGTGAAAGAGGAAATTACAAAAATTGGCTTGAAGCTCAACATTAAAAAACCAAGATCATGGCCACCACTCCCATCACTTCCTGGCAAATAGAAGGGGAAGAACTGGAAGCAGTGACAGACTTTATTTTCCTGGGCTCCAAGATCACCACAGATGGTGACTGCAGCCATGAAATTAAAAGACGTTTACTTCTTGGGAGGAAAGCTATGGCGAACCTAGGCAACTTAATAAAAAGCCGAGACATCTCCCTGCCAACAAAGGTTCGCATAGTCAAAGCTATGGTTTTCCCAGTAGCCATGTATGGCTGTGAGAGCTGGACCATACGAAAGGCAGAGCGCCGAAGAATAGATGCTTTTGAATTATGGTATTGGGGAAGACTCTTGAGAGTCCTTTGGACTGCAAGGAGATCGAATTGGGCAGTCCTCCAGGAAGTCAAGCCTGATTGCTCCCTGGAAGGACAAATCCTGAAGCTGAAGCTCCAATACTTTGGCCACCTCATGAGAAGAGAAGACTCTTTAGAAAAGATTCTCATGCTGGGAAAGATTGAAGGCAAAAGGAGAAGGGGGCGGCAGAGGATGAGATGGTTAGATAGTGTCACCGAAGCAATGAACGTGAAATTGGGCGAACTCCGGAAGCTAGTGGAGGACAGGGAGGCCTGGCGTGCTGTTGTCCAAGGGGCGAAGAGTCGGACACAACTTAGCGACTGAACAACAACAACATGTGTACTCTGCATTAAAAGATACTAAAGCATTTTAAAAAAATACAATTTAAAAATAACTACCAATAGTTAACTATCAGAAAAGTGGGATTTTGCAGTTTGTATCAAATAGGGCACAATCCTAACCAACTTTCCTGCATTGACAAGGCTGTGCCAATGGGGCATGTGCTACATCCTGTAGTTGGGGGCGGGGGAACAGTGGCAGAGGCCTCCTCAAGGTAAAGGAATGTTTTTTTTTTCCTCTTACGTCAGAGGTGCATTGCCCTTATCCAGGTGCTGGAAAGTTGGTTAAGACTGTACCCTTATGCTTATTCAGCAATATCCATATTCTGTGTTTTTTCTCTGCATATAGTCAACTGTGCCCCTATATACATCTTTGAGCCAAAGAAAAGTGCTTAAAAGGTGCAGAATCCTAATCTGGAGTTAGGCTGGCACAGTTAAGCCAGCAAAGTTTGGCCAGCACAAGGGCCACCCTAAAGCGCATTTGGACCACTCTCAGGGGGGATGGCACACATCTGTGTGCTGGCCTCTCTGACTCAGAGTGTGGTCCAGATATACTTTACAGTGGCCCTTATGCCAGCAGTGGTGTAGTGTGTGTGGGGCCTTGGGGGCCATCACCCCGGATGCAAAGTTCTTAGGGGCGCAAGCATTTGCAGAGGCCTTGTCCTTGGAGGTGGGGCTCTCCCGGCCTTGGCGCTCTTCCTCTGGCTTCAATTGAAGCAGAGGGAGACATGCTGAAGCCATGCCTCTGTCGCTGATGTCATGATGCAAGGCGTCATGATGTCACGGTGTGGGGGCGCAACACGTGACTTGCCCCGGGCAAGGCACGCTATGCCCCTGTATGCCAGTCAAACTTTGCTGGCCTAACTGTGCCGGCCTAAATCCAGATTAGGATTGCGGTTAGTCTTTTTTTTAAAGCACTCTTAATATATGTCCATAAAAAGCTCTTTAAGAATTCTAGTATAAAGATAAACAGATTGAGGTACAGTACCACAATAAGAAGTCTTGCTGTATTCCTCCCCCATTTATTGTTTAAAGACTCAATTAGTCTAAAATGCACCATTAGAGGGATTCTGAATAATTTTCTGAGTATTTAGACATAAGACATAAGAAATTTATTTGTCATTACACTCACAACTGGGTGCAACGAAATGAGGTGCTCTTCCCCAAGGTAAAACTGGACAACACCAAAACTAAAATATGCACAATCAACCATACAACAATCACTTATACAAATATAAATACCCCATTGCTCCCAGCAATTTAAATTCCACAAAAACTTATGACCCCGCATTTAAACTCAATACTGCACTTGGGTATTTGTTAAGACTTTCACTATATGTTAGCCAATGGAGCATTTCTGGAAGTGCGACCTACAAACTCTGCCAGCCTTATGATAGATTGAGTAGGCAGCTGCCTTTTGTGACTGCCAAGAATTCATGGGAACCTAGCCATGGGCCCAGATGAATTTTCTCACAGCAAGTCAACTGTAAATTAGTATGAGCAAGACCAATGGTTCATCTAGCTCAATCCTGATTATCCCAATAACTACTAGATATCTGGCTCAAGATATCTGGCTCTCTCCTAGCCCTGCTACTGAAGTTCCTTTAACTGGAGTGTCTGACTGTAAAATCAATTCCACGTAAACGTAAAATGTGTGACCTACCTCTGAGCCGTGGTCTTCCCACTTAAATGGCTTAATGTGTGAAGTCATTTGTATGTAATATTTCACCCTCTGTGTTCACATCCAAGTACACAGAGGCCTAATGGAAGATTTGCTTAACAGGCTAGTGGAAGGATTACAATAAAACATAAAAGATACAGCCTACCAATTTAGAAATAATGGTCTATTTTTGTATTTAAGTTAGGAAGCACCATTGCAATTGTCATCATATTTGAACACTTGTGACTGACAAAATCTATATGAAATGATTGACTAGAAGTTTAGGCTGTGACTAAAGGAAATAAAATTAATAAGAATGTCAGTGCACGGCTTTTCAGCAGAATGTAGAAAGAAGTAGTACAAGGCTGTACTTGGCTGTACAAGGAAACATCAGCAACGCACCAGGGCATGAACTGAAGGTACTTGATACAGGAGCTTTGCTGAATCTTATGAGGACTGAGAGCGCAATCCTAACCTGGAGTTTGGCTGGCACGGTTAGGCCAGCAAAGTTTGGCTGGCACAATGGCTACCATAAGAACATAAGAAGAGCCCTGCTGGATCAGGCCAAAGGCCCATCTAGTCCAGCTTCCTGTATCTCACAGCGGCCCACCAGGTGCCCCAGGGAGGCATGAGACAACAAGATGCTTGCATCCTGTTGCCACTCCCTTGCACCCGGTACCAGTAGCCCACCACCTTTGTAAGGAGGTTGCACAATCCATCATTGCCTATAGCCCACGATGGACCTTTCCTCCAGAAATCCGTCCAATCCCCTCTTAAAGGCATCAAGACCAGTTGCCATCACCACCTCCTGTTGAAAAGAGTTCCACAATAAAGTGTGTTTGGACCACGCTCAGAGTCAGGGAGGATGGAGCACATCTGTGTGCTGGTCTCTCTGACTTCAAGAGTGGTCCAAACATACTTACGGTGGTCCTTGTGCCAGCGAAACTAGGCTGGCTTAACTGTGCTGGCCTAATTCCAGATTAGGATTGTGCCCCGAGTCATGGTCATCATCTGGATGAAACCACCCTGGGAGCCCTGCAGAGATTGTCTTGAGTTCCCGGGAGAAAAGGTAAAGTGGAAAATAGACATAAAATGAGGGAGCAAATGCATATCCTATTTTCAGCCTCTCTAGCTATTGCCTCAAGAATCATAAAATTGAATCTTCAAGGCAATTCTGAAAAATACACTTGAATTTTGGCAGTTCTTCATGAAACAGACTTCAGTAGAGCTTGAGGAAAGCATTGATAAGAGTGCAAAAGCCTTTAGCATCCTTTTGGTGTTACGTTTTGCTTTGTTTGGTTTTCACACTCTCTGTAAAGTGCCATGCATACGAATGGTGCTAGGTAACTAAATAATTGGAGTACAGGAGGTGATGGTTAAATTCCCCTTAGCTTGGTTTAGGATTCAGTCAGTAATTACAAAGCATCATTGAACAATCTTCATTTAAAACTGAGGTGCTTGGTAGGAAAGAACAGATACAGAAAAGATCAAGCAAATGCCACTTTTTCCTCTTCTCCTTGCCGTAAGCAAAATGATGCAGATGGCTGCCCTTTAAAGCCAAAAACAAAAAGAGGATGAGCTGTGGCAAAGGAGGACTCCTCCAGGAGCCTGTCTAGCATGCGAACTCACCTTGGAAGATATGAAATGTACATATAGTGAAAACCACATGAGTTTCCTCTGGTACTTGCGTGGAAGATTTGGAACTCATGGAATAAAAAGTGAAAAAAGTACTTGGACATTCCTTAGCAAAAAGCTCACAAATAAGGAAGCCAGCACTTTATACCCAATGTGCGCTTATTCCGAGGCAAATACCCATTTCTCCACTTGCACTGGCTGCCGTGCTGAAAGTGCTTGAATTAAGTATTGCGCTTCCTTCCATTGGGCTGAGCAGTTCTTTTTTCCTTTTCCCCGCTTAGTTCCCATTGTTCCAAAACATGGCTAAGGACACTGTAGGATGCTGGTGCATGTTATTTCTACTCTCACTTTGGTTTCTTCTTCCAGATGATCCACTTAGAGCTCTTTGAAATGTTGCGGATTTGGGGTTTTCAATGGGATCAGCAGCCTGTGGTTGAGTGGGGAGTTCCTACAAAAGCTGTGAAATGATGGAGATTGTCAGAGGTGCTATGTGTGCATAAAGCATTAAAACTTCATCCGTCAAAAATGGCTGCATCTGAGTCCTGGTCAGATAAAATACGAATTGTGGCTATTTCTCCTAGCATAAAAAGCAGTAGAAAAGGGGGGCGCAGAGGCAAAGGCAGGTAAAGCCATACATAGGGGTGTTTTTGGGATTAGGAAGCATCCCAGAGTTTGGACAGTTTCCATGTTTAGTTTCCATGACTTACACAAAAAATAGGGTTATTAAACTAAAAGTCTATTCTGAGCATGACTCTCATTTTATTTGTTTGTATTGAACTATAAAATAACTCAGAGATGTGCAGCAGTGTGGGTTGTTTCTTCAGACAGATTTTCCTGTAAAATTCAAAAACTCACACTCCCCCCCCAACCCCAAAATCAATGCTAGGCATCTTAAATACTATGCCTTGGAGCATCATACAAATTACCTGATAGATTGCAGATGTATCTTGTTATATCAAGGCATAGTTAGCAAGTAAAAGTTAATTTTTCTTGGGGGCACAAGTCTTTGTTTCAGTAAGAGATGACAGGAGTTGCTGTGTGTACATAATACAGAACTCAGACAATTCAATTATAAGGAAAGCCTTCTGGCTTCCCTGAGGATTTCTTCAGCACATTTCCCTGAGGAAATAGGGACCTTCTCTTAATTAGCTCTGGTATGTAATCTGGAACATCTAGGAAATAGAATTGTAACTGTCGGGTTTTGAGCCATTTAATAGGATGCAAGACTGTTACTTACTGTGAACAAAGTCTTGTTTAACCCCTGCCGACTTACCTTGCCTAGAACTGGACATACTGGAAACTAAGCAAAGGTTGGGGTTTTTGTTTTTTGTTTTTTTTTAAGACAGACAAAAAAGAAAGAAGATGCAGAATTATGTATTGTACTGTAAAGGTCTGTAAAGCAGAAAACCCAAGGAAGTGTACTTCCTTGTACTACTGTAATGAGACAATTCCCACTCTCTTTTATATCATTTTGTAAAATGATATAAATAAGAGTGGGAATTGTCTCATTACAGTAGGCTCTCTACCATTAATCCTTGGAGGGACAAATCCTGATCCAGAAAAATATATGTTTAATGGGATGCCAAGGTGTGACACCCAACATTTATTTTTGTATGTGAGCCTTTCTCTTTCTCCAAAGAGTTCAAGGCAACATAGTTATTCCTGTTTTATCTCTTCAGCCACCCTGTGAAGTAAAGCTGAGAAATAGTAATAGGCCCAAAGTCACTTGATGGGAATTTGAACTCTGGTGTTCATTGTACAAGTCCAACACTCTAACCGCTACACTATATTAGCTTTCACTGTCATGGGCCTTGCCATGTCAATGGCTTGCTTTGAATGTTTACCAGGACGGAAGATCTTGTGAGCATAGTGGAAGAAGGGAGGGTTCCCTCCATCATACTTGTAATGTAACATTATTATATGTGTACACACCACTTCTCAACAACAAAAGAATTCGTAAAGGGTGTGAAAACTGCTGCGGGCCTTGCCGTGTCAATGGCATGCTTCGAATGCTTGCCAATGAAGCATAACTTATTTCTGTAACCAGAATAAAAAGAAAATGAGGAGGATATCATTTTCCACACATCCTGTTCCAGGTGGAAGGGTATGTGTGTGGAATTTTGAACAGATCACAGTATTTAAATTGTCAGTCATTAAGAGCACAATCCAAACCCTGGGCTGGAATAGGCAGGCTGACACACCTGCGCTACCTGGGAAAAGGGGAAAATATTCTCTTTCCCCCAGGTAGCATGCAGCACCCTGAATGGGGCTATTCAGAGCTGTGCTGGCAAAATGGTGGCACAACTCCGAGTGATCAAATCTGAGCCACCCAGGATAAGATCTGGCCCAAAGATCAGATTCTGTCTCCATCCCTGTAACCAGACCTGCCTGCCATTCCCTGCCTCCCCCACCCCATTCCGCCCATCCCCCACCCTCCCAGTCCCCCTATGCTGGCTTCACAAGTCACATTTTCCTATTTTCTCTAGAAATTGTTGTGCTGTAGATCATGTGTGATCCCAGTTGCAACCTTTCATCTGTCCTTGAAATTACTAACTGCACATCTTGCTCTCAGTTCAGCCTTCTGGGTACCGTGGAATGACTGTGAAGGTTTGAAGGAACAGTGCTTGTTTACTTAGCTTCGGAATGGCGCAGTTTTATGATTTTGCATGCATTTTGGGCCATTTTCAGACTGGCACCTGGTGGAAATGGCCCACTCCGGGTACTCCAAAGTTCCCGGACTTTCTTTCCTGCATCAAGCAGACCCAGCTCTGAGAAAAACAGCTGTCATACCTGTGGTTGGACTGTGTCTGAGCTTGGGAATCACACAGTTTTATGATTTTGCATGCATTTTGGGCCATTTTCAGACTGGCATCTTGTACATTAGCCACTTCGGGTACTCCAAATTTCCCAGACTTTTTTCCCGGCAATACGCACACCTAGTACTGTCAAATCCAGTTGAAAGAGCTTCCTTTGCAATTTTTTGGATTTAAGGGGTCTTTTGGAGCTAACTGCGGGAGAGAGTAGCAAATGTCTACACACCTATGCTATGTGTAAAGTCTCTAGCAGCCTTGGAAGCACAGGACCATGGATATTATTAATATGATGTTATGTCCTCTGGCTATCTTAATTCATGAGTGAAAAGTGTGGGCATGCGCAACTCCCTCTGTAATGTGCCACTCCTCCCCTAATTGTGTGTGTGCACGTGTTTGGGCAATTTATCTGAGCAGCCCGGAATGTGTGAATGAGGTTAGTATTTTATATGTAAGTTGGGGGGGGGGAGTTCACATCTGTGCAATTAGGTGAGAGGATAGTATTATGTGTATGGGGAGATGCATGCACCCATGCTCCTCACCCATGTGAGTAGGATAGTCAGTGCAGCAAGCATCAAAACCTGTCCACCAATAGCCATTTTAAGGATGAGAAGAGTGGCTGAATGCATTATATGACATGAAAACAAATGTATTTTGTTTATTAAACTATCTGCTGTTTTTTGCCATTAGCCTTCAAAGCAGCTCATGACAGTATATTAAAACAACATATTGTACATTGAATTAACATCATAAAAAACAGCATCATAAAATAGATACCAGAAGAGACGGGCAAAACACTAAATCAGAAGCACAGATAATTCATGCTGAATGCTTGTCTAAAAGGAACAGTCTTCACTAGTCTGCAAAATGCCAAGAGGGAGGGGGCCAGACAGGCCTCCTGACTTGAGAAATAAGCAGAACATCTTCCTATTTTAGATGCCTTCTAGAGTATGAACTGTGCCTGATTGCCGTGACGGTTAGAAATCTTTCTGTTGACCCATGTGGACCTCCACTGAGAACAAATTAGTAAATCTGGCCTTGCAATATTAATATTTTCAATTGTGTCATTGCATAGATATGAAAGAAGCACTGCATTGAAACGGAGAGTCATATATTTTTAAATAGTTATTCTTTCTGCAAAGGTCTGCCTATGCAAAAAGGTGCATTCAGCTTCAACATTCTCATCCGGTTTTTAAGTGTACTCCACTCAGAATGAATAAACTGTTATTTTATAGACTTCCATAATCAATCTCTGCAATTATTTCAGAAAACCTTCCAGATATTAATCAGTTTTTGAGTAGTTGTACTTTTCTCTTTTTACTTTTTTTTAAAAAATGAACTACTGAACAGTAACATTAAAATACACCAATTTTTGCTACTGCTGCTGTTTCACTTTTTCTTTGCTTTTTTTAAACAGGTCTCAGAATCCGCTTGTTCAATTTTTCACTCAAGCTGCTCAGTTGTTTGTTGTATATTGTCAGAGTGCTCCTGGATGATCTCTCTCAAGAGCGTGGATGGTAATGTTCCCTTCTTTGTCTTTCAAAGCCTTTTATTTGTAAACTGTTGTGACATGTTAACACTATGAACAGAGCTTTTAATTTCACATCTGTATTTCAGATTTCATCATGGGAAAAGGGCAGGATTCAAGGCAAAGTTCATTAATATTGCCTTCATTAAATTGTAAAGGAGCAGTGCATTTCCTAAGAGCATTAACTGTGGTTACTTATTTTTGTATCTCATAATTAAAATGGCTTTCCTAAATTGTAGAACTCCCTTCTTTTTCTATGGAGATTATGGGGGCGGGAACACTCTAAGATGTTATGAATTCCCAAAGGTTGTCGGCCATAATCATATAAACTAGACCATTAGCAAGAATGTTCCAGCTAATTAATGAAGTACATCCTATCCTATTGCTACAAGTTGTTGAACTCCTATGGTCAGAATGCAAAGAGGTCAGAATGCAAATTGTTTTTCTCCTTGACTCAGACCTAGAACAAATGTGCAAAATCCCAAATAGAAATCGTTTCCCACCGAAGTAGAATATGATTGAATGCAAAACCCATGTGAGTTTCCTTATCCGTGAGATTTTTTCTTCCCACAGAATAAACCAAGTACAGTTCACACTTCTTAATTTGTGAGTTTGCAATCTTCCAAGACAGTTTTAGACATATGATTGGAAAACTCATTTGGTTGCCCAATGTCTTTTGATTTCAAAAGCTCAGAGGTTAGTCTGTATCTCAGGCTGTTTCCTGGGTGGTGTTTGCAGAACCAGGAAGTTACCTGACATTTCAGAAGTGCTTACATATATGGCTTTGTGCTTTTAAATAAGAGATTTCTTTAAAAAAAATGATGGTTTTGAGGGTGGAGGGAATCAGCAGCATTGCTTCTTGTTTGGCTTCTGACCTATGTTCCCTCGAATGTGCAGCCTAGTTTTCTGCCTAACATATAGATTTGGAACATCTGTTTTCTTGGCCCATAGTTAGCATTATGGGAAGCAGAGGTCATCTGGTATAAAACAAAGAGGTGAAACTATGGGCTAATTCCAGTCTAATGCAAAACCATGGTTTAATGCTAGATGAACAAAATTGAAATCCTCTCTTTTTATGCCGAGGTTCTCTACCTTCTAGGGTTCCAGATTCTTCATAAACCATATTGTGCTATTTTGTCTAAACTGGAGAAAATGGCATTTGCACAAACTATGCCCTGCCCAGTTCCACTGAAACATTTAATTGGTTTGCTGAGAACCTGAAACTAAGCGAAGAAAAATGAGGATGTAAGAGTATGCTGACATTCCTGTCACATTGAATGATTATTTGAAGTTGTCTGAATCATCTTACTGTCAGTGGCAGGTTAGAAATGCATTTGATGGCAAAGATGTGATATTCATGCAAAGCCTGGAATCACTGAATGAGACTAGCCTGTCCAAAGCTCAGTAGAACAGTATGCTATTATTATTTTGAAGAACTAAAGCATTGACACAGTTGCCTTCTGTTCTTCCTAACAATCACCTAATCAATATCCTCCAAGTTACATACTCCTTTTGGCTTCTCTCCCTGTGTGTGTTGGGGGTGGGTAGGTGGGATCAGCTACATCAATTACTATAGGCCATTCTGACCTTTGATTGCCTCACATATTGTATTTTTTTCTTTCTGTCCTTCATAACTCCTTTCCTCATGATTTTGTATTATTTTTGCCAGCAGGCATGAAGTTGTCCTTAAAAAACATTTGTGAATGCATTAGTTTAAGTTAACACTTAAACTAATGCATTCGCAAACTGTTAAAAAGAAGAAAGCTATGTTTTAGCTTTGTTGCCTGTCTGAACTAATAGCTCATATTGGTGTTAGCATGCATCTTGTCTCAAAATGTCCCATTATCCATCTCCAGATGATCCCACTACTTTTTCTGGAAGGTCTTCTAAAAGGCTATCCACCTGAATGCAAAACTGTTGAGATGGAACCTGGAGTGAGCTGGGGTGGGGGTGGAGCTACACTTCCTAAGCAAAAAGGGAAATATAAATGAAAGAGAGTCATAGCTTCTTCTCAATTCAATCCTGCGTTCAAGAAATAGTAGGTATTTTCTTGCTTAGGACAGCCATATTTGGAGGATAATTTTAGTTCTTAATTACTGTTTCTATTGAGCTGTCCGTTAAGTAAGAAGATAACTGCATGGTTAGTGGCTCAAATAACAAGTTCATAAAATTCATATACATTTGATTGGTTTTGCATGTGGAGTTTAGTGAATAAAAAACCAAGAAAACCTCAGCGTTGTGATGTTAGAGCAGTTGGCCAAAAAGAGTATTGTAGATTTTTTTATTTTTTGGTGTGAAAGCTACTGTATGCCCTTTTTATGAAACATTTAGGAATTGTTGACATACATTATTGATGCATTATAAATATACTGGTATTTTGTGATAAAATTTAATGCAAGCATTTTATACATCATTAGATTTTTTGGTACCCTGTGATATTTTTGTGTAGATGAATCAATCAATCCTCTTAAAGTGAAACATCTAAGGAATTTGAAAGAAAGAAAAAGACTTTTGATGTGAGTACTTTTGATTGGAGAAGGCTATTCACGCCTAAGTTGCTGAAACATTTTGCATTTCTTTGTAGTTTCGATTTCTTTGCAGTCACATAGTGGAGTTTTATGCATGCGAAGAAGCTGACCTGCGAACCTTGCAGAGCTTTTTCAAGCTTTATGGCTCTTACTGGGAGTGTTTTTGTTTGTTTGTTTGTTTTTTAAAGACACATAACATGTACGTGCAGTGGCGGTCCGGGCTGGGAGCGCGCCCCATGGAAGGCGCTGAACACGCCCCCCCAAGTTGCCCCACTCCCACGTGTCACACAGACACGCCTCCCTTACCCCGAAAACTCTCTATTTTGGAGCGTAAGGGAGGCGTGGGCGGGCCAGAAACCGCACGGTCTCTCCCGGACCACGCGCAATGGCACCCCACTACTGCCCCGCGCCCCATGGCTCGTGCCATGGGGTGCTACAGGTAAGATACGCGCCTGTGTATGTGGAAGGGAAGAAGAGGTTGTGTTCAGGGATCCTGTGTCAAAGCAATGTCTGTGTAATTCACTGATGAAAGATGACTAAGAAAAGTTAAAGCCTATCATAATTTACTTGAAAAGTGCTTGAGAACAAAAACTGGATTTGACTTGGGACTTACTATGCCAATGCGCTCACTTTTTACATGATACAGGAGGTGGATTCTATCACTAACAGCCAGGGGCGGATCTGCTTGAAATGGCGCCCATGGCGCCCAATGAAAATGTGCCCCAGGGGCACGAAACGTCATGATGTCACAAAGGGCCGGCGGGAGCGAACAGAACACGTTGCCGCCCAGCGCCCTTTCCCCCCGCCTTGAGAAGCGGGAGAGAGCGCCGGGCAGCAGCGCATTCTCCATGCTCTGGCTGGTCTTAAAGAGCCAGCCGGAGCGCAGAGAACACCGCGCGGCGCACCGTCCCCCATTTTAAGAGGCGGGAGAGGGCGCCGGGCGGCAGCGCGTTCTCGCTCTGGCTGGCTCTTTAAGGCCAGCCGGAGCGAGGAGAACGCGGTGCAGGGCCTGGGCGGGCTGCGGGCACCATTTTGGGGGCGGGGCATGCCATGGTTACGGCTCCCTCTCCCAAGATGGTGCCCAGGGCTCGTGCCCCCCTTGACCCCCCCTAGATCCACGACTGCTAACAGCCCAATACTCTCCATGTGTACTCAGGAGTAAGGCCTTCTGTGTTTCATGAGACTCCAGGCAGGTGTATATATTATTACTGTCAAAAGTTCATACACAGTGGAGGTCTAAGGGGAAGCAGTTAGGAGAAGGAGAGGAGAGGTAGGAGGAACTCCTTAGAAGCGAAAGGGATGTAGTGAAGGCAGAAAATGTGGTGGGTGGGACACAGACATACATAAATCAGTTAGGCTTCCCAGAGGTACCTGAGAGAAGAAAGGGAAGGTTTTGGGGTGTAGAAAAGGAACAAAGAACGCTAGAGGGATTAATAGGGAGGGAAGGAGCTGGAGAGAGGCGGTTCAGGCCTGGCTAAAGCCTGTGACTGGAAATGATACTCTTTAGCCTGAACTACAAAGAACATCTGTGCAGCTGCAGCTATAGCTACAGGCGATGGCTGAGCCTTGGACCAGGCCATGAAGCACTTTGCCCAATTGGGGGTCTCTCCCACCAAACAAACTCCTTTGGCGAACACTGCAAGCCCACTAGAGGTTCTTCATCTTTTTGCAAATACAGGCCACTACTGAAATATCCAATATGTCCCTTTCACCAGACTGTCAAAATCATCACCATTGCCATTCCTATGAGGTCCCAGTATGACTTCAAAAGATGTCAATAGCTTGTTTTTACTTTACACATGAATAGCTAAGAACAGAACATCTCAATCCATATTGATAATAGTGATAGTAAATATCTAATCAAAAATATTTTTTTTCATTTTTCATTTTTTTTAATTTTCATAACACAAATAGCCCACATCACCACAAACAAAGAGATTTCAGGGTGCAGAATACCATACACCATATTTGCTAACATATTATTCTAAATTTTCTCAGAAATATTGGACCAACAATGAAGACTGACACAGACTGAACAACGGAAGCCATTTTATGTCTGGTTGAAAGTGAATATAAAGAAAGTGAAATTTATTGATGGACTTTTTTCTTTAAGGGATAGTGGAATTTATTGTGTACTAGCTTGTCCTTACCCGGCGTTGCCCGGGTATTTATTTATCCCAAGCTTCTATTAGACAGGAAAAGGAATGAATTCTATCCATAGTGTAAAACTGAAGTAAATTTATGTACAGGAAATTAAAAGTATAAGTACAGTATACAAATTATAAAGTAAAATCTTTTACAAATTCACTATAATATAAATTTAACTCAGAACTTGATTATACACAACATTTTTAGTTTCACCTCCAGGAGCAGGAATAAATGAATTCTTGGGTGAACCCACCCTTGAGCAAGCAACATAAAGTTGTCCGTGGGAGAAACATGGTGATCTTAAATCCACTCCGCAGTACTTAATAGACTGCCCCTGTGACTTGTTGATCGAGAATGCAAGTCTCATTGGAAATTGCAGTTTCTTAAAGTTAAAAGGGATCTTGGTCAAAAAGATGCCTTTATTGAGATCTTTGCAAGGCTCAGACACCATAATGGTCTGAACTGTTTCAGAGGGAGAAAGCGTGCAGTTAGGCAATCATCCTCATCATTGGGCTTTTGGACTACAGACACCAAACAGAGGGATGGAAAGGTTTTGGAACTGAAGCCAAGGGGTTCCAGCATTGAGCGCACGCATAGGAATCCAAGGACACCACATTGCTCAGACTGGGGAATGAGTTCCAGATATCTAGACCAGGTATCCCAAAGTCCTATTCAGATGTTGGGAATGCTGTATGTTGGGGAGGGAATTGGGCTGGGGAGCATGTCCTGATGTGAAACCCGGAAGTCTGCTTTTGAATGCAAAATGGGGCTTCTCTGGCTCAGGGAGATCCATGGAGGGGGTTGCGGTCTCCCCAATCCTTCTGATAGCCCACCCGAACCACCAGGTAAGTAATGACCAAGGGTGTCCATGGCACCACAATCGCTGGGGCGCCATTGGGACACCAAAACTGGGCCACTCCCCTTAAAGGGAATGGCCCCGTTTTGTTTCCCAATGGTGCATCATGAACCACAGATTTGGGAAGCACTGACCCAGACTATACAGACTCCTAGTATTACTTTCACAGGTACTCATTATGCTTGGCCATGTGCATGTTCACTCATGTGTAGTAGAACTTGAGTGTTCAGCCAGGACTTTAAACTGAATCACCAAAAATTGACAGAAGTAGTTAAGAAGTCACCAAAAAAAACAAGGAGTACAGAATAAACAGTGTAATGTTAACTGAAGGATTGCTAGAGCAATGGGGATGAAAAAGTAAAATGTACACTCAATAATTCGAACACAGAAAATAAAATGTTTGAGATTGTGATATAGAACAAAATCATGCAGCCAGAGTAGAAAACCACACTGTGAAGGCTACATCTGGACTGAGGATCTGATGAATCACAGAATAAAGGCGTGCCCCGATATCCATGGTTTCAGTTATCCATGGATACCATGGATCCTAGGACACCTATTAAAAAGGTAAGGGAGCATTAAACATAGCCCTCTTTTTTACCTTGTTGCAGCAAAACAACTGATATTCCCCATCTTTAAAAAGCTGTCCCCAGTATCCACGGTTTCAGTTATTCACAGTGGGGTCTGGAACAGAACTTGAGTGTATACCGGAGCATGCCTTGTACTGTATACTTGGAAAAAAAAATTGAAAAAATTGTGGTTTAGACTAACCTGCCAATGTAAGCAGCCTTGGGCATGTACTTAGGCATAGGAAAGATGGGATATAAATTCTTCAAATAAATAAATATGTGAACACAACTCTATTTGGAATTAGCTTTCGGTTCAAGAAGGGGAGATCCCCATCTCAAATAACAATCCCACCACATAACAACAAATTCACTTAAATAAACCAAATACCTTTTGTAATATGGCTAAAATGAAACTTGTTAATGCCTAGAGTAATTTACAGGAACACAAGCAGCAAACATATCAGGGCCAAAAGGTGGGTGAAAGAATGGTTAAACTGACGTGTGGGAATGTGTGTGTGTGTGTGTGTGTGTGTGTGTGTGTGTGTGTGTGTGTGT
>JAJKFI010000098.1:4163328-4199282 GCA_029204185.1 Lerista edwardsae | reverse complement strand
GTGTGTGTGTGTGTGTGTGTGTGTGTGTGTGTGTGTGTGTGTGTGTGGAGGCACTGATAGACAGAGATTCGGGTGCTAGATAGGTGTGGCTCAAGCAGGAGTTGGGGGAAGGAAGGGATGCAAGGAAATTATCTGTCTCTGAGAAACTCACAGGAGATGAATTTCATTCCAAAATGCATACAATCTTTAAAAAAAAAGGGGGGGGAGAAAGATAGTTGGAAAAGAGTTGTGTGGGGCACAAAAAAGCCTGGTATTCGCACTGCTGCGTTCATGGATTATTTTAAAATTACTGGGAGGTGGGGCTATACAGAGAAAAAAGAAAAATGAAAGGGAGGAAATCAAAACATAAAAGTACAAACTGTGCTCAAACTGACAGGCTGTACCTGTTCTAATAAGAAACCTCATGGAGAGGGATCTTAGAAGGGAGGAAAATATTGAAAACAAGTTTGTTCTCTTTAAGTATCAAAGAGAAAAAAGAAACAAAAAACCCAGGGATGGGGAACTACTTTTATACTGGAAGGCCATGAGATTCTATTTGGTGTCTCTTTTTCAGAGTTGGTAGTAGAACCAGTCTTTAAGTTGGAAAACATCCACATGTGATGCCCTCTGAATCTTCTCCAAACTATCAAATGAATATTACGAAGGCTATTTCTCTCATGGAATATCTAAAATTATACCATGGTAATGTCTTCAGGATGAGGTCTATGCTTGGCTGAAATTGCCATGTAGAGTATGTAGATGATCCTATGTACAGTATAGCTTTGTTTAGGGAGATGACTACAAACTGGTAGCTTCACTAGTGTTAAGACTATAAGAAGAGCCCTACTGGATCAAGCCAAAGGCCCATCTATTCCAGCTTCCTGTATCTAACAGTGGCCCACCAGATGCCTCAAGGAACACACAAGACTATGTACTTTAAGAGGGGATTGGACGGATTTCTGGAGGAAAGGTCCATCATGGGCTATAGGTAATGATGGATTGTGCAACCTCCTTACAAAGGTGGTGGGCTACTGGTACCGGGTGCAAGGGAGTGGCAACAGGCTGCAAGCATCTTGTTGTCTCATGCCTCCCTGGGGCACCTGGTGGGCCGCTGTGAGATACAGGAAGCTGGACTAGATGGGCCTTTGGCCTGATCCAGCAGGGCTCGTCTTATGTTCTTATCCTGTTGCTACTCCCCTGCATCCCAGGTAGCCTACTTTTAATACCAAGAGGTTGAACAATACCCATCATGGTTTGTTACCTATCATAGACTTTTCTTCTAGAAAGCTATCCAATCCCTATTTAAAGGCAGTCTAGGTCAGATGTCATCACCACATCATGAGGCAAGGAGTTCCACACACTAAGTAAATAAATATTTGCTTTTGTCTGTTCTAAGTTTCCTTACACTCAATCTGTTATCGAGGACAGTTCTTAGTCCTTTTAAATGCAACAAAGGAAGCTTGGAAGAAACATTTCCAATATCATGTATCCCTCACAGGGTGGAATGCACATGGTATAAGATGAGGGGTGTTTGGTTTTTCTTAAAATACCTGAAGCCAAATTCCTTGATTGGAGAACATGCATTCATGACTAAAACAAAACTTTATTTGGAACCAACAGATTCAGAGGGCTGCGAATCAGATAACATGGCAACAAAATTTGACAGGATTAAAATTAAAAGTTACTTGTTCTGTATGGCCAGATACTACATGTACATGGAGGACACAACACCATTCTTCAGCAAACTACCAGAGGATGAATAGAAACTGGTTACTGTTTCCCAGGTCAAGACTTCTAAGTTAGCAAAGCAGCAGATTATCTCTGTGAAATATCTTCTGGAGTTATCTGCAAAAACGCTGGTAGGCTTCATAGCACTGAGGAAATACATGTGATAAAGAACAGTCTTTGCTCCCTACCCCAAGTCCCATACTGAGAGCTTATCACTTGACAGCGAGGATTTCTTCAGTGCTGCAATAGATGAATTGTTGGAGCACCTAAAGAAATTGGAGGTAATGGTGAGATGTATGAGCTAACTCCTATCACACCTGCAAAATAAACAGCAAAACTGCTTCAGTTTAGAATATTGACTGTAATACCAGATCATACTCTGATAGAATTTATCATAAAAGGTTCTTGGTTCAATTTACCTCCATCAACAGAGAACAAACTCAGAAGGGCATAGAGTAAAAAAAAAAAAAGTGGGACTTTTTGATTTCATCTTCCTTCTATTCCGTTCACTATTCTAATAGTGACAGTGCCTTGTCTAGTGCCCACAGCATTGGCATCAAGACAATTTCTAATGTCCTTGACATAGGAATACCTATAATTTTCCAGGATGCCACCAACATTGGCCCCTTATCTCCTCGGTTTGGGGTCATTCTCGAAGGAGGTCCTCAAAAGGAATTGAGGGATTGGGTGTTTTTACTGTGCTTGGGGCACAGGTCTGTGCATGAAGTTCTTCCACTCAAGCACAGGAACCACCACACAAAGATCAGCATACTTAACAAAGCTCTGGAAGCTTCCGAGGTTGATTTTGCGCATGGGTCAAACTCCACTACTGTATGTATATCTGCACTGCTGGCCACTTGAACTGCTGTTGTAATAAGCTGCCAGTCCTTTGAATCTGGTGTTTTAGCTTAATCAGAACTTAGCCTGCTGGAATTTCTGCCAGGGTGTTTTTTTCCTCACAACTTCACCTGATAAATCTCCATCGCTATCTAATTGTTATTCCCTTCTCCTTATCATCCCTGTGGATCAATATGAAGACCTATTGGACATTTCATTCTGTGTAAATTGTTTCAAAATACATGCAATTATTTTGGTGGAACAAGTAATATTTAACAACTGATGCACTGTACATTTTCTCAAAAATGATTGCATTCCCTAGGTACATGTCTACAGAGACTGTCAGGGCTGTTAATTTAAATAGTAACAATATAAAATGAGCTCTATATAATCTAATTATACTGAAAGCACAGTTTTAATGCTCACATTATTCTCCTACTAAATCTCCTTCCTTGGCAGGGAACAGCACAAACATAGATACATTTATAGGAGTAACAGGGACATTCCTGCAAATTAGGAGGTATGAACAATATCCCTAATTCTATTTTCTGTAATTGGTTGTGTCCCATCTTCCCCCACAACTTGAAGAATTTCCAGAATTTCATTTCAGAAATTGGCACATGAACAGTTTGCTTCTGTTTTCATTTCGCTACTTTTTTTGCAGCATTAATAAGTATTGCAATGCAAAATAAAATGTTGATTGCTTAACAAGTGAGGTAAATTGTACATGTGCAGTGTCCTACACAAAGAAATGTGTGTGGTGGGGGCAAGGTGATGGCGGGGCAAGGTGATGACAGCTTGCTAACTTCGCAACCAAGATGTGGATATGCTGCTCCACAACCAAGATCAAGTAATGTGGACAGCCACACTCTGGAGGGAAATTCAGAAAGGTAAAATGTTGTGAGTGTCACTGCAAAGTAGGGCTTGGGGAAAATAGGGTTGGCCTTAATGAATACAAATTGAATGCATGTAAGGTAAAGGTAAAGGTTTCCCCACGACCGAATCGTCTAGTCGTGACCGACTGTAGGGGGCGGTGCTCATCTCCGTTTCAAAGCCTGTAGAGCTGGCGTTTTGTCCAAGGACAAGCTTCCGTGGTCATGTGGCTGGCATGACTCTACGCCGTAGTGCACGGAATGCTGTTACCCTCCCACCGAAGTGGTCCCTATTTATCTACTTGCATTTAGGTGCTTTCGAACTGCTAGGTTGGCAGGAGCTGGGACAAGCCACGGGAGCTCACTCCGTCACGCAGTCTTGAACTCCCAACCTTCTGTTCAGAAAGCCCAGCAGCAGCGGTTTAACCCACTGCGCCACCACGTCCATTGAATGCATGTAGATAACAGCAAATATACATCCTGTAGGTTTCGTAGTGCAGCAATACGCAATAAGCATTAGAAGGGATAGCGTTACTGGAGGTTCTTTTAAAAACACATATAACATGGGAGAGGAAAAACAATGGTGTGAAGGCCAGCGTAATGGACAAGGGGAACCAATGATGAGAGACCCAGCATAGTAGCCAATGGGTGCGACCATATAATTGAGTGTTGAAAGAAAAATGGAATGCACAAGTTCTTACTATAGTGCTCAACAATATTCAGACTGGTTTTAATTCCCTTGCTGTCTTGCCACTACTCTAAACCAGCTGTAGTGCCAAAAAGGCTCTCCGGCGCTTTTCGTTCCACACAGGAGCATTGGGAAAGCCGTGACTACAGCCCCCAAGTGTCACTGTGGCCAGCCCTGCCTCCCCAGAATGCTGCATGCACAGCCTGCTGGCCGCAGCGACACCAGGGGTTTATAGTTGTGGCTTTCCCAGTGTTCCCTGGGAGAACAGTAAGTGCGGGTCACTGGGTGGAGGGAAACAGCAGTCTCCAGATCCGGCCCACAGGTTGGAGTTTAGAGACCACTGCTCTAAATAGAAGGAATTCTACAGCCTCATTTTATATTAACATTACAAATCCAAAGTGGGACAGATGGGACTAAACATAATTGCAGATACGCTGGATCTTTGGTACTCATATAAAACAATTCCACTGTTGACTGAAAGCCAATTTAATTCTCTGCTGAAAACAGGATTTTCATTTGAAGCAATCAGCTGCCGTATTTTACATGTTCCTTTGCTCTGGATTATGCTATTACTTTTTGGTAAATACAGCTCACTATTAAAATTGGCTTCCACCTACATGATGTTCTGCTGTTCCTTCCTGTGAGGTAGTAAATCATTTTGCTGAGTGCTCATGAAAGCTTTTATTGTACAAGATGTTCTAAGCTGTTAAAAATCTCTACAAAATGAGCTACTGTGACATGAATGAGGCCTTATTAATGCTACTAGGCTATGGCAGTGCTTTTTGATGACATCACAACACCTGCATCTTGATTAATAATAATAATAATAATAATAATAATAATAATAATAATAATAATCCTTGTATTTATATACCGCCTTTCTTAGGTCACCAGATTCCTCTAATTATAACTCAAGGCGGTTTACATAGGCAGAATTTATTTGTAAACCCAAAGGTTTTTACAATTTTACAGAAACGTTCTGTCTTAAAAGAACTACACACATACAGATGGATCTTTCTGGATTTAGTCCTTCTTTCTGGCCACCCGTTTGTCTTCTGCTGGCTGATAAGCGGCTTCCCTGCTCCCACCAGAGAAGCAGCTGACTTCGGCACAACTCCCCCTCTCACAAGGCAGCCAAATTACAAGGTCTGCCGCTCACAGAGACTTCCGGTAGTCCCAAATTAGAAGACCTTCAGATCTTCAGCTCTTATCTTCAGGCAAACGGAGGCATTAACCCTCTCTTCTGCCCATCCTGTTGTGTTCTTTCCCTTGTGTCTGCCTAGATCAGTGGTCAGGGAACAGGGGTAAATTACCCCAAATGGGGTAAAAATGAAATTCCTGGGGGTAATGGACAGATAGGAGTATTCTATTCTCTCAAGGTCTGCAGGTGTACCCAAACTCTTTACAACTTCATATTTACATAGCATTAATTAAGCTCATTAATTAATCAAATAAAAAGCAATGGGTTCCAATTGGTAATTTTTTTTCTTTTGTTCTGGCGGTGGGGGTTACGTCAAGGGGGTAACGTCAGCGTATCTGAATATATTTTGGGGTAAAAGGTTAAAAAGTTCCCTGACCCCTGGCCTAGATCGTACATTCCACAGGGTTTCTCTCATTCTGGTTGGTGTCATATAGATCAGGGTTCCTCAAACTGTCAGTTGGGATCCAGTTCATGGGTCACAACCTGATGTTAGGTGGGTCCTGGAAATAGGGGAGCAGCCATTTTGGAAGCTGCAGATCTTACTTCTGTTATATTCCTTTTGTGAGTGTTAATAGTTTGAATTTTCAAGTGAGTGTGTTTAATTTTGTGTTTAGTTCAGTGCTTTAACACAATATTTTGTCCTAATCTTGCTTTCTGTCAGGGATGTTTCATGGTTGTGCAGTTGCTGCAGTCCAAGAATGCCATTAGCATTCCAGGAATGTCATTTTATTATGTCACAGTGACAGCATTGTGCTTGGTATGACGGACAGACACAATGACTGCTTGGTAATGTCATTTATGGCCATGACATTTCTAGGTTAATGATATCACTTCTGGTGGGCACCTACATGAGTGCCATTCTAAAAAGTGGGTTTGAGAACCAGTGATATAGATAAATAACACTGATCTCAAAAGGAAGCACAATATTTGGCTTACTATTTATTTAGTGCCATCAGTGTGCATGGTGCTTTACAACAGAAGAGAAGACATGTTTCTTGGCTTGAGAGACTCTAAAGATAGACACAGTGAAGATTACTAAGGAAGGGGGAGGAAATGCTGGCTGGGAAAATGGAAAAGAGTGGCGGTCCAGGAGACAGATCAGGCCCAGGAAGGGTCGGTGGTTGGGCCAGACCTAGGCCAGATGGCACAAGCCTGAGCAGCGTTATGTGGGCATCTCCAATTTGTACCTGCAAAATTGCGAGCATAGATCGGAGTAGCTCCATAGGGCTGACTGGCGCACAACATAGCATAAGAGGAATAAAATCTCCTTACTCAGAGTTGCACGCAGTGGTGTCATTCAAATGATTTAGGAGCAGGAACTCACTTTTGATTGGCACTTGTCGGGAACCCAGAACCAGCCACGGAGCCCGTTAGGATCTGGAACGCCCGTTCTGGTCCGTTCCCCCTGAATGACATCCGTGGTTGCACCCCAGCCTGCTCCTAATCTGTGCTGGATACAGTTCAGACCAGCCAACCTGTCTGTTCCAGTGCAGGTGAGAATTGTACCTTTAATGTCATTCCTGCTCATTTTCAATGGCTTCCCTGCCCGAGACAAGATGTTATTAGACGGGTCTACATTGTATCTTGCAATTATTTTTGATTACAACAAGCTAATTATCTTGTTTTGTTTTTTCTCTCCCCTATAACATTTTGTGCGGTTGCATTGCTTTCTAAATGAAAATGGATTTTATGGCACCATGAATACCTGGTAGCAAAGAATTAAATCGGACTTGTTCCAATCAAAACTACACTCCTGTAAAGAACACTTCTGCAAAGATAGACTGGTAAGTTTTTTAAGTTATGTTTATAATAGTAGTACTATATTAGGATGCTATCATATATGGGTTCAAAATACGTCTTGAAGTCAACTTAACCTGCACTTGTTCAAAATAGTTGTTGCACTGATTGAAAGATAGATACTAACATATCCCCACCATATGCATCAGTACTGTTTCTTAGGTATGTCCATACATTGGAATTGACATAACTCAGAACAGCCAACTTTTGCTGGTATAGCACTGTTACTCCTGTGTGAAAGCATCACAAAGGACATACTGTGCCTGTGTGAAAGCACCAACATATCCATCCATAACTTGGATATCTATAAGTCGGATGTCTAATTCAGGGAACCAGGGAAGATGGTATAGAAAATCAGGAATACAGTCCATAAGGAACTTTTCTTGCACAAGTCCCATGGAAATGGCAGAATATAATAGTTCAAATAATAATCTCCTATGCAGGTTTGTATGAAAACAGATATATACGGTCAGTGAGACTCTTGGAAGCCTTCCAAAATCTGTAATGCTTTGCATGCTATTTTTTCATGCAAGTCCTTTAAGTTAAAAAACAAGAACAGTTTAAAGGAGATGTCTGCAAGTCCCCACATGTGTGATGCTATTGCTTGAATTATAATCACTGTGTTGCACTATTGGTTTTTTAGGCTATCTTCTGTGTCATCAAACATCACATCTTTGTAATCCTTTATATGTACCGGTTTCTGACCAGATGTAGCTGATTTAGAGAAATACACACCTACGTATGTACTTTGTGCACTCTTGCTGATGCTGGGTCTCTACATTAAGCACCTCTGTTTTAGTGGCAAGATTGGATTGGGAGCCCGTGTTGGTGAGAGTAGAAAACTGAATTCAGCTCCCTTTTGTCTCCTTCCCTGTTGATGAAGGGGCCGATTCGGACCCTTCCTGGCCCCCTTCATCCCAAACAGGTGATTGGCATGGTTGAATCACTCTGGACTGCACTGTCTTGGGAAATTCATTCATCCCACTTACTCCAACGGGGCAGGGTTAAAATTAAACCAATCGTCTCCCAGAGTGCTTCACATGTTCTAAAATCTTATCTGATTGCTGATCATACCTCAGGCTCTTTTTTTTAAGTTTCCTGACTGCATTAAAAAAATTTAAAGATGGAGAAATATTTTCAGTGTGTCAGCTAGTTTGCCCGCAGGGGACCATGCTTGTTTACTTAACCTTTGTTATCTGGCAACATTTTCTGTAGTGTATCTTGCCCTCAGAACAGGCTTTCAAATAGCATTTGATTACAGAGTTGCATTCATTCTGTTACTGTAATTTAACAGGTCACCTGTTTTTTGGGTGAACAGAAGCTTACCTTTATGGGGACTACAGGTAATGTACTCCTTCAATTTTATACAGTACTTGCAGATGCTAATTCATAATATTCCAGAGGAAAAAAAATCATGATTGTTTAAGAGAGAGAGAATGTATGAACTGTTGGTTGATTACCTGAAGTACAGTACATAGTAGTTACTGGTAAGAAACTCCCTTATTTCCATGAAATCCCTCTGTAAAATTTACTTTTTTCATGAATCCTTCAGCCCAGTTTCTGTACTATGTCACTGGCCCATGGTATCCATGAGGGATCTGGACCCAAACCCGCTGTGAATACCAAAACCTGCGAATAATTGCTGTCCCCTGGTGGTTGGGGCCATCAGAGGACCTCCAGACATAACCGGAAATGCTTTCCAGTTGCATCTGGAGGTGTTCTGAGGCACAGGCAAGTGGTGTACAGCCTCCCCATACTTAAGAAGGCCTGCTGTAGTTTTCTGAGATGCACTTCCATTTTTTTTTCTAGTTGCCATCCTGATGCAACTTGGAGACTTCCAATCGCATACAGGAGGTACAGCAACCCATGATGGGTCAAATCCATGGGTCCCAAACCCATGGATGAGAAGGGTCAACCTGTCCTATGACTAAGCCTAAATAGCATACATGAGAACAATGTCATATACTTCCACAATTTTTCCCTTGCATTCCCTTCCATTTCTTCCTTATGTTGTTTCCCTTGTGGTTTTGTTTATGTTCTGAGTCTTTGAGGCTGGGACATGTCTTATCCTTCTACACATAGATAGTACTATATACTGCTGTAAACATAAATAATAATTCTAAGATCTAAATAAATATTGTTAGTCATGCCTGGCTACAGGGATTTCGTTCCTAATTAAGGTTTACACAGTTTATGAAATCAATATTTTGTTTATAGGTTACAGACTTGGCTGTTTGTGGTCGCTCATGCTAAGAAACTGTTTTTTTTTCTATTTTCCGTAAGCACTTAATAATTACTTTAGGGCACAATCTTATGCATGTCTACTCAGAAGTAAGTTTCATTATGTTCAGTGGGGCTTACTCCCAGGAAAGTGGGTATAGGATTGCAGTGTTATTCTTTGTTTCTTATAGTTCCATATATGAAATTTAGACCTTTCCACATGACAACATGGGTTCTTAAAGAATGTGCCAAGGCTGACTAAATAAATTTAGACATATGTGGTTACTTTCATTTTTGAAGACTGAGATGAATAGCAGTGTAAACTGTTTGGTTTATACCGGTGGTCTTCAACTGTTTTCATGCCATGACCCCAATATATAAATAAATGAGACTGGGGACTGGAGACTGTTGACCCCTCCCAGGACCCTATCTGCCTACCCCCGTCATTGCCCACTTCCCACTCCCAGCACTGTTCACTGTAACTAAATATTAGAGAGAGCAGAAAGCATTGCTATAAAGCCTGGCACTAGTGAAAGGTATTTTGGCACAATTTCTAAGCACCTGAGCAGGACTGGGACACAATTTCCTGGTACCTGAAGGGGTACCTCAGATCCCTCCCCCTTTAACAGGTAGTGCTGTAGTCCAGTGGTCTTCCAAATTCCTAGAAGTTGCAGCAACTCCATTAGGGTCCTGACCCCAAGGTTGAAGAACACTGTTTTTATATAGTAAATAACTGCACACTGGCGCTCATCCAAAGAAAAAATAATTGTAATAAATCGGGCAAATAACTGAACTAATATGTTCAATTTATTTCAGTGGGCCTGCAGCGTAAATAACATTTCTGAGTTGCTAGAACCATTCTTAATAGAGCTATCATAAATTGTACTCTTTCCAAACATTAACTTGGTTGAAAAGCAGTATATGAAAACTCGTAACCATCATCATTATCATAATATTAAATAAAAAGTTGGGTTTTTTTTAACAAGAGTCCTGTTGATACTTCTCATTCAGTAGATGTTATTATGTATTATGAAGTTCCCCTGTGAACATACCTGCTCTTCTCACTGAATAGTTCTTCCTACTCTGGTTATAATTCTACCATATTCTAGGACTGGTCACATTCACATTTCAAAGGTCTCTTCAGTCTCTGTTCCTGCAGGTTATGTGCTGTAACCTCTAAGAGACACTTTGCCCATTTTGTAGATGGCTCATTTCCTTCTTTTGTTTGGGCCCACCATTGCAAATAGAGTGTTCTAAAATATGCTCCAATCATTCTCGATGATTTGTGTTCCCTCCTTTTACTACATTATCCATCCTGGTCTTGTCCTGATCCTTCTATCCTCTGCTGCTGTCTGCTGGTTCTGCTGTATTGTCTCACCTTTTCTGAAGAAGCCCTTTGCAATGCATACTGAAGCAAAAGAGTATTTTCCATCAGGCTGTGCAGCCTTTCCTCTGTTCTGCCAATGTTTTGCTCAAAGTGGTGCTCTTCTCTTCCTCTACGATTGCTTCCGGACAGTCGAGATGAACTAGGGGCAGTTCTCCAAGCCTGAACCTCACCTCTATCATGTCATCCCAGATTCAGAAATAACTGACCTGTGCTAGATGGATAAAAAGGGTAGGGTCAGGCCTGGTGAGCAGGTGTGTCTTCGTTGCTCAGCAATGGCAGCTTCTCTGGTTTTTGTGATCTTTGGCCATCAAAGCTAACGTTGCTGGAGCCCACTCGCCACTCCAAAGCATACATTTGCCGTTAAAATTTCTTGGGCCCATGTGCTACACTGAGGAACAGTTGAGGCAGTTGGAGTAAGATTTATGAAACCAAAAATGAAATGTTTGTTCATGCCAAGCAACTGGGTGTTTGCAGCATATGGTTCACTTCAATAAGAGCCAACATTTATTTGGAGGCATTGAACAATTGTTTTGATGCTGTTGTTATTTTTATACTGTCATAATTTCTAATATCTGTGCTGAATCTTGATTATGCAATTGTTCAGGATGCTGGGTTTTCATTAGCAAGGGACATTTGTTCAAAATTAGAATATCTCCTGCTAATCATATTCAAGATTCCAGACACTGTAACATTTCTGCAAATGTCAGTCATTACAATATCCTGTAGTTAGTGAATATTTGCTGTATTTTTAAGCCATTTAGCTCTTTTTATAGCTGTTTGAAATTGGTTGGGGGTATACTAGTTTGCTGTGACTGAGTCGAAATGTTTACTTAGACTCTTGAAAGCAGCCTAGTCTATAATCAAATTAGGCTTGAATTTGAAAACTCAAACCTGGCACATATCCAAGCAGTTAAGTTTCTGAATTGGGCTGTTATTGACTTTGGATACGTTCTTAAGGTGCTCATCGACTACAACTTAAAAACAAAATTGCAATTAGTTTCAAACATAGTTTTGTGCCACCTATATTAGGTGTGTGGTCATGAACTCATTTATTCTGTGTCGAGTGATATGAGAAGCAATAGCTTTTCTGGCTGTTGTACTTTCCAAAGGGTTCCACATTTTTGGAGTAGTGCAGGTACTCTGTATGAGTACAGTATGTTGTCACCCTGACACAGGCATACATCTTTTAAAAAGCCTTTTCATCAAAGCCTAGAAAACGGTTTCCCCTTTCACATTGAAGACTTGGTGTAAAGCTTACCTATTAAAGCCACTTCTGACACCTCATTATGAGAAGTGGCAAAACTTGTCTGAATTACAAAGTCAGAATCCTTAAGAACTGCCTTCTTCCATACATTCCAGCCCACCCTCTTTGGTCATCTGAATGGGCTGTCCTTCAAGTGCCGCAGCTATCCCAATTTGGAGGGATGGCAGTTTGGGGCGAGGCTTCTCTGTAGTGGCACCGCAAATATGGAATTCCCTTTGAGAGGACTTAGGAAGTACACACTCCCTCACGGCTTTTCAGAGAGGGCCCAAAACATTTCCTCTGGCATTTGGATGATGGGGGGATGTTTGCCTTTTGGAATAGTGCTGTAGACTGCTCCCTTGAACAATTTGTCCCCCCAAACACATGTTTGTATGTGATAAGTGTTAAAATTAATGCTTTTAATTAATGCTTTTTTGCGGTTTTTAGGTTATTGTAGTGTTACACTGTACTTTTCTTATTTAAGCCTCTTTGGGCATTTACTATGACATGGGAAAGGTGGGATATAAATAAACAATTAAGTGGTAAGGTACCTATGATGATTGTGTGCACCTTGCAAAAGAATTGTAGAAGTGAAAGTGCCTGGCAAAAAGCCCACGTAGTTTGCAGAACAGAATTCCAATGGCATTGTTCACAGCAAAAAAAAAAAAAGGCCTTTGTTCTTCTTCCTTACCTATACTTGGGTTGGGTATGCTATTATTGGTTATGCTGCAGTAGTTATTTGCCTCTAGGTTTTGGTTGCTAGGAACAACTGCAGGGTCAATGAAAGTCATTACCTGAGAGTCATTACTGTCATGCTCTGCTTGTTGGCATTGAGGCAAATTTAACTGGGTAAAATAGAAAACAGAATGTTGGCCTGAAGGGTCTGATACAGCGAGACTGTTCCTATAGACTGAGTTCAGTGGATCAGCTTTTGCTGTGTTGCTTATCTCTAACTTATTGGTAAATGTTCCTTTGATGCTACCGATAGCATGGAAAAGCATATATTGGTTGATCCACATGGTGAATGAAAGCATCAGCCTTGGGAAGAAGAGTAGGATTAAAATATAATGAAGCATGTAATATGTTAATTTCATGTTTGCTTAGTCCTAAATTGTTGAGTATGATTTCACACAGGTGTCACTTCTTTCAGGTGTCGGTGGCTTTGATAAGTCTGTTTGAAACTATGCTCCTGAGCTATCTCAGCTATAAAGTAAGTCATTATGGCCACTTTTTTTCCAAATCCATAGTTCATATAGATGCACTCTTCCCTGGGAAGCTGTGCTTCTTTTAATTAAAGGCAATCGTGTTTGCAAGGGGGTTTATTGGCTGCTTTTTGTGGTTAATACAAATGGTGATAATCTCAACAATAGAAGTTTCTTATGGATTTTTAAACATTGCAAATTTCAAAGTTTCTCCCCCCTCCCCCCCCAATATTTATCTTTTACCCCAATTGGCTCATGTTACCCTAAATAGTGTTTGGCTACTGTAGAATGCTGCCCTCTGCCAATGGCTGTTGGCAGGGGCAGCCTTTGTGCATTCTCATCCTGCACGAGGCAGAGGATGGAACTTGCACCTGAGTGGTGCTTGGAACTTTGAGGGGGGCCAGGATACCATGTTAAGAGTATAGCTACCATCCTTGGCCTTCCTAGCTCTGGTGGAACATATGACCCAGCTTACCCACCTGTAAGGAAGCCTGAGATTAGCTAGTTGCCGTTCATGGGCCAGGTAGAAGGTTTTGCTTCACTTCTGATTGCCCATTGGAATATTTTTGTTTTTAACCTACTCTAGTCTTTCCCAAGGTAGGTAAAGCCAGATTAGCAGGTATAGTGCAGGACAGGGAGTTTGAGTTAAGGATTTGGTATCCCTTCAAGATTCGGTAAGGGAACATTTGTTCCCTCATATTGGGGCTGTGTTGGTGCTGGAAAATTGGATAGGATTGGGCTCTTTGGTAAGCAAGAGTCAGAGTGAGAACAAAAACTAGTCTCATTACTCTTTCTGGCTCAGGGATGCAAGCTGGTGATCCTTTGATCTTGAATTTAGCGCTCTTATCTCTTCCTTTACAGCCTGTTACAGAACACTAGTGAGGAACGTGAGAAGCAGCCATCCAGAATGCAGGAGAGGGGAGATTATAGAATGCAAACTGGAAGTAGGAAGCTTCCTGCTGGGGTTCTGGCTGTCTCTCTCTTCCAGCATTTCAGATGGCTGCTTCTTGCATTCTTCTCTAGCCTTCTGTAACATGCTGCAATGAAAGAGAGATGAGTGCCTGGTGCCACAAAAGGATCCCTTTTTTTACAGATACATAATGGGCGCACAGGGGGACAGGGAACTGTGGATAAATGAACTGTGGAAATGGGGGGGAGGGGCACCTGTAAAACAAAAACTATATAGAGTATGCATGTTTTCATATTTGAAACGCCATACGTATTAGTATGACTTGTGACTGATATAAACCTCTAAGATACATTCTTTTGCTTAATAAATGGTGGGAATATTTCCAAATGGAGGTGATTATCATATCACCCAACATGTGTCTTAGTACAGAAGTGCAAAGTAATTGCTTATGGTTGGTGCTAAGTATGTTTTACCTTATATGATTTTTTTTTAAAGGGAAATATATGGGAGCAAGTTTTGCGGGTTCCCTTTCTGTTGGAAATTATCAATGCTATTCCTTTCATCATTACGGTAAGTATTTGTGTTTCTTATAATGAGAGGGACAGATCAATCCTATCCAACTTTCCAGTGGCTGATGCAGCTGTGCCAATGGGATTTGTGCTGCTAGGAGTAATCATGAAGGCCTCTTCAAGGTAAGGGAACATTTGTTCCCTCATCTTGGGACTGTGTTGGTGCTGGAAAATTCGATAGGATTGGGCCCTTTGTGTGTTACAATACATTTACAATGTACGCTTTCAGTCTGTTCTGTCACACGACTTATTGTACAGCACCTGGCATCTAAGAAACTTTCGAACTAATAACAGTACTGCCTATTATTTCATTAATCTCAAAACAGTAGTTATACTGAGTTTTTGGTAATCCAGTTTATTTACTTGAAAGGCAATTGTAGCATTTCAAAGTCTATGGCTGTAATCCTGTATGCCAGAGGTATTCAAACTTTTTAGACCGTGTCCCACTTTTTAGAATGGCAGTCGTGTCAGGACCCATCGGAAGTGAGGTCATTAACCTGGAAGTGATGTTGTGGCAGGAAGTGACATCAAGAAGTGCTGTCATTGTAACATAATAAAATGACACTCCTGAAATGCAAATTGGCATTCTTCGACTGCATCAATTGTACAACCATGAAACATCTCTGACAGAAAGCAAGATTAGGACAGGACAAAATACGATGTAAAAGCACTGAACTAAAAACAAAATAAAAAAACAACAACCCTCACTTGAAAATTCAAATAGTTCATACTCACAAAAGAAATATAACGAGAGTAAGGTCTGCAGTTCCCAAGATGGTTACTCCCAGCTTTCCACAACCCACCTGACATCAGATCGCAACCCATTAAGTGGTTTCCAACCCACAGTTTGAATAACACTGCTATATGCAGTTACTTTGGAGGTATGCTCTATTTTAAAGTGGTGGGATTTACTTCCGAGTAGATTAGCATAGGATAGTGCTGTGAATTCATTATTGATAGACAACCCTAGTTTCTATACTCATTGTATTACTTAGGAATTAGGAGAGATCTACAGAATTAGTCCAATTACTGAATTTTTTTCAAAACAAATAAATCACTAAGCCAAGCAACCAAAACTTATATCAAAAATTTGAGGGAGGAGGAGAGAATTGTCTATTTCATGCAGTCTGATTTTAAGCAGGGTTGTTCAGAAGTAAGTCCAGCTTAGTTCAGTGAAACTTTCTTCCTCAGGAAGTATGCTGAAAATTACAACTTTAAGCAAAAGTAAGCATCAAAATGAAAATAGAATTTCTGAAACATCACAGAGTTGTCCCTGTCTATTTTCCTACCTGTCATTTGTTTGCAGACAGTAATCGTAAATCTTGAAATTGGCTTTATAAAGCGAAACCAGCTCTTTTTTGCTGTGTGTTTGATGCAGTTTGATTGACAAATACATTTAATGTACTGCTGTGGTCTCATTTTTCAGATTTTCTGGCCTAGGTTAAGAAATCTGTTTATTCCGGTGTTCTTAAATTGTTGGCTTGCCAAACATGCTTTGGAGAATATGATTGTAAGTATTTATTTATTTTTTATTTAATTTTTATCCCGCCTTTCTGCCCCATGGGCACCCAAGGCAGCTTACGATATTAAAATGTTCACATTAAAACCCCCCCACAAAATGTAACAAATTAAGACAATGTTAAAAAACAATATTAAAACAGTTAAAAGTTTAAAATGAGCAAGCCCCGTGGATCCCATAATTATAGTTTGATAAAATATAAAATGTAAGATAAAAAATGTAAAAGTGCCAGCCCTTGTCAACAATTGAAGGCTTGCTTAAATAAAAAAGTCTTCAACCCCCGCCAAAATATTGCCAAAGAGGGAGCAGTTCTTAGTTCTAAGGGGAGAGTATTCCATAGTTGTGGGGCCACCACCGAGAAGGCCCTGTTTCTGGCCGCCATCCCCCTCACCTCTCCTGGTGGCGGCACAGTCAGAAGGGGCCCCCCCAGATGACCTAAGAGTACGGGTAGGATTGTATGGAAGGAGGCGGTCCCTCAAATACCCCGGACCCGAGCCGTCCGGGTTTTATACTGATTAGTATAACAACTAATCAGATGATAGTTGGTTTAAAAACAAACAAGAAACCAGTTCTTACTCTTCTCTGTTTGAGTCAATGCAAAAATAAGCTAAAACCTTGATTTTGCAGTCCTCTGAAACCAGGGTACTAAGAATCAAGCCTGTGTAGTGCCACTGAAAATCAGTGGGAACCAATTGGCTTAGTTTCAGGTATGTCAGCATAATTGCTTTTTGAATTGCCTTTCAAATGTCTCAGGCATTTTGCTGTTGGCATTTCAAACTTACCGTTTTACCTCCCTGTAGTTCAGTTAGTTTCAGTTGTCAAGAATCTGAACGCACTCTCTCTGTTTTATAATTGACCACTGGTCCAGCATTAATCCCTTTTCTCATTTGCTTCTTTATTTTTGGCTTCAAGCAACTAGAATACAGTCGTTTAGACAATATAAGATTCCTTGTGGTGTCAGCTTAACAAATATCAATTATACATGGCTCTGATTCCATACTTTTAAAGAAGCAGAATATAGGGACACAGCCAAAGAACAGCTATGCTCCAGTTCTCTGCCAAGCATATTTGGCATGGGGGCCAACGTAAGCATGAACATATGCAACAGAAGGGCTGGTCTTGAAATAATGGTACTGTGAACTTCTTGGTCTCATCCCTTGGAAATTCTGCACATTTCAAGCACTGTATTATGACTCCAAGCCCACGGAAAGGAGGCACGGCTGTGAGGTAGAGCCCATGCATTCCATATAGAAGATCTAAAAGCCCCAGCATCTCTGGGTAGGACTGGGAAAGATCTCTGCCTGAAACTCTGGAGAACTGTTGCCATTCAGTGTAAACAACACTGACGTAGATGAATCAATGATAGAGCTTGGTATACAGTAATTTCATGTGCTGATGTTGTGAATCTTAATCTAGGCAATTGCAGGGCCTTCCATCATTTCAGTTGGATAGTGCAACATATTTCTGCTGGGCTTCAATGAGTCCCACTTCTGCTGTGGATTTCTTGGCCAGCCCTGGTCAGTTTCTAGCATAAGATCAACTAAATGGGAATAATTATTACTGATTGTTATCCCACCTCATAGAAGAGTTGTAAGGATGAGAACTATAAAACATGCGGGTTAAAGATCACAACTTGAAGGCTCAGTAGGTGATGAATGATTATCACAAGCTTCTTTTATCAGATTTGTCTGCTAAGCTACCTGCAGACATTTCTCTGCAACTTAATTCAAACTACTATCACCCCTGCATTGTTAACCTTCTAGATGGGCTATTGTAATGTCCTTTATGGCGGCTGCTCTTGAAACTTCAAGAGCTTCAGCTGGTGTCCAGTTCTATGTCCCATCTGCTGTCAGAAATAGATAGCAAAGTGCATATTGCTTTCAGTTTGCTCATCCCAATTGGATTTGTAATTACTGCTAATTCAAGTTCAAGATGCTGCTTATTACCTCTAAAAACATGAATATACATTGTAACATGCGATTGCTCCATACCACAATTGCTTTGTTCCATACAGTCCCATAGTTCTCTTCTGTTGCTGCTTATCCCCTTTTTCTTTTGTTTTCTGACATTCATTCTGAGAGTCATAAGGAAGAGCTTTTTTCGTGGTGACGGCCTACTCTATATAACAGAGCAGGGGTAGGCAGCCATCAGATATATGTGAACTACTTAACAAAACAAAACTACTTAACTGGCGGAAAGCTACTGTGATTTAACTGTAGAATAAAAAAATTGCCGGAGCTACGCAGCATGGCATGCGAGTTTTCCAAGAAGCAACACACACACAGCAGCAGCAGATCATTAATAAATTCAGCCCTCGTGGTCCTGGTTTGTCTCCCATCTCCCAATATTTAAATATAGAAAAAATATAATAAAAAATATTTAAATATAGAAAAAAAATTGCCAGAGCAAGGGAGCAGCTGCGAGCTACTGGTTACCACCCCAAGAGCTATTGGTAGCTCATGAGCTCCACTTTGCCTATCCCCAGACTAGAGGGTCCCATAGATTCCAACTTTAACCAGTTCTGCTGTCAGCCTTTTTATCTCAAGACATTTTAAAATTATTATTTCAGAAGTATTTTAAGACTTGTTATACCACTTTAAATTGCAAATTGTTTCAGACTGGCTTTAGTGCTGCTCCATGTTTTCATATAGATTACTTTTTTTGCAATGCATTGTATTTTTAGAATCTGTTTTGAATGGTTGTTTTATTGACCAATAAGTAGTTTATAGTTTTCCTTTGTGCTATCTCGCTTATTATTTGTTTTGAATTTCTGAAATGAAGGGACCCAAAAGGTAAAGGTAAGTAATACCTAATATTATCGTTGAAGATGTAATTACATTGCATGTCGATATACCAAATGTTGTAGCAATAATTAGTTGAAGTATGTTCAATATACAGATCAGAACAGACCACTGCATTTGTTTCATTTCTTTTGGGGCAGAATGACCTTCATAGAGCTATTCAACGTACACAATCTGCAATGTTCAACCAAGTTTTGATTTTAATCTCTACCTTGCTATGTCTTATCTTTACATGGTGAGTAGTGATGTAGCAATATTATTACTGATTGTAATTTTTAGATTTTGCTATTTTAAGCAAAAGTTTTACTTACAGCTGAATTTTTCAAAAGAAAAAAGTTAACACTTGTTTCTGTAAATAAAATACAACAAACATTTTTTAAAAATGTTCATGCTCTTTCTCCCTTCACCCATAGGTTACCAATAAATCCCTCCCTTTTTAACCCCTCCCCCATAAGCCCATCCATCCAATCCTCTGCAAAGGGGATACTTGAGCCATATATTGGAAATATTGGGAATTTGGGACAACAGTAGTTAGTGAAGCAATACATATATGTATCCTGAAATGGAGAGAAGAGTGACATGTTAAAAAGCAAATCATTCTACATGCCTATCATTATACAAACATGAAATCTGCAATGGGAACTTTTCTGAACAAATTTAAGTTGCCTGCAAACCGTGCAAAGAATCCCTAACAAATTATTTTAAAATGGTTCCTAAACTTTCTAGCATCGGGACCCACCTAAAAAATGTTTCACTTTACCAGCTACTCAAGCCTCTATGTCTATAATGGTAATTGGGCAGCTGTACTTCCCTCAAGTAGCAGGCTATTTAACCCTTGATGCGCACAGCCTAATCTACCCTGTCAGTTTCACGAACCATCTAAAATTAGGTCATGACCCACTGCTGGACCACAGACCCACAGTTTGATAACCACTGTTTCAAAGTATTTCCAAGTGATCTCGCTGACGTTAGATTACTCTCTTTTTAGTGGCCAGGTCAATTTGGGCTTGTGTCCACTGCTTGGGTCCACTGCTCAGGAATCTCTAGATCCAGCACAGCAAGACCAGTTATTTTGATTAAATAACTGAGTTGCATGTAAAAATTGAGCTGTCTGATGATTATTCAGAGACCCCATGGATGCAGTACATATCCTAGATGTGTAGGATATAAATAGAAGATATTAAATTATATCTTATTTTAGAACCTGCTTGGGTTCAAGGGCACTTGAGTAGTGCCTTGAGTAGTAGTAGTAGTAGTAGAGTAGGAAAGAAAATGTCACTCCTTTTCATTTCATGAAAGTTTTACAACTTATGGGGCATTTGGATATGACATTTTCTGATCCTCCAAACATATGTTCATTCCTGATCCTCCAAACCACTGTGAGAAACTTTTTCAACTGTAGGACCAGGAAGAATTTACTTTTTACAGGGAGTGCTTATGATGTTCCAAAGAGAACTAGTTTAAGGAGAAAACGTAATTCAGCACTTGGTAAAACCTTTGCAGTACTGGAGAAAGTTCTTTATACCACCTTGGATTTGCTTCAAAAAAAATTGCTGGCAGAGATCTGAGCAGTTCCATAGGGCTGCCTGGGGTTTACCCTGGGATAAGAGGGCAAACATCCCCTTGCCTCGTGTTGAGCCCCCGCTGCTGCCAGCCAGCTTGCTCCAACGTAGGTTAGGATTGGGCTGCCTGGTGTTTAAGAATAAGCCAGAGCCTGTGAATGACAAGGGGGTAGTGTTGCCTCGAAAGGAACATGATGTTCAACTGCAGCCGGTGTTTAGGTAACTAGCAGAAAACGATGAGGACAATAGCAAGCTGCCCTGCTGCAATTATGATTGCCTTCAGCATCTGCAGATAGCGGCTTTGTTATGCAGCGTTTTATTCTGCCCTTGTTCTGACCCTTCCAGACAGGAAAAAAAAAATGGGCTAACTATCGACAAAAATACCCAATAACACAATTGCTGGCTGAGGAAATGAAGCAGTTTGTAATAGCCTGTCATATGAATTGAAATTATATTCCATTTGCCTTAAAACAGTCTTCTGTTGATCCGGCAGTTATGCATGTTGCTGGGTTTTTGGTTTTTGTTTTTACTCTTGGAAGTTATGTTTATACCCATAGTTAATTACCACCACAACATACATTTTGCATAATTGCTAGGACATATTGCTATTTACTCTTCACATTGTGCAAATACATTAGACAATAATTCTTCTACAAGCCATGTAATTCCTTTGTTCCTTCAGTCCCTGCAGTATGGATGCTAAATCCATATGAATAAAAGGAGACTTTTATGTATATGATGGACCATTTTTCAGAAGTTTAGTTTTTATGAAGTACGTCAGCGTGCTCAATGTGCTTCACGTATATTCTTCAGTGACTTGCAGTGCAATCCTGTGCATACCTATTCAAAAGTAAGTCCCATTGTACTCTTTGGGGCTTACTTTCAGGAAGGTTTGCACAGGACTGCTGGGAAGCCCAGTCCAAACTAAATTCTCCACAGGTGGAGTGTGTATTTTGTCAGGAGAGCTGGCAGGATCCAGGCGGAAGTGGTTGGATGCAAAATATTAACCCTTCCCTGCCTTCTGGCTGGAAGTGCTGGCTTCCAGGTGGCCCCACAACATTTTTCATGCCAAAAAAAGGAAGCAGCACACCCAGACTGGCAGGTTTTCAGACTTGAGTTTTTCAGGTTCATATTCGAGTCTGTGCCCAAGTCCTTGACATATTTGACTCGAGTCTACATGAGTCAGCAAAAAAACAACAACACATTTTTGCATCTCTGGCGTGAGTCCCAAGACTCAAATCCCCATCCCTGATAATTATTTGCAAAATAATTACTTCTTTGCTTTATCTGTTCTAATTGCATTCTGAAACAGGCAGTAGCTTTTATGTTGCCAAAAAAATCTTCTTTAGATGAAGGCATGGCCAATTTTCAGCCAGAGTTCAAACTCCCATTCCTCCTGTGCTAAGCAACCTCTGGTATTCCTGGCTCATGTTTTGATAGTTTCCAGTTTAGTTTCCATCATTACAATGGGACTGAGATGACACTAGCGGCTTAGATGTTCTCTCTGTTAATTCTGCTGGACCTGTCAGTGGCCTTTGATGCTGTGGTCTGTGCATGTTATTAAAGAGTCTTGAATATCTTGCTGCTGAGATTCAGAGAAAGCTCTTCAGTGGGTTAGCTCTTTTCAGAGAGTGATAATTGAATTCACTGTATCAGCTTCCTGAGAATTAGCACATGCCATTCCACAAGTCCTACTGTTATCACATGTTTAACGTCTATACAAAATTGCTGACCCAGATTATCAATAGATTTGGGAATGGGTGTCATCAATATGCTGATAGTGTCCACCTCTATATCATTAATTAAGCACACACAATCAGCTGTATCTGTCTTAATCAGTGTTGGAAGCTGTAGGCAACATGGACTTCAAACAAATCAGAGCAGGGAAATGTATTTATTCCATATTTTTATACCATCCTTCCTCCAAGGAGCTCAGGGTGATATATATATATAGTCTCTCACCTCCTATTGTCCGCACAACAACACCGCAAGATAGAAGATGCTGAAAGGTAGTGACTAGCCAAAGGCCAGCCAGGAAGCTTCATGGCTTGGGGTGGGGGTGGGATTTAAATCTGGATCTTCCAGGTCAAAGTCAAATTCCTGTACCACTACTATTTTTTCCAAGTATCCATCCCCTTTTAAAAAATCACATCAGCATCACTATGCACAAGCTTCTATGATTGGGAGGTGGAAAAGATATTACCATGAGTTAGAGCATATGTTACCCCTGCACATATCAAAGGAAGTCAACACTCATGCAGAGAAAAAGTATTTTATACACTAGCTAATCTTACCAGTGAAGTATGAAAATTGGTCACCTACTTATATTAGTGTATTTCATTGAATAATGAAATTTCCCTTGTAAGTGTGGCCAGCACTCGAACACCAAGCAAGCCAAAGGACAGATAGACACTGTGGATCATAGTACAGGAAAGATAATTTTTGGGATGTTAGAGTTTCAAATCAACCTTGAACTAAGAAAAAAGGGGTAGTATTGATACCTGGAAATGTAATTCTGAAAATGGGACAAGCCACACAAGTGTGAAATGTTGCCCTTTATTAATAAAACTTCTGATCCGGATGGGGGGATTTTTCTGTGGCAGACCAGATTGTAGAATGCAAGTGATTTTATGGGTGCTTGTGTAAAAATAGGACATCTTCAGTCACTGCCCTTGACAGTGGTAATAAATGGTACTTTTTTTCTAGTGTAACTGGTATTATGCCAGCAGAACTTCAGAAAAGGAAAGAGGAATTGCTTTCATGAATCATTGGCTAAGCAGTCAGCTAAACTGTAGTTTCAGAATAGTCTTGGGTGGAAGTGACAGACAGAATCCAATTTATGTCTCTAGTTCCCCAGTAAAGCAGCAGGACGGAAAATCAGAAAGACAGCCTTTGTTTAGCATAGCAATACACATGAAAAAGGCAAGAGAAGAAAGGTCGGAGGATTCAAGGCAGCAGCTTTGATTTCTGTGCTCCCTTTCCTCTGAGTGCATGGCATACACTATAAAATAAAAATGCAGGTGAAAATAATACTGGTGTGGAGCATTGCTGTCAATGGCATTTTGTCTATATTTCATTATATAGTGCCAAAATGACCCATTTCGAAACTCAGATAAATGTTTACTATGATGCCTTGTTCCTTCTCAGAAATTCAAAGATCCTGAAAGCTTGTAAATCTATATACATATTTAGGATCAGGAGTACAATTACACAGGCCTACACAATTGAGGGTCAGCAGGAAGTGCTGCATCAAGCAGGAAGTGCTGTCATTGTAACATAATAAAATGACACTCCTGAAATGCAAACTGGCATTCTTGGATGCAGCAATTGCACAACATGAAATATCCCTGACAGAAAGCAAGAGTAGGACAAAATATTATGTGAAAGCACTGAACTAATTTAAAAAAAAATCCTTCACTTGAAAATTCAAACTGTTAAAACTCACAAAAGGAATATAACACATGCCATCTTTTACAGTTCCATGCATTCAAATTAGATTTTGCATTGCCTGATGCAATCTACCCCCCTTTTTTTTCTAAACATAATATTTACCAGTGGAGATTCAAACTTGTAGTATTTAGAGCTGTGGCCTTAGTTACCTGTTTTTACCCTCTGAGCTATTCCAGTTCCTTATGAATAGGTTTAAACCTGTTTTTTTTTTAAAAAAAATAGCTGAATGTCCTGCCTCTCTAAGAATAGCTTCTGTTGCAATCTCTGCCTTTTGCTGGCTATATCCTCTCTCTTTGCTCAGCTATTTATAAGGGGCTAGAATAACTCAGAAGGTAAAAAGCAGGTAACTGAGAGTGAAAGACCACAAGTTCAAATCCACCCACCCCCAGGCTAGGTATTCTGCAAAGCGGGGCAGATGGACTACAAAATCTTCTTTGCACTGGGTAGCAAATGGCTTAGCTACACCAGTAAATGGAACTTCTGTGTTACCAGAGTAGTATGAGGTACAAGCTGCATATATTACCATAGATCCACTACATGGCTTATAAAACACCATAAAAACAATAGTGTCAATACCAAGCTTAAAACAAAGACAAAAAAAACTCAAAAGAGAGTTCGGTAATAGATGAAAGTACAGTAAAATAAAATCAATTTGAGGTGGAATGAAACCCTTTGCCGATTAAAAAAAAAAAATCCTCAATCTGTACGTAAAGAATGACAGAGAAGGGAGCCAGTCTAATCTTCTTAGAGGTGCAATTTCAGAGGTGATGTACCACTCTCTCTCTAGTTGAAGAGGCTCTCTCTTGTTGAGGCTTGCTGGATCACTGTTGGTGGCTGACCAGAGAGCAGGACCTTTTGTAAGGCAATTCATATGGATGGGGCTGCCTGGATCTGCTACCTTAGGCCTTGATCAAAGACGCCTCAATTTTTGGTAAGGGAAATTTAAATTACTAATTTTTGCTGTGTTCCTGCAATAGACTATTGGGCCAAGACAGTTTGTGTAGCTGTATTACTAAATCTAACTTTAGGGGAAAGGTAAGAAACAATTTTCATAGTTGTATAGCGTGCGTGCGTGCGTGTGTGCGTGTGTGTGTGTGTGAGAGAGAGAGAGAGAGTTTTATGTTAAATACGTAAATCAATAGGTGCTAACCTCATCCATTTTTCATGGGCCAATAATTTCTTGGATACTTTAAACAAATGCAAAACTAATTTAAATGCATGGGGAACCCCTGGAAATTTCCTAAATAAATAAAAGATGCATCTTTTGGGGAACCAGCCATGTGGAGCCCTGCAACAAAATTAAGCTGTTGGAGTGCAAGGAAATCAACGCAATTGTTTGAGTTGCTGAAATTGCTGACTCATTTCTGAGTCTGTGTCTGGAGTAGTGGGTTGGGGTGGAACCATTGATGCAAGACTCATGAGTCAAAATGTGAAAATTTGAGTTAAAAATAGAGTCATGACTTCCCCCCCCCCATCTCTCCCTTTAGGCCATCTCATTAGAATTCAGGCACAGAGTGCAGATGTTTCTGGTTTTTTTCAGGCAGGAAGCAGGAAGGTACCTGTGGGTACCGGGTCATGGGATGTTAAGGAAAGGAGCAGGGCAGGCAGGGGCTGAGAGGGGGTGGATATTGGCATCAGCAGCACATGCTAGAATCCCATGCTCATTTCCCTGTCCAAAATGTTCCTTGCTTCTTCGTGGATCTACACCAGCAAAATAATTTGTGTAGGTACAGGGGACCTATTGACAGTTAGGTGTCCTACAGAGAGGCAAGTAAAAAATACTTAGCACTCCCAGGCTGACTGGTCACACACCCCTATTGCATACAGCAAGTGGTCCATTAGCATGGCTACATAGTGTAAAATTGGGACCCCATCAATCGATACCCTCAATTGAATCAATAGGATTGATATCCCACTATTATGAAAACCTTCCTAATCTTTTGTTTTACTCTTTTTTCCCCTCTTTCCAGATGTTCCTTTGATGTTCAGGGGAAAAGGATAAGAGAGAATAGGAAAATTTAAGAGCGAATGAGAGAGATCTAGCAGTTATACAAGAGACATGCAGGGTTGGGGCGGAAGTCTAGCTGGAAAAAGACAATCTAGTTGGGATATATTCCTTGTCAAGGGGTGTAATCAACACAGTTAAAGTAAGGCACTTGAATCTGCTTATATTTTAATTGATGGCCCACATTTTAAAATTATGGGCATTACACCCTCTCTGCAATATTTAGGAATAATATTGAAATGAATGTTGGGGGACGGGGGAAAGGCCAACTGAATTTCTTTTCTAAAGTAGCTGTGTGTTTGTTTGCATGTGCGTGTGTGCATTTTCCTAGAAATGCAAGAGTGTAGATGTGTGAAGAAAAACAGAGAGAGCCATAAGGGATGGAGTATGTGACTGATTTGAATATGTAGGTGTTTTTAAACATGTTCAATTTTTTAAGCTTTGATTGGAGTGCTTTACATGAGAAAAGGGTAGGAGGGACAGTTTCTTTACATTTTGGTTGATTCTCACTTCAACACTCAATTCTAGAGGGAGATTTCCAATGTTGGAGACTGAATCTCTTGGTGATGATGCCAGCCTACAATAACTAGCAATGATGATTAGATGCCATAATCCAAATTACTGGAGTTTATCCAAGTGTTTGTGCCCAATAAGGGTGGCACATTACAAAAATAAGGATGGCACACCATTGTAAAGAATGTTTTATGGGTCACATAAATGAAGGGAAATGCAATCAAGAACATATCAAGTTATTGTAGGTTATTTCCTTGTGAGGTGAGACAGAAATTGATTGCCTTTGATGATATTCAGTTTAAAGAAAAGTCATCAGCTAATCTAGAAATTCTCCAGCCATCCATGGATTACTTGATTAGAAAACTATTTTGATGACTAGCCTCTTCATTCCGTTCTGAGAATCCACCTAATATTGCTTGAACATGTTTCACCAAAGAAATATATATTTGCACAGATGAGGAACTCCTTTACATTGAATCAGACCAATGGTCCATTTCAGTGTCGGCCCAACCATGAGGCCAACTGAAGTGGTTGCTTCAGGGAGCAGACTGGTAGGAGGCACACTTCTCTGTCTACCTACCTGCTCTTGCTCTTCCTGCTGCTGTGGGGATAGGAAAAAGAAGAGGGGCACAAGGAGGAAGAGGAAATGTGGAGTGCTGAGCTAGAACCTTAGAGATAAGGAGCAGAGGCTAACACAACATTTCATAAGGGAGAGCAACACCTAGCATTTATATGATTCCCAATGCACTGACAATATTTCCTTCAAATCACAAAAATATTCGCTTTTCAAAGAATAGCCAAATATTAAAGCATTCACTGCATCAATATTGCTTTTACCTTTTTACTGTAGGCTTTCCAATACTGCATGTAATTGGGAAGAAGAATTATATGTACATCTTTTAAGAAATGATCAAAAGGGATCCTCTTCTTTGTAGATACATGTTGGCTTTTGAACATCACAGAAAATAGAAGTTAACCCAAGGTGGCAAGGGGGGACATAACATTTCAGAACAGTGTATATCTGTTGACTGCGACCAAGTCAGAGTTGTGCAATTTAGGGTGCAGCCCTAACCTGTGCTGGAACAGGCAGGCTGGGAGGCCCAGGAATGGAGATTTGGACCTGGCATAACTGGGGTTTGAACCCATCCTCAGTGGGTGAGAAACTGGCTTGGTTAAGCTTGAAACACAGCACAAAAAAATTATGGACAGTCATTTTTGGTGTCACCCTCCCCTGCTGGTGTTACCTGGTGTGATCCACACACTCCTAACAATGCCATCACAGCCAATAACTTCTTCCCAAAAAAAAAGATTGTATGACAGTATAAAACAGTGGTTCTTAATCTTTTTGGAGGTACCAAACCCCGCAATTTTCATACGTGCATTCACTGTTTGGAAAATAAAATGTTTTTTTTTTCCAAATTCAAAACATAGATATATATATTTTATTAGTGCACAAATGAACATTAGTTGCACATAAAATCGCTGTGTTCAAAGAACAAAACCAACAAAACATGAATGTCACACAAAAACATAACTCAAGGAATATTTACTGCAAATCAATTGTACATATTCGTCCGACCACTTTCTTATTTTGCCAGTAGAACAGAAGAGCTCTCTGATCAGGACAGGACTGAACACGCACGCACTCACTGAGCTGAACAGACAAGCAACCAGTGTTCCTGGGATTGGCTAAATAACTTGCAACATTCCACCAGAGATCACATGGTCTTATTACTGGGCAGAACCTAAGTCAGAACTACCTCGCACCCTCTGCTGGTCTGCTAGGCCTCAGTGATAAGCCTTACCATTCAGGCCTGCAAATTCCCAGGCCTTATTTTAATATCCCAACAACTACTGAGCGCACCAAGTTCCCTGCCGCACAGATATCAAGGCCAGCGAATGGAATGGACACACACACACCTCCGCCAAACCCCTGAGACTGACTCACCGAACCCCTGGGGTTCGATCGAACCCAGGTTAAGAAACACTGGTATAAAACCACACCATAAGTGTGAGCGACGCTTTCAGTAAATTACAATGCCAGTTACAATGTTGTAATTAGATTCGTCAGCTAACCCCTGAATATAAAAGCACTGTGGTGTCCAATATAATCAAACTGCAGTTAATTCAACAAAATAATTATTTTTAGAGACTCATATAGTCACACAAAGAGATAAGACAATCTAGAGTCTCATTGTAAGGCTCTGTAAACGTGGGCTTTTTGCCTGCTGCAAATCCTGTGACAACCATGGAGCAGATTAGCAGGGCCCTGCAGGAGGGTGTGAAGACATGCAGCAACATCAGGATAAGCATCTTTATTAACTCACTGCAGGAACCTACCAAGGGCCCATGAACTGTCCAACCCCTTTGATGTGGAGTTCCCACCCAGGGATGAAGGGTGGGCTCCGGGGGGACTGCTACACTCTTTCCTTGCTCCACTTTCCTTTCCACCACACTCCCACTAAACTCTCACCACGCTTCCACCACCCTCACTACAGGGCAAACTTTAACGCCTTTTTGCTAGTTATGAAACTATTCTGTCCTGTCTCTTTGTGCAATCCTATTCACTAAAGAAATAGCAGGAGCACATGTTAAAATTGTCACAAGTACAAATGTTTCAATAAAAGTATTTCTGCTGGCCATTTCCTACTTAACTCTGTTACTTATCAGATTTCTCCCAGGTTGCTAGCAGTTACATGGGTTTGATGCTGTGTGCTCTTTTAACCTTTAATTTGAATAGAAGTATTTGAGTGGAACCATCAGGGATTTTTCTGTGTGGTGCAGCCTCTGTGCTACTTTTTTTTTTTTTAATTGAATGTTTTTGTACTTATGTTGTTGATTTAATATGTATGCCATTCTGGGAGCCTTGTGCTAAAAGGATGCTTATACAGTTCTTTTAATAAATAGCTCCCCCACCCCAGAAAGCTTCATTTTCTTTCACCCTTTTACTATAACTGGAAAGTGATCTCTTCAATTCTGTGGTTATTCACAACCTCATCTCACAGCAGTTCTGGGAAGAAAAGGAAGACATAATTATGCAAAAGTGATGGCTATTTTTAGAATACCCTAAAATTGGAATGCTATATCTAAATGGCAGGAGTGGCCTGAACAGATCTGCCATTCCAGCTATTTTTTTCTCCTCCATTAAAAAATAAATAAATAAATCACTTGTTCAGGGATCCGTACATGTGCACCCCACTGCTACTGCTGTTGCTGCTGCCAGCAACTTGTTCTTGCCCAGCCATCGGGTTAGGGAAGCAGTCAAGTGGGTAAGGGAAGCAGAGTGATGTAGCGAGAAGGAGCCTCTCCTTGCTACCTTCTACCTACCTGCAGCTCCAGTTTCAAACAGGACTGGGGAGAGGAAGAGGGTGTCAGAGGAAGTGGTATCAGAGCTGCAGGTAAGTAGAATGAGGCGTGCAGGCTCTGCCTCCTGCTCCTCCTTACTGGGTGGGTGAGAGGGAAGAGGAGAGATTCTGCTCCGATTGCTTGTGGAAACAAGCTGCTTTTTGCAGTTGTGCCACTGGACAGCCCTGGGAGAAGAAATGAGCTGCCACTGCCCTGCCTCACCTCTCCTTCCACTTGTTCTCTGTAAGTAAGAAGACAATCAGAGATTGGAGTGCCATTGGAGTGCCTTGGTGGCAGGAAAGGAGTGCTGGGCACACTCAGGGTGCTGAATACTTAAAAGTCACTGCACTACTTTTTCAGTTCACCATTCCGCCTCCCCCAACTTGCCACTCAAAACAGCTGCTTTGACCAGCCTCATGGCTAGGCTAGCCCAGCCCTGCTGAATAGTAGAACACTTAATCATGGAATAATTTCTCTTCTTATTTAGCTGTCCAGGTGTGCCACCACTCTGGATTTACAATGTCCAACAATAAGAGGCTGAAGTTGCAGAACATTCTGTAATCTGATACAGTGCAGAGATTGTTTTCTAAAGAGAACAGTTACTGTGCTCTGTGGAACACGTAATCCTTGCAATTTGCAATGACTTTTAAGATAAGCTTTCATTGTGAGTCTTCAGCGTCCTTGCTGCTTCAGGGGTCTGTTTCAAAGTGAATCATGCAGGTATAGTTTTGAGGGTCATGCTGTTAATCTGGCCTTTTTGTTTTGGTTTGTCAAGTCTCTGTTAGTGTGGTAATTGGGCCTGGTCCAGGTAAGGCAGGTTGTGAATATGTCCTAGTGAGAGAAGTTAGTAATGATTAACTTAAGGCAGGTGGTTTTGAATGGATATAGCAACTGTTAGTTGAATCAGAACCTGGTGTGTGTCTGCAGCAGGGATAAGCTCGTAATTCCATTTGCCAATGCAAATGTTGACATGAAAGGGCCCCCCCAAATAACACACAGAACAACTGGCTTGGGATTTACTAAATCTTTATTGATTTCATCATAAACCTGCAGCAGGGCAGGGAACTTAACTTTTTATTTCTCCCCACACATGCTGGCTCTATAAATTTTGGGGGAAACTGCTCTAGCCGTCTACCTCCCCCAGACCCCAAAATCTAGCATCACATCCTGGCTCAAGGCCACAACCAATCATAGATTGGGCTAGCCTATCACAGCTAACCCCAAAGGGTCAAGGGAGTTGGTTGGCACCAACTTGCACAGGCGAAGCCTTGTGCGGGGCTTTGCCCATACCAGCCAAGGGGTTTGCTAGCCAGCCTCCCAAACTGGATAAGAATTATAAGAATGGTCCTGGCTTGCCCCTTGACCTTGCTTACCTTCAGGATATATGCAAGCATGCCTATCTACCCAGCCAGAATGTGACCTGCCACACGGGGGGGGGGGTAGCCTAGTGCTTAATCCGTAAAGGTAAAGGTTTCCCCACGACCGAATGGTCTAGTCGTGACCGACTGTAGGGGGCGATGCTCATCTCCGTTTCAAAGCCTGTAGAGCCGGCATTTTTGTCCGAGGACAAGCTTCCGTGGTCATGTGGCCGGCATGACTCTGCACGGAAAGCCATTACCTTCCCACCAAAGTGGTCCCTATTGATCTACTTGCATTTAGGTGCTTTCGAACTGCTAGGTTGGCAGGAGCTGGGACAAGCCACGGGAGCTCACTCCGTTGCGCAGTCTTGAACTCCCAACCTTGCGGTCGAAAGCCCAGCAACAGCGGATTAACTCGCTGCACCACCACGTCCCTTAATCCGTACTACCCCCATAAAACCCTATAGATTTCATTGGCCTTGCTGCAGGTCAAACAAAAACAAATTGGTCCCAGCCGGTGAGAGATGCATCCCATCCCTATAGAGGGAAGGGTCACTAAAAACAATGGCCGGATGGGAAATAACCCTCCCTCCTTCCCAGGAAACTACCCGCCACATAAATGCATTGGTCTTATATCTGGCCCAGTCAACTGCAGCAGGGTTGACTGCCCCATGCCAGACCATATGGGGAAGCGCTCCAGCCCCTGACACTCAGCCATGCCATGCCCCCCAGCAACAGAGCCAGCTAATCAATGGCCCTAATTTTCCCATTTTGCCCTGCTGGCTGGTGGGGGCCACGCAAAGGGCGGTGAAGCCCTGAAGAGCCCCCACCAGCAAAATATGTATTTGCATAATACTCTGAGATGTATGTTGTACTTCTAACACGTGAGAACAGAGTCACTATTTCATTTTCAGAAATGTGCCAAGCAACCCAAATAGTTATACCTGACCATGGTATTATATTCTGTGTTGTTTGAATACTTGTTTCCCTTTCTTTCTGTGTAAGCAAGACGCAATTTGATAACCTTAATGTTTTTGTCTTTATCTAAAATTTTTGCCCTGTTGCCAAATACTATCATGTGTCTTGAGGGTCCAAATATATTTATCTCAAAGCATAGCAATGAAAAGAGGTATAATAAAGATGGTTTAATGCAACTTGGATCATGACAACAACCACAAGGCCCCCTATTAAGCATTTTAGTTTTCCCAAAGGAATAAAAGAGATTTGCCATCTTCCTAAATACACACAGTAATGAGCTTTGAAGGAGCTTCCGTGGGACAGGAATTTCGCAATGATTGAGCCACATAGTTCAAGGAGCAAATAATTCTTGTAAGTTCCTTCATAGGATAGATCATGTTGCTTTTAAGCAGGGCTCCTTCATTTGATCCTATAACACAATCAAGGAGGTTCATGTGGGGAGAGTTTCTTACAGGAATCAAAAATTCATGCATGCAAATTAGGTAATGAAAGATAATGACAAAATATTTTGACAAGATTATGTCAGGGAGACACTTCAGAAATACCCTCCTCCCTAGAGTCCCCACATTTGATGGGGCTAAGGATTGTGCACAGATGGTCACATGTGGCCTATGCATGCTTGTGTGGGAGTGTAAATGTGATTTCCTGATTTTTCCCAATTCCTATCCCTCCTAAAAGAGATGTAAGAGAGGCAGAAATCAGATCGATGAAGCATGTGATGTGCATGTACACGTAACATGGATAACTTTCTTCGACCATTTGCTCCCAAGGATTGCCCTATACCTTATTGTATGCAGACTGATACTAGAACAGTGAAAGTCTGAACTAGTTCAAGAATATATTTAATGAATATATTTATTCATTAAAGTATAATGAATTTTATTACAAGTGCATAGGGAGAGAATGTGCTCCTAAAACATGCTCAGTAAAAAAAAATTAACTTCAAGATGCATCAAATGTTCAGTGTAATGTTGGAATTCGCACTTAACACAAATGATTCGGGGTGGGAAGCTAATAGAGATAATGAAAACATAGGCCAGGGGGAATAGCTTCCATTTTACAGAGCCAGCAGGAAGCTGACATGAGGCTATGTAGGAGACAGGCACCCTTGCCAGCCATGACAGCCTCTTCTGATTCTGTCACCCTGGCACCGTTCTGTCAAGGGCTCTGTCTCACCAACAACTGGTGGCCTTTGCCTAAGACAGCAATTTTCAACCTTTTTTAAATCTCGCAACACACCAAGAAGGTGAAAATTATCAAGGCACACGGTTTTTTGTGGTTTTTTTTTTTTGACAATTGACAAGACGCATCACACTGCTGACCAGACCTTACATCACCCCATGGCCTTACTAATATATGACCCTTTTCGATACACCGTGATACACTTGCAGAACATTCATGGCACACCAGTGTGCTATGACATAGTGGTTTAAAATCACTCGTCCAAGATGTGACAAGGAGAGCAGAATGCCTTGGCTGAATCCCTTGGGTTTCTGTTGAATGCAGCTTATACTGGGGGCGCAATCCAACACAGCGCCTGAATGGTGAGGCTGGCCAGCCAGCTCCATATCTGACACTGCATAGCCTCTAGCCTCCCCTAGCCACTCTAGCCACTGCGTGGCTCTAGCCTCCCCACGGCAAGGGCACATTCACACCCTTACCGTAGGGGAGGCTCCAGCCTCCCCAATGCACCCCTCAGATCTGTGCCTGCTAAAGAGCAGGCGCAGATCCGAGGAGACTGCACGGCCCAAATCAGGGCTGTGCGGCGTCCTGGACGGATTTAGGATTAGGCCTTATGGCCAAATTTGGAGCCCATCCACCTCCTGCCCTCCCCCCGCCCAGAAACTCCCTCCCCCCCAGCCAATCCCAGTCCTGTTCTGACATGGAGCCTCCCTCATGCTGGTCGGCTTTGGCTGACACAAGGGAGGTGTAGCGTTGACGCGACGGGCATGCTTGGATTGCTCTGTGGGTCATATGTCCTAGTCCACCTAACTGACCTGAATGTGGTAAATTAAGTTTAATTTACGAACCAATCAGAACTTGGGGGAGCTGTCTTCCCTAAAGGCATTAAAAAGGGACCAGCTGGAATTTGTGGAAAGATTTCAGCCAAGTGAGGAGGAAAGCAGGTGCAGTCCAGCAAGTAGACGGTTAATTCCGGTCTTGTCTCTGCACTGTCAAGAATGCAACTTGTAAATCAGAGAACCAGTGAGGAGATTTATTTTCTTTTTTCCATCATCTCTGATCTCAAGTGTTGGACTTTTCTTTTTTGGTTTTGATTTTTTTTTTCTCTTAACAAATCTTTTTCTGGCTTTGATTACACAAACTAATCTAATGCTGTAACTCTCTGTTCTAAAGTGCAATTTGTCCCCATGTTTTCTTCAGCTTTAGCCAGCCAGTGCTTCTCAAGAGAGGCTGGTGAAAGTGAATGCGAGCATATGTGAGGGAAGGGGGTTAGAGGAAGGGGGTTAGAGGTGAGAGGGCCAGTGCATTCCCCTCCTTGTCCCTAGCCCAGGTAGATCAGCTAAGGCTGGCTTCTGGCTGACAGACAATCCTGCAACCTGAGAGAAACACTCACCCGCAAGTACTAGTGCATGTGTGTCAGAGCATGTTGTATGTGCTTAGACATGAGTGAGGATAGGGAGAAGGCCAGCATAGGGCTCTACAGGATCACTACAGGGCACTTTTTGGGTGGCATGGTAGGCAAGTTACCTGAAACAGCTGCAACATCTTCCTTGGTACTTCTCTGTGCACAGGTAGGTAGGACCACTTTGACTAAATGAAACTCAAATGTGTTTCCAACTGCCTTCAGTATCCTCAGGTTTTTCCCCAGTGAAGAGTAATTCCATGGTTCCCTCCATGCACTTGGACTGACTTGTAGGTCTCCACTAGCAGTAAAAATTAACCAATCTAAGAGCCCAATCCTATTCGGCTTACCACGTGTGTCTCTGTTGTGAAAGGCGCTGTAAAACACGTCCAGTGCTGGCCAGAAGGCCTTGCTGCCGACACCATGGCAATGCCAGTCCTGCACCTCCCAGAGGCGGCAATGTGAGCCAGTGAGCAAACCGCTCGCCAGCATCGTGTCCTTTTCAGGCAGGGTGGGAGGGCATTTCTGGGCGAGGAGAGAGTGCGGAGCAGGGTGGGAGCAGAGGTGACTCTCACTGCCAGTTCCCGACCTGCATGTAGGGCCACGCGGCCCTACAGGGAGGCCCTTGCCTCTGTACCAGCTAAATTGCTGGTGCAGAGGCAAGTAGACCCATCGCCTCCACTGCGTCCTTACCCCAGAGGAAAGGGGACAAACATCCCCTTCCTCTGGAGAGCCTCCTGTGGCTCCCTGGCTGCCACAGGATGCAGCAATAGCTGCTTGGCTACTGCTGCTTGCATGGGCAGCCAGGCAGTGCTGGATTGGGCTGTAAGTAACTTTTGCTGCCATATGCCTTAAGATTTGCTGAAACTACCTTACTTTGTTCACTTTGCATATGATGATCCCTTATTTACTGTCATTGAGGAAGAGCTCCAATTTCATCCTTTTCAACTAGTTTAACAGTGCATTTAGGTAGGTTGTACTTAGATTGGCAAGACGTTTGTGTAAACACAGAATGAAAACCCCTTTTTACTGGAATTAGATAAAGTTTTCAGTAAATAATGACTCAATGTTCCTAAGTTCAGATAGTGCATGATTGCAGCTAATCTTTAAAGATTAGTGGTATCATTGAATCTCTCTCTCTCTCTCTCTCTCTCTCTCACACACACACACACACACACACACACACACACACACACACACACACAC
>JAJKFI010000098.1:4129394-4163318 GCA_029204185.1 Lerista edwardsae | reverse complement strand
CACACACACACACACACACACACACACACACACCTACCTACCTACCTACCTACCTACCTTCCTTTGTGGAGACTATTATAGAGCACAGTAAAGAGAACCTACTCTCTGAGCTGTAGGCTCTCTTACTGTTCACAATAATAATAATAATAATAATAATAATAATAATTAATTAATTAATTAATTAATAATAATACTTGGATTTATATACCGCCTTTCTTAGGTCACCAGATTTCTCTAATGACTATAACTCAAGGTGGTTTACATGGGCAGACTTTATTCAGAAACCCGAAGTTTTTTACAATTTTTACAGAAACGTTCTATCTTCCAAGAACTACACAAATACAGATGGATCTTTCTGGATTTAGTCCTTCTTTCTGGCCACCCATTTGTCTTCTTGCTGGCTGATGAACGGCTTCCCTGCTCCCACCAGAGAAGCAGCTGAACTTTGGCACAACTCCCCCTCACACAAGGCAGCCGAAGCTCAGCTGTTAATCAGTCGCAATTAACGAGGTCTGCCGCTCACAGAGACTTCCGGCTGTCCCGAACTGGCAACCTTCAGCTCTTCAGCTCTTATCTTCAGGCAAACGGAGGCATTAACCCTCTCGACTAAATCTTCTGCCTACAGTCAATAACACGTAAAAGTAAAATAAACAAGTAATTGAGGGAACATCAGTTCTTCTTTTTACATGCCATCATTTTAAATAATGATTTTCTTTGTCCAGGTTGAGTTCCCCTTATCTGGAATTCTGAACTATGGAACATTTTTGAGTGCCAACCTGATTAAAAAAAAATTGCTTAAAAAAATAAAATCACAAACTATGTTTCAAGCACAAAATTATTAAAAATATTGTATAAAATTACCTTTAGCCTATGTGTATAAGGGGTATATAAACCATCAATGAATTCTGTGTTTAGGCTTGGGCCCCATCCACAAGACCTCTCATTATGTAATCCAAAATACAGAAAAATGGGCTTTCTTCTGCATTGACATTTGGTGTGAAATAAGGTTTCTCTCCTCTTCCTTTCCTTTTTAGTTTGCTTTGTAGTGACAGGGAGGGGGGCGGAAGAGAAAAAACACACCGAAAGCCCTATTGAGAGGAGTGGAGGGTGAGTGTTCCATGTGATATGCATGAGTCTTCCTCCATAACAGACTGCCCTCTCCTTCTCTTCCTCTCCTGCCTCTGCTACTGCTGCCTCCTCCTCCTGGTCAGCCCAGCCCAGCCCAGCTCTGATTATAAGGAGGTCCAACAGCTAAGGCAGCAGATGCTGTCCTTTTACAGGAACTATCCCTGAGCCTTCCGAAGGAACCAGGAGGAAATTTGGGGTTGCCAGGGGAATCTGGCACCTATTAGTATGCCCATCATCACAACCTGTTGAAAATCCACATACATATGCAGTGATAGCTCTCTGATCCAGCCATCAAAAAAGGCTTATAAATGTTTATATATAGAGATGCAGAGACGGCAGGAAAATGAACTGGCTTCTACCCAGCAGTAGACAACCTGTTTTCTCAAACCAAATTTTTCAAAGGTTCTTAAGGTCCTGTCTATCTTGTTCGTCATGTCTTTGACCTGTAAAGGTAAAGGTTTCCCCACGACCGGATGGTCTAGTCGTGACCGACTGTAGCGGGCGGTGCTCATCTCCGTTTCTAAGCTTGTAGAGCCGGCGTTTGTCCGAGGACAAGCTTCCGTGGTCATGTGACTGGCATGACTATACGCCGTAGCGCACGGAACGCCATTACCTTCCCACCAAAGTGGTCCCTATTTATCTACTTGCATTTTTAGGTGCTTTCGAACTGCTAGGTTGGCAGGAGCTGGGACAAGCAACGGGCGCTCACTCCGTCGCGCAGTCTTGAACTCCCAACCTTCCGGTCAGAAAGCCCAGCAGCAGCGGATTTATCCACTGCGCCACCTTGTCCCTCCTCTAACCTGTACACACCTATAAAACATCTGGTTCCATCAGGGAATTTGCTTTTCATCTTATCCCAACTTATGGGTACACAGTTTGAACCGATGACTACAATGGATCTCCATCTATTTGTATTCAAGTGTCCCTTCTCATGTTACTTAAGCAATAAACAGGCGTGCTCAGGTATCCACTGATTCTACATCTACAGATACTGGATATCTACAGATACTGGGATGCCTATTCAAAAGATGGGGGAAGATTAAACAAACCTTTTTTATCCGGTTGCAGCAAAATTATTGACATTCCCCTATCTTTAAAAAGATGTCCCCAGTATCCATGGTTTCAGATATATATGGGGGGGGGAATCTAGAATGCCTGTACGTTTCAGTTCCTCTAGCTGGAAAGTGCCTCTGAGGTAGGTATCTGCGTGCTGGGATATATGACAGAGCCAATCATCTAGGTCAGCATTGCTCAAACTGTGGGTCAGGGTCCACTTGATAGGTCCTGCTGAGGCTTCAGTGAAGACATGGGTGATCAAGAAATAACTAATTGCCTTAAGCCCTGAAGTTTTTTCAAAACTCAGCTGCTAACTGGCCTGCAAAGGGCTGAACTCCTTCAGTTTACAAGGAGCTGAACTCTTACAGTTTACAAGCTTGGAGACAAATGTTTGAGTGTATTCTTTCTGGTGCTTATTTTTTCCAAGTCCATCAATGACAGGGAGTGGGGGCAGGTGAAGCTGGGACACATAACTACGTCGTTTAGGCCTTGAGGCTATTCATTAGAACTGCTGCCTTATGGAAAATGGATTGAGTTTTTTTTTTGCAAAAAAAATACATATTACTTTTAGGGTGCAATCCTAACCTGGAGTTAGGCCTTGTGCCGGACCATGAGTGTTGCAAATGCACCATTAAGTGCGTTTGGACCACTCTCTGAGTCAGTGAGGATGGTGCACAAATACAGGGGACTTGTACTGGCCTAACTCCAAGTTAGGATTGCATACACAAGTATCGTTTTTTTAATAGAGCGTCATTTTAAGAAGTTAGTCCCATTGCTAAAAAAAAATTGAGAACCACTGATCTAGGTCACAGTTTCTCAGACTGTGGGTTGCAAAACTGAAACTGATAAGCTGAAAGTTGAGAAGGAAAATGCATAGAGCCCTGCAGAAAGTGAAACTGGGCCGCATTCTGCATTTATGCACAAGTAGGTGAACTGGCCTTGGCCCATTGTGAAGGGCAAGCCAAGAGGAATGCAGCACTACCAGAATTGTAGTGTTCAGAATTGTCCTGAGCTGATGAACACAGGCCCCCAAAAACACTCAAGAAAGAAGTCCCTCTCTCCAAGCTGATTAATGTATTCCTAATGGAAAGCTAAATTTAGGTCAATGTTTGCATTTACTCATGAGTAAGCAAATATGCCTTGGCTCATGTTGAAAGTCAGGCAAAGGGGAAAGCAAGGATACCAGAATGATCCCAATCTGATGAATGTGGAGCTCAACAGATGCTCCAGAAGGCAGCCTCCCCCCACCATAAAAAGGATAAAAGCAGAGGCTTGAGCTGGTAAGATGACATTTTCTTATTTTTCCATTTGTAAAACTAGGTGGGTCTTGATACTGTGTCATTTAAAAAAGTGGGTTCCAGTGCTGAAAGGTCTGGGAACCATTGCTTTATTGGAAAGGTTGTTCTCTTTTCCACACTCTGTCTGTCTACCCACCACCACCACCCTGTAGCCTAATTTTTTCTCCTCATCACTCTGGGGTTTTAATGCTGTTTAGAGGGAAACATTTACTCTCAGTAAACAACCCAAACAAAAACATGTTGGATTTCCAATTGATTTTGTCCCAAATCACACTGAACTGGTTTAAATGTAAGAATTTAAACTGAAGTGGGCACTTAGGGCTCAAAATCTTACTAGTTTTTTTTTTTTTTTGAGGGGTCCAAGGTCATAGTTCACTGTTATTCCAGGGTATTTCTCATTTGAAAGATGTCTAAATGTGTAGTTATTGACAGTAAATTAACAAAGTAACATTGCTGCTATGAAAGATTTTAGGGCACAAACCTAACCAGCTTTCCAGCACCAGAATAAGGGCAATGCAGCTCTGAGGTAAGGGAACAAACATTCCCTTACCTTAAGGAAGCCTCTGTGATTACTATACCATTGCAGAAGGCAGAACATGCCCCATTGGCATAGCTATATCAGTGTTGGAAAGTTGGTTAGGATTGTGCCCTTAGTCAGGGATGTATGCAGCATCGTCATCCGCAAATGAACTCCCGGAATGCTGGGAGGGTCGTGGGCGGGACTTTCGCGTGATTGGCAGCCCGCCCATTTCGTTCCGCGGCTGCCCTGGCCTCAAGGGGGGGGCTGCCCCCGGTTGGCACAGCCCGCCACTGCTTGCCCAGGCATCCGACGCACCCCCCACCTGTCTCCCCCGGCGAGCAGGTACCCCTCGAGGCCAGGGCAGCCGCGGAACGAAACAGGCGGGCAGCCAATCACGGCGAAGCCCCGCATAAGTCCCTCCCAGCGTTCCGGGAGTTCATTTGCGGATGACGACGCTGGATGTATGGAAACCATAGTCTTTTGTATGAGTTCCCAAATTGGTTTAAGCCAGAGCACTGGAGTTTGTAAAAAAGACCTGGTAACTCTGTCCAAGGTAAATATGGTTGTGAATGACATGGGAGGGTTTCCATAGATCAAGTAGAATCAGTGGTTTCACTGAGGGTAAATCAATATTTTGGGGAAAAGAACAAAAGAGATGTTTGTACTGCAGAAGTGTCTGAGTTTGACTTGTGTATGGATTTGATTAAATAAACACGGCAGAACAGAGCAATTATAAATGCAAATCCCAAGACAGATCCAGGCTTTTCTTCACTTGAATTCCACTGAATTAAATGAATTGCTACAGGCTTCTTGGAGAAAGGACAATTTCTGGTCTGCAGCATCCCTTTCTATCCTGGTCACAGTTTTATGCGTATGTTTTATGCAAAGTCTGTAGGCCGTCATATTGTCCATGACTTCTTTTTTTATACTGCTTTCAGTATAGCAAGTTAATGCTTCAGAAAATATGTTCTCCTAAAATGGTATCATTAGAAACAATATCTGAGGAATCCGTGTTTGACTGTTTGAAGAACAGGGAATCAAACCATTAAACATTTGAGTTTGGTCCTGGTTGAAGTTCATTAAAATTGTTCATTTAGTTCTAGTTCAAACATCTGCAAAGCACTTAAAATGGAGTTCAGGAACTGGTTCAGACTTTTGGAAGTGGCAGAATAATATCCATTCCTTTGCTGACAATGTAACTAAATATATGGTAAAATTTTAAGGTAAACATATTTTTTAAAACTGCATCATTATTTTAAAGAAGCTACATATGAAAAGATATTTTTTTAAAGGAAATAAAACATTTCACCATACATTTGAAACCTAATTTTCAATCCACTCACACTATTTTAGGTATAAGTACCTATTGATCGAATGATTGATTTTGAATTTACCGCTGTTTGTATTAAGGGGTTCAGTTCCAGTTTCCAGTTCAAGTCAACCAAGAGTTTAGTTTAGTTTAGTGGGGTTTAGTTCTAGTTCCCTGGAAGAACAAAACAAATAAAAACCTACACATCTCTAAACCAATTTTTCAATTGAGGTTCAGTTGCATGTTCTGTTTCAGAGCTCCGACTAGAGGTATTTTTCTGTATTTTTCTGTACTGTCCTATAACTGGAGGTCCCTGGAATTGAATTTCAAACCTTTTGTATGAAAAGTATATCATCCACTGTATAGTAGTTATTGTCTCTCTCTACCCACCCACCCACCCACCTACCTACCTACATAGATATAGATATTTGCCACAGGGATAAAAGCTCATTTTTACATACAGGAAATACGTGTTGTCTGAAGGGGATGCCCCACTTAATGAGGATATCTGAGTGCTTTGCTTGAGTACCACAGCGTTTTCATGTTTCAAAGTGGTACATTTTAAGAGAAGCAGTTCACACAGCAAGCTAAAAGTCACGGTGGTGACTCACTGAGTGATACTTTTGTCAAGTAAAAGACCTGTGTACAGATTTTTATTTATTTATTTATTTGAGGCATTTATACTCCTCCTTTCCCATGCCGAAGCAAATGCCCAAGAGAGAGACATAAAAGTACAATGTAACCACAATAAGTAAAACACATTAAAAATATTTAAAACATTTAACATGAACACAGAGAGTGTTCAAAAATATGGTGAGACCCAACTCTCCTCATCAGGCCCTTTAGAGGTGGGAAATAATTGATCAGGGGAGTAAACAAACTATGACAGTATTCCAGAGGGACAAAGGGCAGACAGCCAAACATCATCCAAAGGCCAGACTAAATAGGTGTGATTTGAGCCCTCTCTAAAAAGCCATGAGGGAATGTGTAGATCTTAATTCTTCTGGAAGGGAATTCCATATTTTTGCATCCGCTACAGAGAAGGCTCGTCCCTGACCTGCCATCTCTCTAGCTTGGGACAGTGGGGGCACTTGAAGAAGAGCCCCTTTAGATAATCTAAGAGGGCGAACTGGTATGTATGGGAGAAGGCGGTCCTTTAGGTAGGCTGGGCCTATACTAAGTCATGAAGGGCCTTAAAGGTCAGTACCATCATCTTAAGTTGAGATCGGAAGTGAATGGGCAGCCACTGCAGCTGCTGAAGGAGTGGCTAATAGTTTTTCCTTGCCAGGTTTTTATATTAGATACTAACTGCTTCAATGTCAAAATAAGAAAACATTTTTAAAAATACATAGTTGAGAAAAAAAGTGTGAACAACTTTATTAAAAAACACACTTTTGTGTTTTCTGCATTAAGAATCAAAACAGCATGTAATGTTCTTTTGCTATGTTCTGCAAGTCAAGTTACTGGCATTGACTTGATCCTTGTCCATACGTAATTCCTATACTTGTGTAAAAGCCCTGGCAGCTGATATTCAGCCCCTTTTAATTTTCACAAAATTAAGGAGACATGAAGTGTAAGCTAGTACTGTAAAATCAACAATATAGGCATTTCTAGAAGAATGTTTAAATCCCTGATTTGGCTATGACACAGGAAATTCTGTATATCATTTCTTACTGTCACTTGGAAAAATTACTAGTTTGTAAAAGTAGTTGCTTGTTCTATATTGACTTCAGCTGCTAATTAAATCCTAGCAACTCCAATGTTTTTGTCTGAGATAAGGGGAAAGAGAAGTTTTCTGAAGTATGCAGGCTTTTGAAATGTACAGAATTGTTCATTAGATGACATGGAAAGCTGTAGCGAGAAAAGATTATTGTTGATCATAAACATTAACCTGAAAACAAATATAGCTTCTAGGAATGCAGGCATTTGTATCAAGTAACCAATTTCCTGTCCAGAGCAGAATTGCCATAGCCTCTGTTTACCCATCTAGTTACAGGTGTTTTGTTTTTGTTTTTATTCATTCTTTTCTTTACATAGTATTTGTGGAATTCAGCACCTGGAGCGAGCAGGAAACAAGCTGACTCTCTTTGACTCCCTTTATTTCTGCATAGTGACATTTTCCACGGTGGGCTTTGGAGATGTTACTCCTAAAATCTGGCCTTCAAAACTACTGGTTGTCATTATGATCTGTGTTGCCCTTGTGGTGTTACCAATACAGGTAAAAAAATCATTTTCTAATTATAAAAAAGAGTTGGGATAAATAAATGTTTTTAAAATGTGTAATGACTGAAATGCCGATTTTCCATTATCTTCTCAAAATAATCAACCTAGTTCGTCCATTGGTATCATTCATTGGTATTGAATGGTATTCGTTCATTGGTATTCATATGTCTATTTCTTATTTGCTGGAAATTTTACATGAAGACATTAAAATATGTATTAAATAAATTATCCAGTTCTGTGTGGGAGGAAGTGGGTTTGGGCTTCCTGTAATCAATCTAAACCCTATTATATACAGGTCGACCCTAATTAGCCACAGTGGTCACGTCCAGAGGTGATCTGAGACGTGGGGAGTCAGCATGCGGCCACCTTGTGTCTTGGAGGGCCTTCTAAAGACGTATGAGACACACTTAGATGTCCTTTGGCAGGCATTCTAAGATACAGAGAGGTCATCTATGGGGCCCACCCACTGATCCCACTATCCATGGATTTTGACATCCACAGGGGTTCTGGGAACAGAACCCTTGTGAATGCCGAGGGCCAACTTTTTCAGATTAAATTGACAACTGTTGCTTAAGTGTGTTTAATTTGTTTTTGTTTTGCTTTCAGAATTTACATTCTATATTCAAAGAGATGTTTAGGAGCTATGGGAATGTATCTTGTATGCAACAATAGAGCACACCCATAGCTCTTAAGAGTGGGAAGTGTTGTTGATTTTTTTCCCCCTTCTTAGTTTGGCACCGCCCCGCCCATGTACTCAATTGTCTCTTGACCTGGTTTCCCTCTTAGTTTTCTTCCTTGCCCATCCACGTACACAGTGAAGAGTTCAAAAAGAGGATGCTATTCATAAGCAGATAATAAGTTTCTCAGCACTTGGTAGGAGCAATATTTGTTTCATCGATTACAACAAAAGGTAGATTATTGTTCCCATTTCACAGATGGGAAATTGCGACTTGGACTATTGGTAACTTGTCCATGGTCACCCAATGAAGGATTTGAAGCAAGGTCAAAAGCTGCTGGACTGTGCATACTCCCCATTGAATAAGTTGAAATTTACTTCTGAGAGCACATGTGTAAGACAAAACATGGTCTGCAATCCACATGGTCTGCAAATGAACTGGTTTTTGTTACGTACCCATTCTAAATACAGAATAGGCAAGGGAGTTAAATTGCATTGAGGCTACATGCTTATTTAAAAAAAAAATGGAACCACTAATGGATGGAAGGGCAGATGCTGATGGAAGGGCTGATGGAAGGGCAGATGCCCTTGTCCTCTGACCCCTGTTTGTTAGTACTGCAGCTCAACTTCTGTGTTTTCTGATTATGCTGCTCATGTTCATAATAGTGTCTGTCTCCACAGTGCAAAGAAATGCTAGAATATGTTTAAAGCTTCTACTTCCTGGAGCCTGAAAGAAGGCTTGTCTTGCCTGCAAGATCAGGCTAAATCATTAACGTTCCCTGTCCAATTTTGTAGAACAGAATTGAGATAATTATACTCCCCAACCGAATATGAATGATATGAAAATGAGCCTGCTAATGTTTGCATGGAAGGCTGACACCAGAACAATAAAGACATTTTATGGGTTGCAATAATGAATTTTGACAAACCAAAAAATATTAAAACATTATTTTGGGGGAAGATAATGTCAGTGTTTCTGCTCATACTGTGCAAAAAAAGTACATTGTAACATTCTAGCTCTATCATTAACTGGCCGCTTCTGAAATACGCTGGTGGGGTGGAGGCTTGACATTTAATTTAATACCTGTCTAACTATATCGGCCATTAATAATAATCATCTATGTGTATAAAAGCCAGCTCCCAATATCCTGCCAAACTGTAGCCTGATCAAGAAGCAGAATCCCAGATGAGAGCATGTGGATGGAGTTGGACATGCAGTTAGTAACTGGTTTGATTTTCAGTGGCTGGGACAACTCTGGGTGGAGGTTAGACTTACAGCCTGATCCTAGGATGCCCTACTGCTGGTGCTGCAGTCGCAGCATCACCTAATGAGTAAACGGTGCCTGCGGGGAGGCCTGTGCCACCCTGTTGACACTGTAGATGCAACCCCAGCCGACAGCGGAGCACAGGTAAGTGCCAAGTGGAATGGGGGTGGTGGGAAGTGTTCCCAGGCAGAACGGGGGTGGGAGAGGTAGAACCAGCAAGGGGGGCTCTTCTGCTGAATCGTATCCCCCTTATATCGGGCTCAAGTCTGCACCAGTAATTTAGTTGGTGCAGACTCGAGATGCCCCATTGAACAGGCTAGGGCTTCACTCGGGGTATGGGGACAAATATCTTCTTCTGCCAAGGAGGACTCCAGCCTGCTTGGATCCAGCAGTAGATGTTTTCCTGTTCTGGTTAGGATTGGGCTATTGGTCACCGGCAGTACTTTTTAAAATCTGCTTAACATACAGAGACAAGGGAAGATGGGATTGTGTGCAGGGATCCTGTGTTGAAGCTATAGCATGTCTATGTAATTCAGTGGTGAAAGGGTGCACCAAGGTTTATTGAAAAATGCTCAGGAACCAAAGCAGGATGTTCAATATTTGAAGTGGGTATTGCAATATTTATGCGTTCACTTCTTAAATGATACAGGGAGAATTCTGTTGCTAACATGAATGCACAATGGATCAGTAAGGAAAGCAGTTAAAAGGAGGAGAGAGAAACTCCTTAGAAGGCAAAGAGGAAGAACAAAGGAGGAAATTAGAGAGAGAAGAGGCCTAGGTAGATTAGCTGGCTTCACAGAGGAACCCAGGCAAAGACAGCGAGGAGGAAAGGAGCGCGGACCACAGGAGATTCCACTGTAGCCTGAACCATTTTGCCCACTTGGGGGAGGATGCTAATCTTGTCCCATCCTTGTTATAGGCCTGATTATATCATATGCTGTTTCTTTGAAGGCATTAGTGGAGCTGCTGTTTTATGGATATTTTTTAGTAGATGTACAGGTATTTGTTTCAGTTTTCTTTTGACAGGTGGGGTTTGTGGTTGGTTTTCAGGTTTATATGCTTTGATCATTAGTGGACTAGTGATCTGCAGCCTAATCCTAATGGGCCTATCCACTGGAGGACTGAGCCTTCTGCTACAGGAGACTGCCTAATGGCAGTCACAAAAGAAGCACCAGCAGGGAGGCCATAATAGTGGCCTCGTGTGTGGCAATTGCTCTAGGCAGACCCTGGTAATTTGGTGAAGGGAGGGTGCTGAATGGGTGCAGGGAGGTCTGGGAAGGGACAGGTTCAGTGGCACATGCAGCGGCCGTATCCAAGCCTCCTTTCTGGATCTGATCCCACGGCCTGAGTCCACATGAACCTGTGCCAACAATTTCACTGGTAGTGGTCCCCTCTGTGCGTTAGACCCCTCTGTGCAGCAGAGGCTGATTAGATCCCCTGGGTAAGTGAACAAATGTTTCTCCAGGGCTGCCTTCCCCAGGTGATGCATTGCAAGCCTTTTTTGCATTGCTGCATCAGTGGGTAGAGGGAGCATAGGATTGGCTGTAAGTTAATGGGATATATAAACACTGAAAGCCAATGAACATTGAAAACTCAGAATTGCTGAACGTTACAATGTATTCCTTTACTGCTCAAATAGGACCTTGCTTACTTTGTGAACAAACTCTCCTTTTTAAAAAACAACAACACCGAATGTATTTTTAGTAGATATATTTGTTTCAATTTTATTTTCACAGGGGGGATTTGTGGTTGGTTTTCAGTTTTATATGCTTTGAATATAAAACATTGTTGAATATTCATTGTTGAAGTGTATGAGAGACCCCAAACAGAGAGATGCATTTGGTAGAATACATACATCTATTTTAATGCAATTTAATTTTGTGGATTTGCATCATTATCACATTTACATTTACTGCAGTTTGAACAGCTGGCTTATTTGTGGATGGAAAGACAAAAATCAGGTGGAAACTACAGCCGACACAGAGCTCAGACAGAAAAACATGTGGTGTTGTGTGTCAGTTCTCTTAAGATTGACCTTCTCATGGATTTCCTAAATGAATTCTATGCTCATCCTCGGCTCCAGGTAAATTAAACTGCCTAGAATATCAATTCAGGCAGAAATATCTTCCAGACTGTTTTCTGAACTGTGTTTAATCTTCTAATTTTTAGTTCAGGTGTGATGCAAAATAAGATGCTTACCTTGGCCAGCTTCATAAGTCTATAAAGGATACATAAATGAAAAGCATTCATGGAGAACTGCATTATTTCTGATGCTGAAATCTGATAGAGCATCCTATTTTCCTGTTGCTAAGGTTCACCAAAGCTTGTTTAGTGCCCATAATGATTATTTTTGTGACTAGTGAGACATTTGTGGCAACCTGTAACTTTCCTGGTTGTTTCCAAAACATGCAGTTCTTAAATATTCATCACAGCACGGTCCAAAGCTTTGCACTGTGATATCTTGCCGGGCAGCTTTGGCATTTGCACTAGATAGTTGCACTTATTTGCATTCATTAATTTTCTTTTTAGAACTAAAGATTGCCTAAGTTGTTTCGCATGAATTCACCCTTTCACTCCCCTCTTCAAGACCTTCTCAGTGTTAAATTAAACAATTCCTCTAGTAAAATTGTGTCCCCGTGACACTCTCTCTTATGCTGTTCTCCTTCTCGTTCTGATTTATATTCTTGCAGGATTACTATGTAGTTATCTTGTGCCCTACTGAGATGGATGCTCAGGTTCGAAGAGTGTTACAGATTCCAATGTGGTCTCAAAGAGTTATCTATCTGCAAGGTTCTGCACTGAAGGATCAGGATTTGCTGAGAGCTAAGTAGGTCCAACAATATCAGATTTCCCTTCTACTTTGCAAAGTGATTTTCGCAGTTTCTGCCTTTGTGAATGATACCTAGAGATAAAATGGAAAATGAGTCATCTTTAAGAAACCACTACATAATTGTTGAATTCATTCACACACAGTTTCAAAAATACATATTATTTTGCACTCTAGGAAGTAGCAATCCAGTCTTTAATTTTATTGGTCCAAGATTTTTCTAATCCCTCTTGTCCATTCCTTTTTACATGATGTGTAATCTGTTAATTGACTTTTGTCTGAACCAGTGGAATTGTTCTAGGAAGAAGTACATGTTTAGCGTCATTTCAAATGTGTAGTTTGCCATTTAACAGTGGAGTGTAAGCAATTATGACTTCCTAGTGGATATATGTATAAGATGCATAAGTCAATCACATTCACACTTAAGGTATCTTCGAAACACACACTTTGTGTCTCAACAAAGACTGCCATGGCAGAGTATTATACTGAAGGTGGATGTGGTTAGTTTTTTTTCTGGATAGCTGGATAAAAATCAAAAAGTGTGTAGGGAAGCACTCTGATTTTGTTTAAATGTTCATATCTTGTTTCTGTGCAGACATAGAAGATAGCATTACTCAGAGAAGTGTGACTAAATATTCTGGCTTCAAAACCCTTCTTATATCCTACAATGAACTTCTGGATCCATTCAGAGTTACATTTCTTATTGTCTTACATTGCCTGGCCTGGAGCTGCACAGGAAACAACTATCAGGAAGCAGCAATTAATTGTGCTGCTCCTGTAATCTGGGAATTAGCCCATGACAGTTCCAGCCCATCTAGGAGGCCAGTTAGCAGATCGGTGGGAGTCGCTCATCTCTGCCTGTTTGCCTCCGCTGCTGCTCCTCCTACTACTACTCCCACTCCCTGGAAGAAGAAACGTAGAGAGGAGGAAAGTGCTAAGCCAGCTGTGAGAGTAGCAGAGGCTGGCACATCATCAGGGAAGGGGGACAGCATTTGGCGTGACACTCCAGGTGTCAGGAGGTCTTAGGCCAGCCCTGGCCTGTGGGCTTCCTTTTAGTTCTCTGGATGACTAGTTTTCATTCTGCAAATACTTTTGAGAACTGTACACATTAGACAGGCAGGATGCTCTTTCATGCTCCAGACAGAAAACTGTTTTAAATATATGAGTGGACAGTCACCCAGCCAGGCACTAGCTTGGCCACGACCTGCTTAGCTTCAGCAAAGTTGCTGTCTTACATACCTTCAGGCTAGGCCCTGGCCCCACTTATATTTATGTTGACTTTTCTTTCCAGATAGCTGTCAAATTGCACAAAACAGTCGTGATGATATAAAGAATTCCAAAGCTGAGGTAGTGTGAAGGGTTTTTATTTTAGGAATGTGTAAGCGAGCCCATGGTTAACCATCTGTTGTTCACTCTGTGAACAGAAATTGCCAGTGGGGCAACTTTGCCTGTCCAAAATGACTGGGTGAATTTGCCCAAAGCCAAGTGATATCAACTTTTTGTGTCAGCAAATCAAGTTGTTTTTTTTCCCCTTAAAAAAAACTTGTAGGCATTCATCCAAAAGAAATGTTTCAGTTTCTTGTCAGACACCTTTGGTATATTTTTAACCATTTGCTTCCATGAACCACTTTTGGACATTATTTTAAAAAGTAGGCTTTCTCTGTTAGGGAATAGCAATTTCTTATTGAACTCCACATCACAGAAGGTTCTGTTGTTAGCATATATTTAGACCTATTTCTACAGTTTGCAAGATGAACTTCTAAAAATCTGGATCCTGGGATTTCTCTAGATTTTCCCAAGAGTATAAGAGCTGCAAAACAGAGACTTGAGATACTGGGGGAAGTCTATGGACTTCATTTTGTCTCTGTTTTGAATAATGTGTAGTTGTATGAAAAACTTAAATTCCCTAAAGTGTAGGCGTGCACAAATCTTTAGTAAAGTATTAATCGTGACTTTTCGAAGGAAAGGAAAAAGGCCATCATAAAGGAAATAATTTTTGTTTTTTTTAAAGGAATGATTGCTTAAGAATTAAAAGTTGTGTCCATTTTTGCTTATTGCTAAAAAGAATTGTGTGGTTTTCTACATATTACACAGTGGGTTTGAATACAAAAGCCAATCCTTAAGACATAATCATAGGAATTTTGCCTGTTATAACCTGAAGCCAAGCAGCTGTAGAAATGTTTTTTCTCCTTACGAAACATGTAAGTGAATGTACCCTCTTAGTACGTTCTGTTGAAAACAGCATGGTGAGAGCTTAATAGACCGTATAATAAGAAATGTAGCCCAATAAACTGGGGAGTTGCTAAGCAGCAGTATTTCTCTCGCTCTTTTTTGTAATGAGGATATAGTAAAAGATAACATAGTAAAAACTCTTCTAGTAAATGAAGCATTAGATATGTTTTGGCTACTAGTGACAAAAGCAAAAAAAGCCTAAATATAACAGATTCTTCTTTTCTTTGGGTGCCCATTATTTCAATCTGCATACACATTCTGTAGCCTTGGTGTTGAAAAACGTATGGCAGCCTTCCGAAAATTAGTGGCTTCGTAGTTCATTATTAAAAGCTTTTGTTAAATGCAGCTGCATGGGAAGTCTTTTTAAAGCTGTTCATTTTCTTTCTCAAGTAATTTTGAGGGTGGTTTTTCAATGGTCCAATAGAAAAGAATAAAAGGAACAGGATGCCTTGAACTGATGGAGAGGACCAGTTAAATTTAGGAAGGGAAAAAATAATAATGAGGCGATTGCTTTCAAAATTAAAACTATAGATGTGTTTTGGATTCTAACATGGTGGAATATAATTCCGGCCACAGTGTAGAGAGGATGCACCTAAACAATCACCCATAACTATGGTGAGTTATAGAGAAATTGCCAGAGGAGCAACTTTGCCTGTCCAAAATGACTGTGAATTTGCCCTAAGCCAAGTGATGTCAACCTTTTGTGTCACAACCTTTTGTGTCCTTAAAGGAAAAACAAACTCTTTAGGCATTCATCCAAACATTAAGTTTTCATATGATTCTAGGATGGATGATGCTGAGGCCTGTTTCATTTTAAGTAGCCGCTGTGAAGTGGACAGGACTGCAGCGGTAAGTTCTTCACAAATCTCTCTTTACTTCTTTAGTATGCCTTTTTGTCTTATGTATGCTGTGTCAGAAACAAGGATCTTATTACAGTGGACATGATTATAGCTGCAGGTTGAAAAATATGCAGGAATTATCGGAATTAAAAAATCTCAAGGGATCTGGCAAAGTGGTGCCTGCACAGGAAAAATGCATGCGCAGCCTCAAAATATGCTTTGCAAGCAAACTTAAGGGCCAGACTGCATGCTACAATAAGGCTGCAATCCTATACACACTTTCCAGGAAGAAAGCCCCATTCAACACAGTGGGACTTACTTCTGCGTAGAAATGCACAGGAATGTGCCATAAATGAGTAGTTGGCTCTGCTTGTGTGTCTTTTGGAACTTGAAGAGCAGCTGTTGGGGGGGGGTGGGCTGATCAAGATTGTGACCATGATGTGTGGGAAGGGAGCATTTAACCCTTTCTCTTTATGCCTCAGTCATGACAAAAAGGTCCCCAAAACTGTTATTAGTCCACATAGTGAAACTCCCATTGACTCAGTGGAGCTTTTTGGAGGGGGCGGACATTGTTGTCTCCATGCATTGTTGTTTCAATGCAGGAAAATGGGTAAACCCCCAATCCAGATAACTCCCCTGCCACAGCTGCTATTTCAGTTTGGGGGAAAAAATACACAGGGCCAAACTACACATTTAATGCAACATATAGTAATGTAAACTGGTAAACAAGTCATATAGAGTTGAACTTTACAGCAGGGGCACCCCATCCCTGAGGCTAGGTGATAAAATTCCCCCCCTCTCTCTCTCTCTCTCTGTGTGTGTGTGTGTGTGTGTGTGTGTGTGTGTGTGTGTGTGAGAGAGAGAGAGAGAGAGAGAGAGAGAGAGAGAGAGAGATGACAACAGATTTGGGATGCCCTTCTCCCCAAGGCTGTTGCCTCCCTCCAGTTGGTACAGGCTGTCGTGTGCCACTTTCCACTTGGCAAAAGCAATCAGAAAGTGGCCCATCCACTTCCTTCCTGTGCTCCTTACTCAGCTTCTTCATTTGTGGAAGTGTGGGCTTCAAGTTTGATTTGCAGCGACTCTGTGAATAAAGGAATTCCTTCATTTGCACAGTCCCGCTAAATAAAACGAAAGGTCTTGCACTTCAGCAATTGAATAAGCTGTGAGAGGGATACAGTAAGGAGCTTTTTTTAAAAAAAAAATTAGCACACAAGAAAAGCCTCGCTGAGGCATTACAGAAAACCTGTGGTCACACTGCCCCTGTTAATAGGCTTCTTCCCGGGGTCCACCAGTTTAACTCAGGTTGTGAATCAGTTCCATTCAAGCATGAAGCACAATAAGTTCTGAAGAACTCTGAAGTGGTTTACATGGTCTGCTGCTGTTTTTTCTGAAGAGCTGTACACTTGCTGCTGCTCCTTCTAAGCTGGGTTTTTTTTTTCAAAGTTATTACTTATTTACTGTTTTTTGTATGATGAGCCATACAGTTTGAACCATGTGTGCTGACTGATTCTATGCCCTGTCCTTCCCATATTGTCTACTGAACAATATGAGTTTTCAAGCAGGATTCATCTTCAGATGTTAGATGTGTTAAAACCAAGTTTCAGGCAGCATTGTTCTGAAAGAAATGTCTCTTCCTGTAGTACTGTGCAGTATCATCTCCCAAGATAGTCTCCTGTTTTCAGAACATGAAAAAAAGGATATTTTAGTTATATTTCACTGCTGTAGAAGATAGTCTTTGAGAAACTTTTCCATATGTACATTAAAACAAAAACAACCAAAAACAAATCTCACCACTTTTTCCTTACGATTGAGCAAATTTACTGAAATTGCAATCAGCATCTAGAAATGTGGGCACCTATGCTATTATGCTGTCTTGCAGTGTCTAATGCTGCAAGAATTGCTTTGTTCATAGTTTGGTGGCACATGGGAAAAGGCTGAGAAAGAGGTACTCGGAACATTTGCACCATTTCTGTTGAACTTGAATGTTACCCAGGGCATACATTATACATAGCAGTGTGGGGAGTTCATTCCTTGTGATTTGGTTTGGCAGTTCAATTAATGTATGGTTGGAGGAACTTCCACGTCTGTGAAAAGGCAATGCTTGCACAACAAGAGACCACAATATTAGCCTCATCCATGTTGCCTGAGAAGTCAAACCAGACCAGAACGTGGGGAAGTGTCTCCTTTGCTGCCACAGTAATATATTACTTGGACCCGATGTAGTTTTGAGATTTTTTTTCTCCCCTGTAACCAGTGCCTATGGGGAAGGGCCTTGTCGTGGCGGCACTGCTTGTACCAACGCTTCCCCCTTTTTATTCCTATTGAACATGTGTGTTACTTGTGCACTTCTGCCCTGACAATGCAACATGAGTAAAATCTTAGCCCTTGTGCTTTCTGTGTTATTCCTATGGAAATAACCAACAATCAGGTCTGTCTTCCTGCTCTTCTTGTTATTTTTCTGCATCCCAACTTGCTGAGTATTGGAGGGGCAGCTTATATAGAATCACATCCTGCTGTAAAGCACACACACCCTCCTCTGGAAGGCAAGATGTAATGACAATCTGATTTTGTATGGCTACTGTGATTACACTTGGGAGAAGGTACAGCGCCTTCTCTATTAGAGCCCATATTAGAGCCGTGTATAATAACTTTGCCTCCTGACACAACTAAGAGTTTTGGGGCAGTCCTAGACATTGGCCAAACTTCCTTAAGATATCTTGTTTCTGCCTTTTGAGGCCAGGCTTGTGCATGATTATATTGTACAATATTAGGTTGATTAATTTGTTTCTGAATATACCAAGGATGTGTTTGAAGCCCCATGAATGGGACTAGTGCTCTTATAACAAGCAGAAGACTGGCATGGGCTGGTGTAGATACTGGGAAGTGGGGGCATACTGGGAAATGAGTGTCCTCCATAGTTTCCAAGGAATTTTAGAACTGTGTATCAGAGCACATGGTATGTGTTATCCAGCTATAGAGGAGGGCTGTCCACTGTGTCTCCACATGGTTATGGCTCTACCTTTACCCTCTTCCACCCCACCTTGCCGGGGACAAGTCCTTTAGTTGCTCCTCACATGGCAGAGTTTCCTAACCTTGGAGGAGCTGCCCATTGGTTGCTTCTGCATGAGTTGCTCTTCTAGGTTTGTTTCTTCATTAGGAGGCACATCTAGAACAATGATTTGCACAAAAAAATAGGGATAGTCTTTCCTGCGAGTGGGTAATCCTTACTATTATACTCTCTGTAAAAGCAAACCTTGTAGGCTGAGTGTGAAGTGAAACTGGGGGTGAGGAAAACAGCTTGCCTCAGCTATCAGAAGTTTTGGGAAACATTGTTTGAAGCTTTCAGAAACCATCTTGGTACTTCCTGAGTAGGAGAAACAAAACTCTATATGGCATTGAGCACATCTGTATAGGCAAGCTGTATCATGAACATTGTAAATCTTAATGCTTCCAGGTTATAGGAAGCACACCAGAAGACAGCTTGAAATGTCAGCATTTGAAAACTTTAAAACAATGGTTCCCAAACATTTTAGCACCAGGACTTTCTATTGGGACCCAACTTATCTTACCAGACTTTTTTTTTTTAAAAAAGGACGCTCTAGAAAGAAATAATATTTTATTTACGATGATAACCAGAAAAAAGCCCTCAAGCAATGTTCTTGTATTAATACATGCTTACCAACTGCAGGAGTATTCAGTTTTTTTTGGGGGGGGGGATAGCCTCAGGGCTTGAGAAAATAGTTATCTGATCTTCTCATCACCCTTTGGTGACCCACCAGTAGTTCCTGGATTTTGGAGGCCAGATGTGACACAACAAACAACAGAAGTAAGAAGCTCAGAGCAGATGGAAGGGCTTTTTTGAGCGCATGAAAAGCGCATGCTGGAGCGCTGGCCTCTGAGCCTCCTACCACTGCTTGTCACGTTGTGTTGTAGGTCTTGCAGTGATCTGGGGGTGTCCCACACTTCACCCGACACCACCTGATGTACCATCAGTAGTTAGTACCGGTGGTTGAGAAAAGCTGGGCTAGGGTCTCTAGAAGGGCATACCACAGTGCTTCAAGATGTGTGTTCATGCTTTACTTGCTTGCGGAGGTACTTTACATGCTTTGCTTGCTTAATGCACCAGTATAACATGGATGTATACTCAGCAAAGATGTTGCTGAGCATCCCTGTCGAACTGTCCTATATATACTAACAGGATTATTACAAGAGTAAGAGTTATTATATGCATTTATGCATACAGTGGAGAAAGTGGGAAGAAAAAAGAGATCATAAGTAAACAAATGGGTAAAAATGAACTACATTTAGGGCACAATCCAACGTGTGCCCTTGGGCCAACACTAGCCATTTGCATCGGCCCAAAGGCAGCAGCACTGGTGTGAGAGCACCGACCGGAACACTTGTGTCAGTGCTGGTGCTGTTGGGCCAACGCTAGCAGCAGCGTCACAAGAGACGCCATCCGGGCACACCAGGAACTGAAATGCCTGGATGATTGACAGCCCTCCGCCCCTATGGCAGAGGGCAGCCACGCCACGCCTCCCTGCGTCTTATAGTGCCTGAATCGCTCCATTTCAGAGCGATTCGGGATGCGAGGGAGGGCGGGAGGGCCCAGGAGCAGCTCGCCCGTCCTTGGGAGAGGCGGTGCAGCCCGGGACCGTCCACAAAACTTGTGGAACGGCGTACCGGGCCGTTCCGCCAGGATGACACCACTGAGTGTCACCCCAAGGTGCCTGCCGACGGCCATGCTATGCTGCTCCTGGGCCAGCCGAGTGGCTGGTGCAAGAGCAGTTCTGGGCAGGGGGAGGACAGGTGTTTCTGGGAGTGCTGGGAGATGTGCAGGCCTGGGGAAGGGAGTGGAGGTGGGATATGGCCATTAGCCCACATCCCAGCTCCTGTCCCCAGGCTGTGCGGCCCCAATTTGGGCTGTGCGGCATTTCTGGATCTGCCCCTACTAATCAGCAGGTGCAGATCCAAGGAAACCATAGGCGCAGCTCATGACTACCCTGAAGTAAGGGCACAAACGTGCCCTTGCCCTAGGGAGGCTACAGTCAGCTCCTAACATGAATTGGATACTGCACAGGCACAACAGCCTTGCCTTTCCAGCACAAGTTAGGATTGCGCCTATTTGCAGTATTTATATTCCACTCTTCTTATTCTTAATGAGTAGCTGAACAGAATATTCAGCTTACAGAATAGAGTTAAAAAATTCAAGTACATGTAAAAATACAAAGCAATATAATATAAAACAGTAAAATACTAACACACCTTAATAGCTTATTGAAATGACTAAAAATGAAGGTAAAAACAGAATATAGGCAGCAACCAATCATAGCTTATAATAACACGGGGAAAGGCTGTAAATTATTAACAAAATCTAGAGTTCTAACTAAAAGTCCATTAAAATAAGTTTCTTGAGATCCTGCCAGAATTCCATCAGGGATGAGGCAGTTCTTGAATCCTCAGGAAGGTCATTCTACATCTTAGGCACCCCCACTAAGAGAACACTTCCTGTGACCCCCCTTCACTTCTGAGGGGAGTGGTCCCCTTAAGAGTCTTTGATAACCCAAAGGGGTGGGGTGGGTTGTGTGGAAGAAGGCAGTCCTCTAGATAACCTGGTCCTAAGCTGTAGGGCAGCGATTTGCAGTCGTTTTCATCTTGTGGCATGCTGACAAGGCACTAACTTTGTCAAGGAACACTATCAGGGTTTTTTGACAATTGAAAAGGCCTTGACGATTCAAGGCACACTGACGATTCAAGGCCACGGCACACTAGTTGAAAATAGCTGCTGTAAGGGGAGGAGATCCTCAGCAGTGGCACTTCCAACTCAGATTTTGTTTTGTGCAATGGGAGGACCTTGCACAAGGCAGAGGTGGCGGTAGACACATGACTATCCTCAAGCCAAGCATCTCCTTTGAAGTTTGATCACAGGACCAAAGAGGTGAGGTGCTCATTCTGGCCTGCTTCTCAGGGCCACTTCCCCAATGCCAACCATTGTCAACACTGGCAAGGGACAGATGCCACAACTGATAGGACAGCTATAACAGTCTTCAGTGAGTTGCACCCATTATTACACTGTACCTTTTCCTTTCCTTTCCATATTCCTGCTATTTCTATAAAAAGAAAGAGAATGTCTCAGTAAAAGCCAAAATAATCTGAAATACACACCAGTATTTCTTGTCTAGGAAAAAGCGGCAGAATTTAATCATTACTTAAGATGTCTCATATTTTAAACGTAAATGTGTGTGGGCTTCATTCACGCTGTGTTAATATTTGCAGCTAATTTTTAGGGTGTGGGAGGAAATCACTGAGCGGTAGAAAAGTGCAAATCCATAGTCACAGTCTTTAGAAGAAATGTGCTGGAGACTATGAATGATTGATGTGAAGAGCTAAAGCAGGAATAAAAATAGACTGTTTGATTTTTTCTTTCTTTTTCTGTTTGGAAAATCAGCTTTGAGAGAGTGGTTCTTGGATGCTCAGAGAAGGACTTCTGCTTTCTAGAGAGAAATAGAAATAATAAACGTTTTGTGCTATGTCTGCTCAAGCTGATTCATCATGCTGTTTTATGGTGTTCTTTTATTTCTAGTTTCTCTAGTAAGAAAATAAATAAAAATTCAAATTCAAAAAATGGGGGGGGGTGTTTTCATGGGATCATGTGCCTCCTGGGAATATTTCAGTCACTTTTATTGGATCAGAAAGTTACCCAGGGCAGGGAAACTGCTTGTGAGATAGAAGCTGTCTTATGAGAAGACATGATGTGGTTTATATCAGTGGTTATCAAACTTTTTATCTCTGGGATCCATTTTTTAGAAAGACTGTTTGAGACCCACCGGAAGTGGCTAGAAGTGCAGTCATTGTCACTTTCCTGAGAACACAGCAATAAGTTGGGATAATACTCGGCCATTTCCCAATAGCAAAGTGAATCAGAAAGGGGAAAAAAAAGCCTATTTGCAACCTTAACACAAGCAAAACAACCATATAGCTCTCCTCCTTTCTAGCATCCCATCTTCCCATATTTTCAATATGGCTGCTTCGCGACCCACATGAAATTGGCTGACAACCAACTTGGTGGGCCCTGCCCCACAGTTTGGGCACCACTGGTCTATATCAACGTTGGCATCTCTTCAAGGTCTCAGGCAGAGGTATTTTCAAGCCCTGCTGGGTCCTTAGTGAGGCCAGTTCTGGAAGGAGCAGAAACTAGCTTATCAATATAGGGGCATTAATTAATGAGTTAATCCTGAGTGTGAATCCTGAACAAGTCAAGGCACCGGTATCTTATGAAAGAGAAGCCATAACTTGGCCCAGTAGGGATTTAGGACACGTTGCAGGAAAGAAATTCACCACCACCACCACCATCATCAAAGTGCAAGAGGCTTCTAAGTTTTGAACAGTTTATAGCACTCCTTTAGCACACTTGTCCACAGTGTTGTTCATAGCTATTGTTCAGACATGAGGAAATAAGGCAGATTGTTTCTAGAAAACATTGTTTTCTATTATTACTTAAACCCATTGCCTAATTTTCTTCAAATTTGCTCCAATGCATCCTGCTCTGTGCATCCATTTTGTTGTTGTTCTTGCCTCTATTTCCAGAGATGATTTAGGGTCCTCTTTTCTAATGTTATTAAGCATTTAATAAAATGTGGTGGGGACAGGGTTGGCAAGGCACCCATCAAATGCTTGTGGATTACTTAACATAACCTTTATATAATGCAGTACACTTGAGCTTTAGGTTTAAACTGTTTACTGTAGCCTCCTTTGTGACCCAGACATGCTGATACAAGATGTACAATGCCCCAGAGCGGTGGTTCCCAAACTGTGAGTCGGGACCCACCATCACAACTTGATTTTTAGTGACAAGTGGCATAAGTGACAAGTTGAGAACTGATAAGAAAAATCTACTGAGCCCTATGAAACCAGAACAGAGTAACATGTGTTCACTCACAAGTAGTACCCCAGTCTATTTCAAAGGGCAAGCTGTGGGGAACACAACATCAGAATGGACCTGATCCAATGAACATTGGCCTCAACAGACTCTTAAAGAGGAAGTCCCCCCCTTCCAGCTGACAAGGAAAATGTTTTGAGACCCGTGAAAGTGACCATACATGTGCATTTATTCATGCCTTGGCTCTTCTCCTAGGCAAGGCAAAGGAGAATGCAAGGCCACCAGAATGGTCCCACTCTGTGGAATGTAGAGCTCAGTAAACACTCTAGAAGGTGGTCCCCCCACCACTGTAAAAATGATAAAAACAGGAGCTTTGAGCTTCTTCTTTTTTAGTCTCGTAAAGCTAAACGTGTCCCAGTAGAGTGTCTGTTTTAAAAAGTGAGTGCTGGAGTTAAAACGTTTGAGAGCCACTGTCCTAGATGCTCTTCAAACATCTTTACATTTTGAGGGAGATACCTTGTTTCAGATCCTGACCCGTTTCCTTGAGTTCTGAATGAACTTTGTTCACTTGCAGTCCTGCTAACTTTTAAAAAGATTACTAGTACTAGTACCAAGGGTACTAGTTATAGGAGACAGTTCTCCCATATCATGAGCAACAACATGCACCAGTCAAAGGACTCGTGACAGCCTCTTGTTTGACGTATCCAGAATCCTGGTGTTGCCTCTTCTTTTCTGCTGTTAATACTTCCCAGTATAAGTAGTTCACCTTGCTCCACTGAAATCAATAATGCTATTATTTGAAACTATCAGCTGCCCTCAGTTTCTTGCTGAGTTTTTACTGTGTGATCAGACCTCAGAAGCCTTTTCTATCTGCTGACATAGCAAATAGAGAATTGAATGATGCATTTATTTCTGTCTTTTCTCACCCTCGCAAGTTTATGACTAGACATGCCATTCCTTTCTGTAGGATCATTAGGCCTCGGAAATTAGGCTCCATTGTACCTTTGAAAATGCAATTGAAAAATAAAACCTGATATGAGGCTCTGAGACTAATGTCTTAGACATTAACAGCACTTCAAATTGAACATTTTAGTGTATTAACACTGCGTGATTTGAAATAATAGAGGAGCCTTGTTGAGCAGAGCGCTTTATATTTGCTAAAAGTAATTGATTGCACACTTACAAAATGGAAGTAGGAAAAAAAATACATTACTCTTGGAAATTAAAGGAATACGTTGGTCCCTCATGATGAAATTCTATCAGCCCATCTTCAAAAGCTTAGATATAAAAGGAAAAAAAAATAACAATTGTGGTCCAAAATACTTAAGCTTATATTCTCATAACGTCTTAACTCCCAGCAATGCAGTGATTCCACTCCCTTCATCCCAGCTCCCAGCTCAAAATCCAGCAATTTCATAACTAACTTTTAGATTTCTATTGAGATATGCACCATATGCATATTAACATTGTCTTAGGAGGACATTTTATCCCTTTGTCTAACATGTGAAATTACCATTGCCAGACTTGTATGGAGGTGGCATACCTCAACGATTCAGTATAGGGCAAATTGCTTCCTTGTTAGAAAGATTGAGAACCTATGTGTATCTACTCAAGATGCAAGTCCCATTATAGTCAACAAGGCTCACTCCCAAGTCAGTGTGGACAAGATTGCTACTCATTGGCTTTTAACACTTTAAGAACTAGGGCTTGGACCGGGTCTGTGTGTGTGGTGGGGAGTTACTTGTAATATTCACAAGTGATTCACTTGTAATATTTATTTGAGGGAAGTTTATCCCTTCTCTCCATATCATTCAATAATTGCAGAGACTTTCATGTTGCTAGCTAAATGCAAATCTAATGCCATAATTGTGATTACCGGTAGCATTTTATCTCTGGTTGCTTGACTGTCACAGACATCCATAGACCATGCAATTTCAATGATAAGAAAGAAAATATATGTATTTTTAAAATATTTAGAGCTGGCAGCTGCTTATGTTTGAGTGATGGATCAGAAAATCTTGTTCAGCTCCAAACTTAACCACAAACTTACTAGCTGGCCTTAGGCAAACAATCATCCAAACACAATCCCCCCACTCCAGCCTTGCAATATGAAGATGGTATTGACATTCCTTTGTGGTTCATGTAATTATTTCTGAGATGTGAGGCACTAAGATTACCTGAAATGCAATATGTGCTAAGCATCATTACAAATGGTCAAGGGAAGTTGCAAGAGGAAGTCTATTTCTTGCCCTGTTCTCCAAAAGGTTTTGGAACGGTTATAGGTTCCCAAGATTGATTTGGTTGATTCTGATTCATATTAAAAATTATTTAAGAAGGAAGTATATGCTGTTCCAAGTCATTTGTGGTGTTCTTGGCACAACTATCTGTTCCTTCTCCCATGGTTGATTTATTATTGGTATAATATAGGAGACACTCTTATTTATTATACCAAGTAAACAAAAAGCTAGAAGTGTGAAGGCTGATTAACTATTGAAGTCCAATGTAAAAATCTGGCCCACTTTCTTAGTGAACTAAGAGAGTTCACTATTTTTGTCTTTTTTTCAGTTGATACCATGCCAACTGAAAGTGTCTAACTAGCCTCATTAATTGTCTTCCCACATTGTGCTTTTAAAACACTCTGGTTTATATGGTGTCCTCTGTTTTCATTATAGGATCATCAGACAATTCTAAGAGCTTGGGCAGTGAAAGATTTTGCACCAAATTGTCCTCTTTATGTGCAAATACTGAAGCCTGAAAATAAATTCCATATCAAATTTGCAGGTAAGCTCGAGACATTTGCGACATACATCGAGTGGGTGCTGCAACTTAAGAATTGTCTTGACTGGATTAATTTGAAGCATTTTGTATCCATAAGCAGTCCTGAATCTGGACATTCACAAGCTGAGCATGAAGGTGATGATTTCTCCTGCTGTGCCCCACAGCATCTGGTATTTGGAATATATGTCCTCTGTACATGGCAGTTCCATTAAGCTGATACCTATCCTCTGTGAATTCCAGCCCAATTCTATCTAAATACCCACTTGGTGATACGGTGATGCCTGTGCAGCTACCACTGTATCCCACAGGGATTTTTGGCTGCTGGAAGTCAAATCAGGGTAAAGGGACATTTGTTTATGTACTCTGGGATAAGCCCCAGCAAGCTCAATTGCTGATGCAAGTCTGTGTTGACCAGGAAGAGGGCCAGGATTCTAGAATGTACAGCCACATCTATCCTGATCTGCCCTCCTCCCTGCCCCTCAGTGCCCTGTTCCATCAACCCCCTTCTCCATTCTCCCTACCCTTGTCCTGTTCAATTGTCTCCCGCCAACGCTCTGTGTGGGCTTACCTGTTCCTGCTATCTCCATGGATCGACAGAGGTGCAGACAGCTGCTCTCTGCATCACATGATAGGCCACCATTCAGATGGCACCATTTTGATAGCCTCTGCATGTTTCAGCATAAACGTATGTATCCCATATTTCACTGAAATTCATTGCATTGATATAACTAGGCAGTTATATTTGTTCCACTGATGGCATGAATACTCAGCACCTTTTCAGCAATATTTGTTTTCAGAGAAAATACAGGCATGCCCCAGTATCCACTGAGGTGCTCTTCTGCCTCAGTGGATACTTGAAACTGTGGATAGTAGGGTTGGCTTTTTAAAGATAGGGGTACATCAGTAGTTTTGCTGCAACAAGGTTAAAAAAGAGAGATTTGTTTAATGTTCCCCTGTCTTTTTAATAGGTTCCCCAGTATCTATGGTATATGTGGATAACCGAAACCATGGATACCGAATCAGTGTTTTGTTAAGTGAAACTGCTCTGTGTGTGTCGGATTATGGTATCATAATACACTTTGTTGAATTGATGCAGGTAGATGCCGGGCCCATGTCCAAGAACATGCCACTCCTGCTGCTTAATAACCACCATTCGAAGCCAGTCAAACACCCACTGAGATTAATTAAGAGACTTCCAAACTGGAATTAAACTGAAGGAATGCATTTAGGAGACTGATGATTACTTGTAGCGGCCATATACTTGTAGTGTCTGTGTGTCACCTCAAAACTTCAAAAAGTTGTAAAAAGCTTCAGCGGAAAGCACCATAACAAATATGTGCAGCACATATAATTCCATGTTGCTGCCTCTGTTGCTAATCCTCATACTGATGCAGTACTCGGAGAGTGCTCAGTGCTCCAGTTCCATCCAAGGAGTCGTACAATTTAGTATGAGAGGTAGCCTGCTTATTACTCTTGCCGCATCCTGTAATGAGTGTCCCTGCTCCTGCTCCATGTCACTGTGACAATTGCTAGCAGAAGTGGGGACACCCATTACATCATGCTCACCTCAATTTGTGCAGATGAGTATTTGTGCAGATGAGAGGAAATGTTGCTATACTATTTTCCCCAGCATCTGCATTGCAAAAGCAGCTCAGAGTATATGGACAAGAATGGGCAATAAATGGCGTTTAGGTTTCTAATTCATGAGCTTTTAGAGAATGTGGTTGGAGAGTGACATGCAAAAATTGGGATATGTGGGTAGACTGCTTGCCTGGCGCATATGGTTGAGGACTACTTCCAGGAGGAGCCTGGAAATGCTTGGTAGCTGCAGAGTTTGGGTTATCCAAGACACGGTCTGGAGCTGGTTGCAGAAGTCAACTGTAGCAGAAACAAAGCAGTTGTCACCCGGTTGGCCCAACCATACATCCACTGAAACCACTGGGATTCAAAAAGAAGTCACGAGCAAGCAATAGGACTAGGTGAAGGCCTAGAACCTGACATTCTAGTGGGACAGGCTCATTGCTTCTTCAGCCTGAGATGGCTGCCATAAAAGTTGGCCAGCCAGGCACTTCAAGCTTGTGAAGGTGGGGCTTGGAGAAAACTAGAAGAGAAACCCAATTTGGAATGCAAAAAAGAAATACCTGCAATTACGTGTTCCTTTTCTCTGCTGTGCAGTCCTGGCCTCAAACCTTCAAAAGGGAGAAAGAAGACTCCCAAGTAAATAAGCCATCATAAAGCGCATGTAAAGCAATGCAGAAAGTTTTCATAGACTCTATAAATCAGTTTGCATAATTCAGAAGTCTCTTTAAGCTTAGCCATTTCCCCATATATAATCCTCTTCTACTTTTCCATTTTTTAATATCTTCTCATTGCCCTTAATTTTAAAACTTTGATTTGGTATTCTTTAAAAAAGTTCTTTATTTCTCTTAGGTTGTCACAATACTATTTACTGACATTTAGCTCTCTCTGTTGCTGAACCTGTGTATTGGAGTGAAATTAATTATTTTGTGTTTTACTCATAAGCTAATTAAGGAATTAAATCAGATAATGGTTAATAAAGAAGATGTTTTAGATCAAATTGATAAACTACATATAAATAAGTCACCAGGCCCAGATGGTATACACCCAAGAGTTATTAAGGAACTAAAGAACGAAGTTGCTGACCTCTTAACTAGAGTATGCAACTTGTCCCTTCAAACGGCCACGGTGCCAGAGGATTGGAGGATAGCCAATGTCACACCAATCTTTAAAAAAAGGAGAAGCGGGGACCCTGGAAACTACAGGCCGGTCAGCCTAACGTCTGTTCTGGGTAAGATAGTGGAAAGCCTCATCAAAGATAAAATCCTAAAACACATAGAGGAACAAGTACTGCTAAAGGAAAGTCAGCATGGCTTCTGTAAGGGTAAGTCTTGCCTCACAAACCTTTTGGAATTCTTTGAAAAGGTCAACAGGCACGTGGATGTGGGTGAACCTGTGGATATCATATACCTGGATTTTCAGAAGGCGTTTGACACAGTCCCCGCCAAAGGCTGCTGAAAAAACTTCACAGTCAGGGAATAAGAGGGCAGGTCCTCTTATGGATTCAGAATTGGTTGAGGGCCAGGAAACAGAGAGTGGGGATTAATGGGCAATTTTCAAAGTGGAGAGAAGTGAAAAGCGGAGTGCCCCAAGGATCTGTCTTGGGGCCGGTGCTTTTCAACTTGTTCATAAATGACCTGGAGACAGGGATAAACAGCGAGGTGGCCAAGTTTGCGGATGACACACAACTTTTCCAGGTGGTAAAGACCAGAAGGGATTGTGAAGAGCTCCAGAAGGATCTCTCCATGTTGGGGGAATGGGCAGCAAAATGGCAGATGCGTTTCAACATAGACAAGTGTAAAGTGATGCACATTGGGGCAAAAACCCAAACCTCACCTATAGGCTTATGGGTTCTGAGCTCTCTGTGACAGCTCAGGAGAGAGATCTTGGGGTGCTGGTGGACAGTTCAATGAAGGTATCGACCCAGTGTGCGGCAGCAATTAAGAAGGCCAATTCCATGCTTGGGGTCATTAAAAAAGGGGTTGAGAATAAAACAGCCAATATTATCATGCCATTGTACAAATCAATGGTAAGGCCGCCCTGGAATATTGTGTGCGGTTCTGGTCGCCACACCTCAAAAACGACATAGTGGAGCTGGAAAAGGTGCAGAAGAGAGTGACGAAAATGATTACGGGGCTGGGGCACCTCCCTTATGAAGAAAGACTGCAGCGTTTGGGGCTCTTCAGCCTAGAAAAAAGGTGCCTGAGGGGGGACATGATTGAGACATACAAAATTATGCATGGAAGGGATAGAGTCGATAGAGGGATGTTCTTTTCCCTCTCTCAAAACACCAGAACCAGAGGGCATCCGCTAAAACTGAGGGTTGGGAGAGTTAAAACAGATAAAAGGAAGTACTTTTTTACCCAACGGGTAGTTAATCTGTGGAACTCTTTGCCACAGGAGGTGGTGATGGCATCTGGTCTTGATGCCTTTAAGAGGGTATTGGACGGATTTCTGGGAAAAAAAGTCCATCGTGGGCTATAGGCCATGATGGATTGTGCAACCTCCTTACATTAGTAAGGAGGCTACTTCAGAGTACTGGGTGCAAAGGAGTGGCAACAAGATGCAAGCATCTTGTGTCTCGTGCCTCCCTGGGGCACCTGTTGGGCTGCTGTGAGATACAGGAAGCTGGACTAGATGGGCCTTTGGCCTGATCCAGCAGGGCTCTTCTTATGTTCCTATGTTCTTAATAAGAAAGTAATGCTAATTGATTTCTTTCTTCATAGCAGGGCTTGCCAAACCCTGGCCCACAGACCAGATCCGGTGTTTGCCCAAATCCCTCCCTTCCGTGAGCAGTGCGTACCATTCCGCTGCTCCATGGCTGCAGTCGTCATCCAATCTGGGCATAGGGATGCTCTGGGAAGTCATGTCTATGGTTACGTCCTGGTGTAAAGCCTGCTGGGACATCATGTCATAGACACGACTGCCCAAAGTGTCCCTATGCCCAGATTGCAACAGAGACTTCTACTTATTGAAATAACAAAAAATCTTATTCAGTGAGTAGTCATATTGACAAATTTCAAGTGGCCACCTACAAGTATCATTAAGAGTCTAAAAATCATTTGAAGTATCTACACTGAGATAGGTAATTAACTATTTGCATATACTTTAGTTCAGCAAGAGTTCATTCTTTTAAGTATCTCACATCTGCATAATGGAAGGTACTTGAAGATTTTGTCTTTACCTTTAAATTTCTCCCTGCTCAATCCTAACCAGAGGTTAGGATCCAGCCTAAGTGCTGGTCCCATCCCTCCCTGGCCAAGAAAAAGATGGTTCGTATGTTGCCCATTTGGTGTTCAGCCTCTTTGTGCAAGGAAATTGAACACACAATTCTATTGGCTACCCACAGCCCCTGTCCTGTACTCACTCAGCCAGAGGAGCGGATGCACTTGAGGGCCACCTCTTAATGCTGGAGTACAAGGTTGTCTCTTTACATCCTTAAAGGCATCCTTACATCAGTTGAGGAAAAGGGCTTGGCCATCCCACAGATCTGTTTTGTTCAGGTTGAAGCAATGCCTGTTTTGCTCTCTGGATAATCACCTAATTTCATTCCTGGGAAAACCAAGATGTGTAGTCAATAGGGCAGCTGTATTCATCTTCCTTCCTTACAATTGTAAAAACAGAAGTCTTGTTTTGAAATGTGTCAGATTTCTAAATGCTTAATTGGTCCAGTTAAGTGCAGAGATGAAAAGAAGTAGAGATTATCCATAATAGAATCATATCTGTTTCTGTGGTACATAGAATGAACTAAGTTTATGTTTTCTTTTTTAAAGGTTTCTGGATTATATCCTTCTTCTCATTGCATTTTGCCAACATCAATCCCGTTTTGTTCAAAAAATCGTATGCAGTTACCCTTCCAGGAATGAACATGTCCTTCCATAGGATCTTTCACGTCTGTCACTTTGCATAAAATTCCACACAGAATTATAATTTGGCGTAATAGTGGTGGCATAATTATTTGGCATAATAGCAACAATATGGCATTGAAGGCAAACCACTCATTAAAATGAACATAGGTTTGCTGTCAAAGCTGGCAGACCAGTGCTGAGTTCCATCACTCCCTCCATAATGCCTTTTCAATTTACTTGGTGTCATGACATAATTGACTGGTGGGACCAAGTAAGTGAACCGAGCTAAATTAAGAAAGGTGAATGTAATTATGTGTGAAGAAAATAGCATTTTGTAGTGGGGGGAACAGAATGAAATGGAGTGAGTTGAGAGTTGAGTCAAGGCACTTTGGGATGTGAAAGTGTGTTTCTTTGGAGATCTTTTGCCTCCTAAAATTATTCATATCGTCTGTCTCCACTACATGGTCTGGTTTATATTTACTTAAACACACACACAAACATGAGAGACAAAGAGTGTGTCAGTTCTCAGCAACCACAAACTTGGGTCCAGTGAATTTTTTTGCCCTGCCATCTGTTGCTTGTTCTTGATTATCTGTGGTGGCCATTTTGAAGTCTATCATTGCCATTCTGAAGCTATCCAAAGACATTTTTAAGCATCTGCAACCATCCTGAAGCTATCCACACCATTTTGAAGCTATCTGCTGCTGGCATTCCTAAGAGCGCAATCCTAAACTGGAGTTAGGCCAGCCTAAGCTAAGCCAGTATAGTTTGGCCAGCACAAGGGCCACCATAAAGTGCATTTGGACTACTCTCGGAGTCAGGGAGGCTGGCTCACATCTGTGTGCTGGCCTCTCTGACTCTGAGAGTGGTCCAAACATACTTGACAGTGGCCCTTGTGCTAGCCAAACTTTGCTGGCTTATTTTATGCTGGCCTAACTCACTTTAGGATTGGGCCCTAAGTTTCCTAACCCTCTCCCAACTCAGTTGATCCCATAGGATCAATGATGCCTTATTATATTTGCTGATTTTATATCAGAGTTTTCCAGGAACCTAACCCCAGCGGATAACAAAAATTGACTCTGTGTCTGTGTGCACGTGTGTGCTTTTAAATAAAACAAAACTGCATAAACCTCCAATGATCTTTCCTTCAGAAGAAGCCAATTCTAGGTAGTGGTGCCCTTGGAATATCTCACTACTCAAGGAAATGGAGAGCATATAGCTAAATATAAATAGATATATAAAACATTCATTCTTTCCAAATTCTGCTGTTTTACATTGTATCAAAATACCAGCTATTAGGTAACTAGCTGGTGTGAAATACAGAGGTCTGTGTCTTTTCCTGCCTGTGTGCAGTTTTGAGAAAAGGTACTTCACAGTCCATGAATAAAAAAAAAAGAAATCTAAGTCAGAAGCACAGCAGCGACTGGATTAGGTTTTCCTCTCAAGCTGAGACGTGGATTAAGTTAGTGGAAATCAATACTTCTGGGAATGTGAAAATGAGATAACCCCACTGAGAGAAGTCATACTTCTAAAAAGCAATTTAGGGGTAAAATTGGTAGATAGTTCTGAAGGTAGAAAATGGGAAAAAATCAAAACTATTACAAGTTATTCCAACAACTTCTAAAACTCTTTTTTATTATGTTACACAGAGAAAAGATTAGAGAGACACCAAACTGTGTTTAGCTATAGAATGAAGTAATTCAGAAGATAAGTGATGGCTGCATTTTAGAAGAAAAAATGTTGCCAATATACAGTACATAAATCGGTTAAGTATATCTGTGTTTAACTCTCTGTACTTGTATGGTACTGTCATTAAAATAGCTAACCTGAAAAATGTCATATTGCTGAAATAGGAAGTGGTCTATGATAGAAAGTGCCACTTCACGTGTTGCCTGTTTAAGTAGCTAGGTTATAGGTGAGATCGAAATGAATGTGTGCTCTACTGACTAGATGGTTGGTTTAGGATACTCGGTGGACCTAGTGCTGTGATTCAGAAGGGGGATTGGCATACTTGTGACATGTTTTCTATCGTATTTCACCAGCAATAAGAGTGCAATCCTAACCTGGAGTTAAGTAAATGTAAAGGTTTCCCCACGACCGAATGGTCTAGTCGTGACCGACTGTAGGGGGAGGTGCTCCACTCTGTTTCTAAGCCTGTAGAGCTGGCGTTTGTCCAAGGACAAACTTCTGTGGTCATGTGGCCAGTATGACTATACGCCGTAGTCAGTGATGTCATCTATCGGGCGAACAAGCGGAAAGCTCCGTGGGCTGCCCCGCCCACCCGTCGCTGTTCGCCGCCGCTCCGTGATGGACGTGGCACTGCGAGGTGCTCCCGGCCTCGGAGGGGGCGCCTGCTCTCCGGCGGGGACAGGTGGGGGGCATGCCGGGTGCCTGAGTCTTGCCTGGAAACCGGCGCGCCCCCCACCCGTCCCCCCCCGCGAGCAGGCGCCCCCCCCGAGGCCGGGGGC
>JAJKFI010000098.1:4087378-4129294 GCA_029204185.1 Lerista edwardsae | reverse complement strand
CCCGGCGCGCCCCCCACCCGTCCCCCCCGGCGAGCAGGCGCCCCCTCCGAGGCCGGGAGCACCTCGCAGCGCCGCATCCGTCACGGAGCAGCGGCGAATGGCGACAGGTGGGTGGGGCAGCCCACGGAGCGTTCCGCTTGTTTGCCCGGTAGATGACATCACTGGCCATAGTGCACGAAACGCCATTATCTTCCCACTGAAGTGGTCCCTATTTATCTACTTGCATTTTTAGGTACTTTTGAACGGTTAGTTTGGCAGGAGCTGGGACAAGCAATGGGAGCTCACTCCATTGCGCAGTCTCGAACTCCCAACCTTCTAGTCAAAAAGCTCAGCAGCAGCTGTTTAACCCACTGCGCCACCACGTCCCTATAACCTGGAGTGAGGCCAGCTCAGTTAGGCCAGCAAACTTTGGTTGGCACAAGGGCTACCGTAAAGCATGTTTGGACTACTCAGGGAGGATGGCACATGTCTGTGTGCTGGCCTTTCTGACTCCAAGAGAAGTCCAAACATCCTTAAGGTGCCCCTTGTGCAGGCCAAACTTTGCTGGCCTAACTGTGCCAACCTAAGTCAAGTTTAGGATTGCGCTCTAAGAGTCTTAAGCACCGTATGCCAGTGTTTCTCAAACTTGAGTCAGGACCCACTAGGTGGGTTGCGGAAAGCTGGGAGCAGCCATCTTGGAAGTTGGCTTATATCATATATACCAATACCTCTTGCTATGTTCCTTTTGTGAGTGTTAACAGTTTGAATTTGCAAGGGAGCAGTTTTCTTTAATTTTGATTTTAATTCAGTGCTTTTACATGATATTTTGTCCAAATCTTGCTTTCTGTTAGGAATGTTTCATGGTTGTGCATGGTTTGCTGCAGTCCAAGAATGCCAGTGTGCATTATAGGAGTGTCACTTTATTATGTCACAATGGTGCCACTTCTGGCTGTGACGTCACTTCCAGTTTAATGACATCACTTCTGGTGGGCCCTGACACGAGTGCCATTCTAAAAAGTGGGTCCCAGTCTAAAACATTTGAGATCCACTGCCAACTTTCTTGTGCCAAGGCAGTCACCATGCAGCCCCAAGGTAAGACAACCATTGTTTCATTTTCTTGCGGAGGCCTTTGTGACTGCCCCTGCCACAGGATGCAGCGCATAACCTATTAGGCACAGCTGCATCAGTGCTAAAAAAAAGTTGGATAGGATTGGGCCCTAAGTCTTTTCTATGCGATGTGCTGCATTCATATTGTATCCTTTGCTGTCGGCAATTTGCAAAGACAAAGAACAAAGTGGTAGCATGTAAATACAAGCAAGTGGTTTTTGGAAGCCCACAACAGCTTGGAAGCGAATTTTTGGTAGGAACGTAGCACAGAGATAAAGGGTTAAAGCTCTATACCTAAGTCTGGATCTGGATTGTGCCTTTGTATGCCGCTAGGGAGAACTCAGTAGTAGGAACACAAACTTTGCATGCAGAACGTCCCAGGTTCAATCCCTGGAATTTACAGAAAGAACATCCTTGTTTGAAACCCAGAGAGCCCCAGTTGGTCAATGTTGATATAGTAGATGTAGTTGTCTTTTTATGTTTCTGTTTTACAATAGAAATAAGCTAGATATATTCTAGACAATGATATGTTCAACACTACATCTAGTTTAGCCCATAGGAAGAGCTTGCAAATATTATAGCTGTAATAGAGAACTTGCTACAGGGGTGCTGTAGTAGGTATATGGGCTCCAATTAGAAACTGTAAAAAAGGCAGACACATATATATATATGTTATATATATATATATATATATATATATATAGAGAGAGAGAGAGAGAGAGAGAGAGAGAGAGAGAGAGAGAGAGAGTTTGGAAGCTTATGTTCATAGTTGACTAGTTTTACCGTGTCAGTCAGGAAAAGCTACCAATTTTAATTTGTTAATCTATGTGATCTCAACAGAAGTTCTATTTTGCTGCCTTTGTAGTTAGTGTGACTTTTCATAGTTTCCTATAGCACATAAGAGAACTTTATTTTTTTTCACAAAAGTTTTATTAGTTTATAGTGCATTACTCATTACTCTTTACCCTTACTCATAATGCACTATAAGATAACTTTCTTTTGTGTCTGATTTATATAGTTCAGGAGTATGGGGAAAGACAAAGCAATCTTTTTTTCAGTTTCTGTGTCTGTTGAGAGACATAGATTGATATTTGCCCTCAGGACTTAGAAGAGCCAAGGTTAAAATCTCATTTCCCCTTTTCCCCTTTGCTCGTCACAGGAGTCCTAAATCAGCAGACTACTGGAGTGTTGGTGTTGGATGAATTAGTTTGGCTGTAATCCTATGTGCTTTCTTTCCTGGAAGTAAGCACCCAGGAAAACAATAGAACTTACTTCTGAGTAGACATGATGACAATTGTGCTTACCTTGAAGAGTAATATAATCACAAAATATGGCCTCCGCCTCCATGGAGCTTACAATCTAAATTCAGTGGTGGGAAGTGGGGAGATGACAAAGGGAAGGGACAAGAAGTTACAGATAAACAGGGAGGAATGGACGATGCTGAGTGCAAGCAGGTCATGCTGAGATCTCGATACATGGGCACTGACCTACAGCATGAGTGGCTCATGCTCTTTGTGTATTTTGGTATCTAGAAACTAATTTTCTCGCAATTCAATTTTGATATATATTTATTTAGTAGATGTATGTCTACAGTGACTCATTTTATGTGTGTTTGTTTAATTAATTAATTAAAGAAATTTAATCAAGTAATTGGTGATTTTTTTTCCTTTCCCTCTCAGTAGCAGTCCTTTTCTGAAAATTTCACTTGAACTCTGTATGTAACAAAAGCAGGGGGAAAATCCAAAGCCCACAGGGGCAATTCAGATATCATTTTTCCCCTAGCAATTGAAGGCAGCACACTGAGCTGCTTGCATCTCAAACAAGGGCATAGTCCAGTCCAGTAGTGAAGCGACTGAGCTAAGAATAAAATCTTTCCTGATTTGAATTTCAATTCTGTCATGAACCTGCCATAGCTGTTTCAGGGTGGGAACAGAGGCAGATCTAAGGGAGGGCAAAGCTCTAAGTTTTGCAAGAACCCTTACCTTGCAGTGGAAATCACGCCTCTCCTGCACCGTTTTAGCAACATCTTGGCATGGCTTACTGGCTACAGCAGCAAGGGAGAGGAGGGATTTACATGACAGGGTAAGGCTTCTGGCAACACTTAGAGCTTTGCCTTCCCTGTAGATCCGCCTCTGGCTGGGAAGCAGGGCCAGAGATCCACAGCCACGAAAGGTGGTTCTCCAGCCCTCACTAGCTTGTCCATTACATTTAGCATATCAAAGTTCGATATTTCCAATAAAAGCTCTCTCAACTGGTTTTGACAGTACGAGGTGTGCGTATTGGCAGGAAAGAAAGTTCTCCACGTTCTGACTACCAGAATTTTGTGATTTCCAAGATGGCAGCCTGAAAATGGGCAAAAATCATGCAAAAGTGGCATTTCCAAGCTCAGAGACAGTCCAACCGCAGGTATGGCAGCTGTTTTTCTCAGACCTAGGTGTGCTGAATGACAGGGAAAAAATTGACCAAGTTTGGACAACCAGAACCGGATCATTTGCCAGTTGGAACCCTTCAAATGGGCGAAAATCATGCCAAATCATGCCAAATCATGCAAAAGTGCCATTCCCAAGCTCAGAAACAGTCCAACCACAGTTCTGGCAGCTGTTTTTCTCAGGCCTACCTCTCCTGAGTGACAGGGAGTAGTTTGGACCAGTGTTGGAGAACCAGGACTGGGTCACCTGCCAGATGTCAGCCTGCGCGAGTGGGCTGTCAACACAGACCTGACAGCTGTTTTTGACAGAGGTGTAGTAGGTTTGCTGATTGACAGGGGAAAACTTAAACCTGCAGCTTTGGAACCTGTTTCCTTTTGTTTTGGACATTCTCTCTCTGGTTTGCTAAGTGTTTCCTTGTACTGCCCTGCCATCCCTTAATTACAGGGTTAACAGAAGGAATTCACACCTGAGTGTGCCTCTGCTGGCTGTGTTAATGATTACTCAGTCTTCTCTCTTCTGTAAAGAACCAGCCAGGGAAGGTTTTTTTAAGAAACCCAGGCCCTCAACAAAACAGTAATCATTAACACAGAGGCCACTTTTGCATGATTTTTGCCCATTTTCAGGCTGCCATCTTGGAAATCACAAAATTCTGGTAGTCAGACGTGGAGAACTTTCTTCCTGCCAATACGCACACCTCGTACTGTCAAAACCAGTTGAGAGAGAGGAGTGAAAGGCACAAGGGTCTGGTGACCCAGCTTTTTCTACTGAGTAACCTATAGGATCTTTGAAGGGTTGAATGTATCAGGGGATTTTCTCATGTAAGTCGATGGCCCTTGATTGTTCATCCCCAGTTCTAAATACGTGCCACTACCAAGTGGACATTACCAAGTGTGCAACAAAAAACTGTCAAGCTCTGGAGACTAGTTCCTTCGTTAGCATTGACTCCTTGATTGAATTTGGCCATGGAGTTGGTGAGGACAGCTACGATTGGAAACCTTGGTTTTGTGTCCCTAAAAACTTTTAGTTCAGTCAAGCTCCCAGGATGTGGCTTTTGTTCATACTGTTGAATGTACTGTGCATAGATGCGTAGTGTGGGGGGTGCACGAGGGTGGTTACCCCGGGAGCAAAATTCTTAGGGCTGCAAAATTAGCCAGCATTCCTTTTCCAAGGGAGATGAAGGAGAGGCATGCAGAAGCTGGCAGTGCCCCGCCCCTGAGATTCCTGGCTTTAATTGGTCAGGAGAGGTGCACATATGCCGCCACTGGCATTGTCCTCAGGGGGTCCGGAACACTGCTGGCTTTGGGTGTGTTTGCAATATGTGCCTTGCCATTGGTACTCGCAACACACACATCTTGCAAGCAGGATGTGGCCACCCATGGAATTTTCCAAGGAACATTTGCCTGGGCCATACCTTCCTGGCTGGCACCCTGTGCCGTGTGTACACACACACACACACACACACACACACACACACACACACACCATGCGTTCAAAATAAAAGAAATAAAAAAGATTGTCAGGCAACAAGGTGGGATACAGTCTGTTCTACCATCTAGGATTCTGCTAAATATAGAGCCAAATGAGATGTGACATTGATCATGGTGTTTGGCTCTGGGCATATATGTATGTTTTAATAATGTAAACAGCAAAATTAAATAGTCGCTGTGCCCAGTTTCAAACAGGGCCCTATATAAAGACTCAGCTTGAGGCTTAGTATTTGGTAAGGGCTTGAGAATTGACTTGAGACTTGGGGTCAAAGACTTGAATGCATCACTGCATTTTACCATACCTTGATTTCAATTTGGTAGGGCCCTTGGGAACTGCACAAAATTCCTCTGGGAACTAAATCCAGTTCTTAGTCTGCCAGTTAATAATTCCTATTTCAATTTTTGTTCTTTTTTTTTATTACAGATCATGTTGTATGTGAGGAGGAATTCAAATATGCAATGTTAGCTTTAAACTGTATTTGCCCAGCTACATCTACACTCATCACTTTGTTAGTTCATACTTCGAGAGGGCAGTAAGTATAAGTCTCTTAAATAATGACACTCTGAATGTAGTGGGAATGTGGTGGAATGAACATGTAGCATGAACATGTAACATGAACAGGGAATGAACATATAGCATGTGACCATCCATTCTTTTCTGTGCCTGAAGAATTGGGAGTTCGTGTTCAAATGAACAATCACCTTCCTCCATATCTTGAACCTTCTTTCTGTGCTGTCATTATCCTGGACTTCCAAATACGTACCCCTTCTGTGTAAAACTGATCTATTGATTTACATACCATACATGTAAATCATATATACCAAACCTTGGGTTCAGTGTTTTAGGCAACTTGGCTTATGACACTTCTACCTTAAGGAATGTTTTTTCTTTTACCTTCCTTTCTGTTACCTGAGATCTGGAGAATAGATGTCATTGTAATGAAATGTTTATATTCAAAGCACTGGTGTGTGCATAATGGAGCCAAATTTACAATTGTGGTTAAAAGATTGAGAATGGGCTATAGGGTCATATATCCTTCACCCATAGTGAACTATGGGATTTAGGGATGTAGGGGGTCTAACACTCTCTTCTCTGCATCAGAGAGAGCCAACTAGGTGAGTTCAGAAGTAATAGAAAGCAGTAGTTTTGTGCTGTGAGAATGAGCCTGTATGTTTCATTTTTCCATTTTCCATGTGGTCATGCAGACACGAGGCACATAAAAAAAGTGTTTACTTTCGATTTGAAGTAAACTGCAGTTATGTGTTATGTACTGTACAGATGCCCAATATTCATCTCCAACAGCCCTTGATGGTCCCATGGGCTCCTAACAGAGCCATATTGCTGAAGCTATACAAGCCTTGGTCTGCTTAGTACTGGATTGGTGACTACTTGGGAATCCTACGTACATTGCTTGGTGCTCTGTGAATGAAGACAGGTGGGGTGCACCTTTAGCAAATGCTGCACATTCTGTTCAACAGTTGCATCGTTAAGCCAAGCTGGTCAAAGATCCTATAGGTTACTCAGTAGAAAAAGCTGGGTCACCAGACCCTTGTGCCTTTCACTCGTTAAGCCAAGGGTTAACCAAGGGTTAAGCCAAGGGTTCACTCGTTAAGCCAAGGGTTGCACATCGCACTGTGCTAGTATAGTTCAAGAAAACGTCAACTGCCTCCATTAAAGTGCTAGTCCTGTCTACTCTAAATATCTTTTTTTTTCCAACCAAAGTTCATTGTTACCAATATTTGTTGTTCTTTTAAGCCTATGAAAATAGGGTTGCCTGTTTTGTGTTTGTTTTTCCAGCAGAGCAGCTGTGTCCTCAAAAACAACCTAGCAAGGAAGCAAGCTACCAGCTGCATCTTTTCCCATCACAGATATGCAGAGAGGGGGGAAAAGCCAGGCCTGTTACTTTTCTCTTAGTCACACAGCTCTCAGGAGCCAGCCTGAGATAAGGCAGCAACAACTTTGTGTGAAAGGCTTCCTATGATTATGTTTCTGGCTAAAAATTGTATTAAGGTGTGAACTACAGGGCTGAGGTGAAGGATGATCTAATTAAGTTATGGGGAGAAGCAGCTATTGTTGGGACAAATGAAACGTTGACATTTATCCCCAGAAAAGCTTAGCCTTTTGTGCGGCAATTAAGTATCCCCCAAGGTGGACAAAGCACAGCACTGCATCAAGGCAGGCAAATGTCAAGATATTAATGCTTCCCATTTCATTGGCATCTGCGAAGAGAGACAAAGTGGAAAAGTGCACTGCCTGCCACCTAAGAACAATGAAGAAACACATTTTGCTTCACTCACCTTAATTGGCTCAGTCAAGTATATACAGAGCCCTTAAAAAGCAAACTTCTTTAACAAATGACTAGTAATTAACAGAGAAAAATAGTTATCCTAGTAAGAGCTTAGCACAGGTTTTTTCCCCTGTGTGTTTCCTTTTTGCGCTCATGGACATTGACTGTAGGAATTTCCAATTACAGTGTAAAAAATCCAAAATATTGGAAAAGGAAACCTGAGTTTTGTGACTGGGGAAAACCAAAATCACACCTCAATAATGTTGTGCATGACTGTGTGTCCTCTAAGGGAGTTCTTGGCACTGTTGCTGGTGGGCGTCATTCTATCTGGTGAACAAAGATGAGGGAAGGGGCCCGATTCATGTCATTTGTTCACCACCCACCTGGACAGTGGGGCACTGATTTGCTTTCTCTGTGTGTGTTTCAGGGAGGGCCAACAATCACCAGAACATTGGCAGAAAACGTATGGCAGATGCTCTGGTAATGAAGTGTATCACATTATCCTGGAGGAGAGTGTGTTTTTTGCTGAATATGAGGGAAAGAGTTTCACATATGCATCTTTCCATGCCCATAAAAAGTATGTTTCATTTCTCAAAGTGGAATTTAACATGGCTTCCTTTCAGCAATGCTTGCTCTGGTCGCCTGGGAACGTGTGGAGCTGCGTGGCCGATTGCAAGATCTCTGTGTCGTAACTTCAGTGCAGCCCACAACCTGGAGCATTTTAGAGTTCTAGGCAAAGTGTTTAAAATAGTACCCTTTTCTGAATTGGATGCTTTTTTAACTTATTCCACTTAACACATTCCTAAATAGAGAAGTAAGAGTCAGGCCTGGAAACTGCCACCTCTGATCTGGACATTCTATCCTTGTTCTTAGAGGCATGAGGTCTGGCTATGGTCACTGAATGGTTTCAGGAAATGCTTCAAGACATGTTTCTGATTCCTTTTCATTGCCTTAAGCAAACTCAAGCACTGAAAGGCTGAAAGCAGCATGAAAACTGGTGAGCTCCGATATTTTGCTAGGGGCCATTCCTCTCTCTCTCTCTCTCTCCCCCCACACTCAGGCTTCCCAGTTTGTTCTCCCTGTTTCTTCTGTAAGGGGCAGGGAAAGCACTAATGAAATCACAAGCCAACAGATGTAGAAAATGATAAAGTTTTAGTATGAGAGATGACATTGCTGGTAGTTTGTCCCAGTGCAGAATGCTCTTGAAGAAGAATGCTCTTCTTCAAGCTATATGTTCTCTTCAAGCTAGTGTTCTCTCTTAGTAACTGTTGGGAAGACTTACTCACGCCTAAAAGACTGTTTCAAGAACCACTGTGCAGGAAAACATCAGGTGGAGGAAAGTATAGTAAAATCTCACTTGTCAGCAAAAGGATATGGAGGCCTGGCTTATTAATTGGTTACCATGCTACTTGGTTAACAGATGTCAAGACTTGGTAAACAGATGTCTGTATACGGGTTGCAAAGAATAGTTAGAATTATCCAATTTCATGTTAGGATACAAAGCTATGATATTTGGCATCTCCATCTTAAGTATAAAATTCCAACAAAAAAAAAAAGGTGTCTAGGTACAATGTTATTTTCAGTTTACCTATTTTCTAGTATTTATAAATAGATTTGCAGAACACTCTGTAGTGAGAAAAGTCCATAAAAATAGGTCTTCACTCAGCAACAATGGCAGTTTTAATTTGGTGCATCATTTCTTAAAACAGAGCACCGTTCTTATAACATTGTATGATCCAAAGGTATTTAGGGTGTAATTTGAGTAATCAATTGACAAAGCCTAAAAAATATTTAAAATGCTTTTATGGTGATGCCTCTTTAAATTCCATTTTACTATAATACAGTGGCTTGTTTCTGAATCACAAATAGAATTTGGTGTAACAAATTTTGTGAAGAACCTGGGCTCACAAATATGCTCATGTGTAGCAGTGTGTTACAGGTCTTCAGGATATCACAAGGGAATGCTATCAGTGTCTACAGTGACATTCAGTTTATCTGGGCCAAATTTTAGATTTTTTTTTTTTTTTGCATCCTGTGCCCTAAATGTCATGGATTCAACATACTTGTTTGTGCTTTCATAAAACATTATTTTATTTCAGTTTTGTTTCTCATTGCTTCATAACATTGTATGACATTCATAGTTAGCCAGAAAGGACAAAGACAAGCATTGACAAATTAACAACAATAAAATTTAAGGCCCAATGATTATGGAAAAGGCATAGAACAATCAGCTGGAAGAGGAACAGAATGAGATTTCTGCCTGGACCAATCACAAAAAAAAGTGATCTTTTGTGTAGAAAACAAAAACACTGAAAATGGGGTGGCAAGTATAGCATGTTGTATGCCATTTGAATTGCACCGCTCTGTGCTGATAGCAATTTAGAAATGCTGCATCAGTTCACACACACATGCATACACCTGTTAGTCAAGACCATCTAAGATGGCTAAGACCATAAGCTAAAACAGTTAGTGTATTGGTAAGAATCTATTTGCATGGTGAAATACCTCCCCTTTTCAACCAGTCATGTGTGATGTGAGCATTTGAGTGATTCCCTCCTGAAGAGGTAAGGGCAATGGGGTATTTTTGTAGAACAGGACCTGCTCACATGTCACTTTATCTGTGTAGTAGCAGTTCCAGGTCACAGCCACTTCCACATCCCAAAAGGCTGTCACAAGCCTAGTAAATGCTTGGACCAGAGCCATGTTATTCCATTTGCCATAATAGCATCATCATCCTATGCATGTGGAAGTCTCATTGTGTTCAATGGGACTTACTCCCAGGAAAATATGAATAGGATTGCAGCCTACAGGCCCAATCCTATCCAACTTCCTTGCACTGATGCAGCCGTGCCAATAAGCACTGCATCCTACAGTGGCGGGGGCAGTCACGGAGGCAGCCTCCTCAAAGTAATGGAGCAGTTGTTCCCTTACCTTAGGCCTGCATTGAGGTTGCACTGGCACTAGGATAGGATTGGGCTCTTAGTGTTTTAAGATTGACCGGCAGTCTAATCCTATTCATGCCTATTCAGAAGTAATGTTACCTACTTCAATGTTACCTACTTCCAGGTAAGCATTATAGGATTACAGTCTAAGTGCACTCATAAAGAAATTGTTTATTAATCAAGTTATACTGATAAGTTGTTGTAAAGAAGTGTCTTAGGTAGCTGCTTCATAATTATGGAGATGTTTTGGGACGTGGTGGCGCAGCGAGTTAATCCGCTGTCGCTGGGCTTTCAACCGCAAGGTTGGGAGTTCGAGACTGCGTGACGGAGTGAGCTCCCGTTGCTTGTCCCAGCTCCTGCCAACCTAGCAGTTCGAAAGCACCTAAAATGCAAGTAGATAAATAGGGACCACTTTGGTGGGAAGGTAACGGTGTTCCGTGCGCTACGGCGTAGAATCATGCTGGCCACCATGATCGGACAAAAACGCCGGCTCACAGGCTTTGAAACGGAGATGAGCACCGCCCCCTACAGTCGGTCGCGACTAGACCATTCGGTCGTGGGGAAACCTTTACCTTTACCTTTTTCTGTTGCATGTTTTGCAAAGTCATTGTTTCCTTTGGAAGCAGTATAATTTTGTTTTCAAGGGTTAGGGATGCGAGCATCTCGGAAGTTATAGGAAAAGCAATATATTTCACATGTTTATAGACTGCTATTGTTTATATTGAACAAACACATGATTTAAATGCTTTAAGCAGCCCCATGCAGAGCTGTGATACAATTAGCCGACTCGAGCAAAAACTTATTGGAAAAAGCCAGTCCTGAGCACATATGCATACCTTGGTGCATGGCTGCTTTGGGCATCAGCTATTTAGCTAATCATTTAACTTGCTGGAACATGCAATTACCGGTAAATTAAAGAGTTGTGTCCATCTGCAACCATTCCACCAGGACGCAGCAAGGAGAGACGTCAGGCAGCCAAGTCTGCTTCAGTAGAAATGGGGGTGGGTGAAAGAAAAAGCCAACTAATATGTGATTTTGTTTACAAGTTGCCTTGAGAGCTTTTGAAGTCAAAAGGTTCAAAAACTTTATTCAAAGGTGTAATATACAATAATATAAGAATTATAGAAAATTATAGAACACCCCTCCATTTTGTTCAGGTTTTGCTAACCAGACTTTTAATGTGTTGGTTTTTGTTTGTTTGTTTGTTTCTTTAATTTTTGAATTAAGGTTTGGTGTCTGCTTAATTGGTGTTAGGAGGGAAGACAACAAAAACATTTTGCTCAACCCAGGTCCTCGCTATATTATGAGCGCCTCTGATATATGTTTCTACATCAACATCACGAAAGAAGAAAATTCAGCTTTTAAAAAGCAAGAGCAGCACCGGAAAAATCACCTGTCCAGGTCATTTTATCACGGCCCCTCTCGATTGCCAGTGCACAGCATAATTGCAAGTATGGGTAAGCAAAAGTAAAATGATGCTATGTTAAGATAAATTTGCAACACGATAGAAAAAAAAAAGTATTCAATTAGTTGGGAGATAACCATTTTATGTATTTCCAAAATTACGTATGGGTAAAGATCCATATTTTTTTTTTGTAAAAGCATTCAATTTTCTTGGCATTTACATTTACTGTTTGAGACATTAGGCTTTGTTACAGCTAAGCCATTAAAAATATGCCAGGGAGGACCCAATTTGCCATTAGAAATCTTTCCAAATACCTTATTGCAAAGCCTACACACAGTATCATATTGAAGTGGATCCTAGTGATACCTAGTTTGGGGCTTCCCTCTAAATGTTTAAAAATGGTCCAATCTTCTCTCCCTCCCCCCCACCACCACCACCACCAAAAAAGAAGTGGGAAAATTAGACAGAAATTGGATCATTTACCAAGCCATTTCAAGGCTTAGTAAATGCTTTTGCCGGCTTCCCTCTCCTCCACGCACTCTACCAGCCTTGTACTATCTACAACACACATTAACCCCCAACAATGCAGCTGTACCCCTAGAGCACACACTGCGGGCAGGGGCAGCCCCATAGGCCGTCTCTAGATGAAGGAACATTTGTTCCCATTTGTCTTTCGCAAGAGGCATAAAGGACTTCACAGTACTGGAATTCCAGTTCTGGCAGCATACAGCTCTTACAGGACTGGGCCACCAATGGCATTTGGAGCTCCTTTCTTCTGTCTTCAGAGGTAGGAACAAGTTTAAACTGTGTGCCACAGAGTTTTTTTTCCCTTCAAACAGGAAGAAAGAAAGGTGAACAAACTCATGGGATTTGTAGTCTTTGTAAGAATGACTACAGTGGAAGTAGGTCTTGCAAACATTACAGCTCCTGTGGGTGGGTGTAGATACTTAGAACTCTCAAAGTTTGTTTCTGGACTTAGAGAACTTCCGGAACATTAATATGCAATACTATTTATCCCCTGTCCTCCTGGGCATCTCATTTGCACTTGTTCAGTCTTGTAAAGATTGGTGGTTGTGAGTGATAAAGAGAAAGCAGTTCTCAACATACTGTCCATTTCCCTTGGGTAAGCAGCCTGTGATGAATATGAAAAAAAGTAATGGGCATTTTAAAACCTTCCTTTTATTTTTCTGAGACTATTATGAAGTGTGGTGACCCTTCCAAGTTCCAGTGCTGAATCTCTGTTGAGCACCTTGCAATTGTAAAATACCTGCCTCCACACTCCACGAGTTAAAAGGATCAGGGCCATAGGGGTTAGCCACAGCTTTAAACAATACCTGAAGAAGGTGAGCCAGCTGAAGTACCAGCATCAAAGTTCCCCACTAGTGGTTGTAATTTTACAGCACACAGCTAGATGTGTATAGAATCCAGCCTAGGTCTTTCTCATTCTCTATAAAGTGGGGTGTAGGAGGACAGTTGGATGGTAGAGAGGAACTGAACCCCTCTGTCATCCATGTTTTTTAAATGTGAAGCATCTGCACACAGGTTTGCTACTATACTATCCAGCTTAGTCCTGATCAAATCAAGCACATTGGCACTCTTCCCCACCCCACTGACCATTTTCAAGTACTGTACTAAATTGTTATAGCTCTTCTCTGCTTCTCTCCCACCCCATAGGTACTGTTGCTATAGATTTGCAAGATACAGGCTGCAGATCTTCCAGTGGACCTACTCTGTCTCTCCCTTCAGAGGCAGGCAAAGCAGGCCGAAGGCCTAGCATAGCCCCTGTTTTGGAGGTCGCCGACTCTTCAGCCCTTCAGACTTGTGACCTCCTAAGTGACCAGTCAGAAGATGAAACAACTCCCTCAGAAGAAGATGTTTCTAACGGTCTAGAGTATGTTTGGTTCATATACATAACCAGCTTGTTTTAAAAGACATGGAACTTTTGAAACGATATGTGATTCTGTACTGGAAATAATTAGAATATTAATATTTTCATCTGAAATGAGTGTCTGCTTCCCCAGAATATACTTTGGTGCTAATGTATAGAACATGTATACTGTGTGGTGTACATGTGGCTGGGAGAGTGGACTACAAATAAGGACTTTGAGTCTTGCCTCTGCCAGGAATTCATTAGGTGGCTTGCCAAATCATTCCCTCTTAGTGTCAGATCCCAGCCTGCAGTATGGGGATAGTAACCTTTCCTCACTTTACAAAGATTGTTGTATGGACAGCATCTAGAGAATAGATATGAAATGTTTTTCATGCTCAGAAAGTGCTATACAAATGTTATGTAAGTATTAACATTGTAAAAAAGGAGAGAAAAATCAAGGATTAAAATGCACTTTATACCATAGTTTATGATCTATTACTGCAATAAAAATGTATGATGACAAAAGATGACGGTCCAATTCTTTGAGCATGTGTTTATATAGTTGGAATTGAACTGGAAACTGGGCCAGTGATGCTTCTGGTAGCATAGTAAGTACTAAATTAGTCCCCTTTTGTAGGAAACCAATTTTTAACAGGAACAAAACAGAAAGGGCCAATGTTTTCCAAAGGCATAATTAGAGGTGTCAGTGGGGAAGTTAGTATGAAGATGGATCCATTTTGATCTGAGATGGAAGGCAGGATGTTTCTTTTGGACAGGTAAAAGAGAAAAGGGGCTTAGACAGGAGAGCTGGACGAACTGGAAAGCAACAAGACCAGGCAAGGAGCTGCAAAACCAAAGAAACTGTTTCACAGCTATACTGCTATTAAAGATTCTCCAGGTTGGAAATGGCAGCACTTCTGAGGCAGTTAAAAAGACAGGAGCGTTCTCCAGGCTTTCCCTAGTGATCCTGAATGGACATAAAAAAAGAAAAAGAATTCTGTTTGGACATAATGGAACCTATAGCATGCAAAAATACGCTGGGTGATTGTTCATAAGTGACATCAATAAGAATTGATTTTTTTCTTTGTTTTTAGGTATCTGAAAGGCTACCCCCCATATTCCCCATATATAGGAAGTTCTCCCACCTTTTGCCATTTGCTCCATGAAAAAGTGCCATTCTGCTGTCTAAGGTTAGATAAGGTAACTTCACTCATGTTCAATGCTTTTATTATATATTTATTTATTGGTTTATTTGTTTTACGTTAAGACAATTTTGGGCCCAAGCCTATCCAAATTTCCAGTGCCGATGCAGCCACAATGCAGCCCCAAGATATGGAAACAAATGTTCCATAACTTTGAGGAGGCCTCTATGGCTGCCCCACACCACAGGATGCAATGCATGCCGCATTGGAAAGGCTGCATTGGTGCTGGAAAGTTGGATAATATTGGGCCCTTCATCATGATTGCATTGGTAGTTCAACTGATGTCATATTTAAGCAGTCTCGGCCTGCTAACTGTTTTGGCAACAATTACGTCCAGCTAGGTCATGGTTCTTCAGGTACTTTGCCCTTTATAAATGAAAAGGATTTAGCAGCCATGTCTAGGGATGATTTTTTTCTGAAGGAGGCAGCAATTTTACCTACTTCTGTAGGAGTTCTGTAAACATAGCACAGAACTCCCTTAAAACTTGTGTTATGTTTCATTACTGTTCAATTCCATGCAGAAAACGGATCCTTTCAAAGTGTTGGCAGAAATTTACTGCAACAGTTTGTAATGGCGGATTATAATAGCAGATTATTCCATAGAACTCAGAATCTGCTTTGGCTAATAGCTATAATCTGTTTATAGCTATACGCTATATGTTCATATATCTAAGCCTAACATAAGATATTTTTGTTTTCTCTCAACATAAGGATTATACAGGTTGAGCATAATTACCCATTGATTTGACTCAATGTAGATCCTTCAGACCCAAGTTGAACCAAATTAAGATCAAACTAAAGCCTCTGAAGCAGTGATGTCATCCGAGCGCGCCAGGTACCGGAACGCTCGGATGATTGACAGCCCTCCGCCCCTATGGCGGAGGGCTGCCACGCCCCCCCAAGCCTCACCGCGCCGGAATCGCTCCATTTTAGAGCGATTCCAAGCGCAAGGGAGGGCGGGCGGGCCCAGCAGCAGCTCGCCCGTCCTCCGAGGCAGCGGAGCGGCCCGGGACCTCCGCGGAGGAAACGGAACGGAGTTCCGGGCCGTTCCGGCTGAATGACACCACTGCTCTGAAGGCAACTGGACCACAGCTCTGGTCACCTCCAGAGGCTCTTCTGAGGCCTGCCAAGGCCACACGGGTCCTCCCATGGCCTCAGCGGGCCTCAGAATGGCAGGGTTCTCCCAGGCCTCGCAATGTTTTATAAGGCATTAAAAACATCCCCAGGAAACTGGGAAGTGACATTTTTCTGGCCAAAATGGCCATTCTGAGGCGCGCCAAGGCTGAGGGAGGATTTGTGCAGCCTTGGTGGGCCTCAGAAATACCTCTGATACCAGTGGAGCACAGCTCTGCTAGAGTCTGGAGTGTGGGGTATGGTGGGGAAATCCCCCTACTCTAAGCCCCACCGAAGCCGTGTGCAAAAGCGCATGTCTTCGGCATGGCTCTGAAAGCGCTCCAGGCACCAGTGGAGCGCAGCTCTGCTGGCGTCTGGAGGGTAGGGTGAGGTGAAATCCCCCATTATGAGCCCCACGCATGCAGCTGGGGGAGGCTCAGAAAGCCCTTCGGACCCAACAAGAGCTGCAGGTTTAATTATTCATGTTTTTTTTTAATTTCACGAGGGTTCTGGGAATGAAATCCTTGCAGATAAAAAGGTCCCACCTGTACATCCTAGACTAGAAAGTATTTCCCTGAATTAGAAGGGTGGTGGCGATATGTGAGCTGCCTCTATCTCTTTGGTCCAGTAATACAAATATCTAAAACTAAAAATCTGGCATACTTCCATCCTTATGGGGAAGGTAGAGAAGTTCAACATTCATGTTGGGAGGGGGGAAGGGTTGTGCTTACATCCAAAGCTGGAAGAATGAGATTGCTCAAAATGCAATTTACTGTGCCACCCATTCATCTTCTTTGTGTACATCTTTGTGTCATCTTTGTGTCCAGCTGTCATATTTACTTGGCTGTTGTGTTTAGACTCTCCACAGCAGCTTTGAGCAAAACAGCAAAATCCAGTCAGTAAGTTTTTCATTGTATTGTTGTATGTTTTTCATACAAAATGTATGACAACACTGCAAAATCATAGAATTAAAAAACCCCTAAGACTAAGGTTGTAGTCTAATAAGTGTGAGTAGAAGCTCATGTTGCTGGTAGGATTACAGGATTACATGAAGTAAGTAGGTACCTTCTGGTTTTGCAAAATTAGAACCCTTTTTATTACGTGCATAAATAAATGCTTCTATTATATATATATATATATATAAAATGCATAGACATGTACATTTCTGGATACAATATATATATTGTGGGAGGGGGGAGAAATGAGATGTGAGATGTGCTGCCAAAATGTGGTTTTACTATACCTTAAAAAAATTTTTAGGGCTTTAAAAAAATCTGAAAATGTGGAAAACACTTTCAAAATAGATCATTGCGCCTGCAAAAGTGCATATTTTGTAATGCAGCTATATCTTACATTTAACAATGACGTATACTAAAGAAACAGTTATCTTATAGTCAAGGCAGTTGTCAGTTGACAGTTATACAGTTGTCTTCTTCTCTGAGAAGTGGCCATTGTGCCTGTTTTTATTTGTTGTTTTTAGGGGTGCCAGCACAACTACTATGAAGATGCCAAAGCATACGGATTCGAAAACAAAATCATTATAGTTGCTGCCGAAACTGCTGGGAATGGCCTCTATAATTTTATTGTTCCTCTCAGGGCTTATTACAGACCAAAGAAAGAACTCAACCCAATTGTGTTGCTACTGGATAATCCGTAAGTGGGTTTTTAAAAACTGGTTCTTTTTTCATAGATATGGGTTCAGATTCAGAACATCTTATGTGTTTTATCTGTTGTCCTCATTTATCAGATCATTAATTTTTTAAATCAGAAGCTTTCTGGCACTGAAACCATGAAGATGAATTAATAATAAGGAAATGTATTTCTGAACTAAAGACAAAGTTCAGCTATGTTGTCATAGACCCAGGTGTAACTGCCTTAAAAACATGGCCAAAATGAGGCTGATATTGATACAACTGTAGCATGAGATATAAATACCACCTGTATATTTTGGCAAGTCGTACTGCCAGATCTGGTAAGGTGCTAAATTTCATCTTGAACAATCCCTTCGCACGCAATCATTGTATCACTGATTGGCTTTGAACTCCCTTTCTTCTTGGATTGATTTATTAGGCTATACGTAGAACAGCACATAAACATGCCCCATCTGTTTCCCTTTAGAAAAGCCTCCAGGAAATGTTAAATAAGGGCTTCCCTGAGAGAAAGGGAAGAATAGAAGAAACGCATGGCCAGAAGGGCAGGTTGTTTCTGGATGCTCTGTCTTCTTCATCTGTGCCCAGCCAAAGTAATCGCCATTGCCTAACCATCTGCTGGGTGGAATTCCCATGCACAAGCCAACTAAGCATTCAAGCACACTTGATCAGAACTTGAGGCAGGTTGAGATGCCCAAGTGATTTGTAAACCCACCATAGAGGTAAATGAGAGGCATTATCAGTTCCCAAGGATGCTAGATGTCCTGGCTTCCTCAGAAAAGGCCTCTAAGGAGAACCAGGAAGTTCTCACCCACTTCCCTGTGAAGATTGGAGAGATGCAATAGTGTTTGGAAAGCTAAAGCACTGAATATATACATATAGGGATAAGTGAGCCAAGATGCGTTAAGAGAACTGTTTTGCTTTTACGTTTGCCTATAATTATCTGGGCAGTGCTAAAATCCTAGGATCCACTCCTGGGCAATGTTCCTGCTAATGTTTACCAACTGTGTGCATAGTTTTTATGAAACTGCAGGAGTAGTTTCAGAGCTCTTGGCAAGGACATCATTGCCAAAATCAGGAGCACCTGGAGAGAGGAAATGCAGGGCTTCAGTAACAGCTGCACAGCTGTGTAGTTTACAGGGGAGACTGCTTCTAGACACTGCCAATCTCTTCAGTTATCTTCCAAGCTTCCTTTGTTTTATCCTTTCCTCCTTGTATTATGCAATCCCCTTCCCTTTGTATAGTTATAAAATTTCACGTTACATTTTAATTCTTTACCAACCTGTGATTGGTTGAATCGGAGCCTTGCTATAGTCCACCAAAACCCTGGGGTATGCCACAGCTTAGATTTGTGGGGAATTAGCCGCATATCTTGAAGGGAGACTTTTGAACACAGTCTGTCTCTACCGGGCTTTGTCCTCATGATGGCCACAGTGTGTACTGATTTTGGCCCTTTCATAGGGACAGATCAGGAAAAGGAGGGAGGCACTAGCACCAGAACTCCTGTCTTGATTACCACATAACCTTGTAAAGGATGTGCTCCTGAAATATAAATGTATGATAGAGGGGAAGGTTGCTTCAAAATAGCACACAGAAAGGAGTGGAGATGTCCTTCTGGCAAATATATATTTCATCCAAATATCAGGCAATGCTCTACTCCAGTGATTCCCAAACTGTTCACTGTAGCACCTGAGGGCACCCTGGCAAACGCACAGAGACACTGTAAGATTTATCTGATTCTCCTGGGTGCTGCCATCTTGGATCATATGAGAGCTCATGCAATCCAAGATGGCGGTGCCCAGGAGAACCAGGAAGAGTGCTGTGACCACAGTATGTTCGGGAACTTCTGCTCTCCTGTGACTGATAATTCACTGTCCCTTGTATACTATCACAGGAGATAGTTTTTGGCACTTGCAATAAGAACACAAAAAGCCGGCCAGTAACCTTTCACTGACATTATTTCATTCCTTGTGTCATGTTTTCTAGTACCATCAATTTTCACTGATGGTAGATCTTGAACTGTTACCTGCTAGCAGTTGTGTTTCCTAGTCCTGCTGCCAAGAAACTATGTTGTGCAAATTTGTGTCTCAAATGTCTTCTTAAAATCCATCTCTACAAATATCATGTGCTAGAATTCAGACTTTGAAACCACAGTGCCCTCTTGTGCTTCCACTCAATTTTTATCTTCAGGCTCATAATTTTAATACCATGTATTCTATGAAGTAGAACTTTTCCCACATGGTCTGAAAATATGCTGCATTATCTTTCCTGATTCTTCCTTGTTCTTTATCCCATATTAAAGGGAACTTGAAGCACTGGCAATCACCATTTAGGTTCTTAGTGTATGTATGGTTTTTGTGAGTGTAGCAAAATACAGTATACACCTGTTCATTGTGATTCTCAACTCCCAGTGATTTGGAGGCAAGATTCAGAACTGCCTCCACTGAAATGTATTTGTCTCCAGTCACAACACATTAATTTCAGTAGGACTTAAATACACATAACTGCATTTTGTCCATTTCATTTGAGACATTATGAATGCTGTTTTGATCTGCCGTGGCTCCCCATAAGTCAATACTTAATTCTAGGTTCAAACATAACAAACAGTGGATAGGCAAATTGGCCCTATAGTCCAGCGCAGTTACGCCAAAAGAAGCCCTCAGATCAAAAGAATTCAAACAAAAGCCCTCTCAACTGGATTCGACAGTACTAGGTGTGCATATTGCCGGGAAGAAACCCCGGGAAATTCCGAGTACCAGAAGTGGGCCATTTACAAGATGCCATTCTAAGAATGGGCCAAAATGCATTGAAAAGTCCTATACGTAAACTGCGCCAGTCCCAAGCTCGAACACAGTCCAACCACAGGTATGACAGCTGTTTTTCTCAGAGCTGGGTGTGCACATTGCAGGAAAGGCAGTCCGGGAACTTTGGAGTACCCGGGGTGGGCCATTTCCACCAGGTTCCAGTCTGTAAATGGGCCAAAATGCATGCAAAGTCATGAAACTTCAGACTGGGACCTGGTGGAAATGGCCCACCCCGGGTACTCCAAAGTTCCCGGACTGTCTTTCCTGCAATAAGCACACCCAGCTCTGAGAAAAACAGCTGTCATACCTGTGGTTGGACTGTGTTCGAGCTTGGGACTGGCGCAGTTTACGTATAGGACTTTTCAATGCATTTTGGCCCATTCTTAGAATGGCATCTTGTAAATGGCCCACTTCTGGTACTCGGAATTTCCCGGGGTTTCTTCCCGGCAATATGCACACCTAGTACTGTCGAATCCAGTTGAGAGGGCTTTTGTTTGAATTCTTTTGATTTGATATGGTCATTGCGCTGGACTACTAGTATACATGGTCAGCACTATATTTTAACACCTAAATTGTTTGACCATTTAGAATTGTTTGTACTATTCTATTGCTTTTTTTTAAAGTGACCTGATAACCTTGCCTCCATTGTATCACATAGTATTGGATTTTAGAAAATGGTCTCAGGGAACTGAAAAGCTTAAACTTGAACTTCATATCATGCTTTTAATCAGTGGATTTCAAAGTGACTGACAAAGTTTATTTATTTATTTATTTATTTATTTATTTGAAGAAATTATACCCCGCCTTTCCCAAGCCGAAGCAAATGCCCAAGGCGGCTTACATGAGCTGGCTCATCTAAACCACCATTTTTTCAATGAGGTTTTTACAAATATACAGTATTCTTGTGATCTGAGGACAAATCCTTAGTCCCAGATGTAGCGTTCACAGGGTGGTTCTCTCACATCATATTTACTTTTCCCAATAAACTGGCACAATGCAACCCCAAGGTAATGAAACAAATGTGCCAGTATTGGGAAAAGTACTTACGATGTGTCCCATTCACAGGCATTTGTAATTTGAGAGCCACGATGGTGTAGCAGTGATTTGGGAGATGAACATAGAAAATATGGAAGATCCAGGTTCAAATCCCCACTCAGCCATGAAACTTCCTGGGTGACCTTGGGCTATTTCTCAGCCTCACCTACCTTACAGGGTTGTTGTGAGGAGGGGAGGAGCTCTATACACCACCATGAGCTCCTTGGAGGAAGAGGAATAAAAATGTGAAAAATAAAATCCACAGTCATGTGGTCATGTGGGATTGTATCACAAAAAAAAGCTCCCTTGTGCAGCTATGACTATGTGTGAAAGTCCAAGTATTTGTGAAATGTGATTAAACAAGGTTTTTTTTAATTATCATTGTGTCATAAACCTTCTGATTTAGACACATTGGCCACAGTTAGTGTTACATCATACATTCATTTGATACTTTTTTGGTGAAACCATCATTTTTTGTGTTATAACCAGATACAGGCATATCAGTTGCTGTATTCTAATTAGTTGACGTGAGAAGAGAGGACTCTTTAGAAAAGACCCTCCTGCTGGGAAAGATTGAAGGCAAAAGGAGAAGGGAGCGGCAGAGGATGAGATGGTTAGATAGTGTCACCGAAGCGATGAACATGAAATTGGGCGAACTCCGGAAGCTAGTGGAGGACAGGGAGGCCTGGCGTGCTGTGGTCCATGGGTTGCGAAGAGTCGGACATGACTTAGAGACTGAACAACTACAATTAGTTGACGACTAAATTCCAGTGCTTTTAGTGGGACTTAATCATGACCAACTAAACTTAGGATGCAATTCATTGTGAATAAATATGTTGTTATAATGTTGTTATAACCTTATGTTGTTATAATGAATACCTCTTACGTTCCTGAATTGGTTTAAAATTGCCTTTAAAATTACATATTAGCATTGATTACTTGGTTTTCACATGAACTTTGTGATGTTGTCTTTCACTTTGTGACCCATTTGCTGCTTAGGCCAGATATGCATTTTCTGGATGCAATCTGTTGGTTTCCAATGGTTTACTACATGGTGGGGTCTATTGACAAGTAGGTAAAATAATCTTCAGAAAACTAAATATTGTAGCGTTTTGTGATGTGCAGTGCTGTGTAATCGCATGCAACTGTGTAGTGTTGGTATTTAAAAGGTAACATCTTTGCATGCATCATTTGTTCTTAGGCTTCTGAAATTTTCCTTATTGTCAAATAGTAGTTTAGGTTTTTTTAAGAGAGTCCTGGACCCATTTATAATCACAGAGCCTGCCATGGCCAAGGAACAGGCTTAACTAACCATTCCAGTGATGTTCAAGTTTACTTATTCCAATAAATTTTTGCCATAGAAATTTTGCTGTGAGGAAATATATGGAGTCTGAATTAAAAGTAAATTCAGATTACTATGACACTAAATTCATGGAGATGGCCTTTGCAAATACACACTATTTTTGGCATCTTCCTTTTGTTCTCCTGACAGATGGAGAAAAAAATATCACTCACGGCCCAATCTTAACAAGGACCTGCACTGTTGCAAAGCACTTTTTGTCAGTGGACAGTGAGGCAGCCTCTTTGCAGAAATCCCTGTGGGTAACTCACTTGCAGGCCACTATTCCCCTCCAAACTTTGTGCACTGCTGCAGCAGATGCAAGAGAAGAGGAAGAAGTAGCAAAGGTGGCAGCGTCTCTCCAGGTGCTAGCTGGGCTCCCGCTCACATGATCAGCCTCTCAGGAGTAGCCCATATTGAGTGACCCACCGAGGTTTCTGCAAAGAAGCTGCTTCACTGTTCTCTTTACTCAGGGAGAGCCACCCTGCTCTCCTCCTAACCATTGCACCTGTTGAGGGGGGCAGCAGGAGCAGCAGCACAGACCGGGATGCCGCCACTTGCAAACACCTCCCATAGGTGTCAAAGGAATGGCTGCAAAGTGATGCTCCTGGTAGATGTGTACCAGACTTTGGTAGATGACTTCAAGAGAAATGCCATGAAGGGTTCCTGTGCACAGCAGGGGTGGGGCCAGTTCCCGCACTGGGTGACACCAACTCTAGTGATGCCACTGGTTTAAGGGAATATTTGTTCCCTTACCATAAGGTAAGCCTATGCTGGCCCACTGGGTCTACTTGGACCTGCACCAGCTATATCACTGGCACAAAACCACATAGGCCCAAGTTGGGGAATTATGGCCAGAAAGGGGGAGAGGATATCTGTGTGCCCCACTGTTGCCAATAACAGCCCCAGTCTGCCCTTCTTCCTACCCTATCTCCACCCTGTTCCTCCACCTCCTTCCTACTTCCTGACTCTGACTTACCGGCACTGGTGGGCATAATCAGTCTGCTGGTTCTTGGGCCCAGACATTTGTTTCTTGTGGCGACAGCCATGCCATGCCAAATTGACATGTTTCAGTTTAACAGCCATAAAGGGCCTTATGCTACCGGAATGCTTATTCCAGTGGTGTAAGACTCGAATTGGACTGAGTCGTTAATCAAACTAAACTTATTGGGTTTAGTTCTATTTATCAAGGACAATAAGGAAGATGGAGAGGCATTGTCGTATTTTCCACCTATTTTTGAACTTCTGTAATAAGAACACGTGGATGTGTTTTTTCCCCAAGGTCAGATTTCTGCCTGAACTTATCAAAATGATGGCATTCTATTTGGATTTAACAGATGCCAACTTTCAATTAAATGTAATATCTAGTATAGGAAAGTCTATAATAATGGATGGACATTACGTAGGAATAATCTTTTCTGTTACAGGAAATGGGTGATGAGATTATTAGCCAGTGAAATTGTATTATAGAACACATAATATTCCAATTTAAAATGTCAGTCATGAAAATGCAAATAATCATCCCATTTATATTGTAACAGTCCTCTGTTACAAGCTATTCTGAAGAAGGAGGTCATATGTAGGAGTGTGGCAGGTTGTGGCATTTATGCTGGACTGCTGTTGTCCATGCTGAAGATAATGTCTAAGTGCAGTGAGGGAAAGTTAATTGAAAAAAAAAATCGTAGCCAAGAAAAGCACGAAGGTGCTTGGTCACTGTGGCATATTTCCTCATTAAATCCAGTCAAGCCCACATCCTCCCCTCTTGTGTCTCATTCTCAGTCATTAAAAATTAATACCTTGCCCCAACCCAAAGTAATGCTATAACATTTTTATGGCTGGTACGAAGCACAGTTTCATAAGGAGGGATGAAGAGCAAAAGATCGAAATAATTTGACTTCCCAAAGCTTATTTTGTCAAATACAATAAGATAAGCAGTCTTAATGCTATCTGTTAGTTACCCGGGTTACTACATCCAATCTGGAAATATAGCTAATTCCTAGTACCCTAAGGGAGGTTATAGCATTCATGTATTTAACAAGGAATGTTTGCCCATTGCTGGGGATTCTGAGACGCACCATCAAGTTATATGGATGCTGGTAATGCCTGTTGAGTATTGCTATTGCCCCATGTGAGCTGGAAAGGCATCCTAGAACGCACTCAACATTCCCCTGTATTGCAGAGGAAAATGGTGCTTGATTGGTTTCAGAAAAGCTTTTCTACCAATACTTACCTTCTCTTTAAAAAAAAATTATTAAACAGAACGCCAAACACAACATCAAACAGAACGCAAAATAATAAAACAATCACACATCATCCAATAACCTACAGCAAAAGTGAAGCTTATATCCCAACTATTTTTCCTATCTTCTAATCAGTCTTCTAAATTTGCTCTCTGGAGACTTTTCTCTTCTATTTTGAATCTCTTGTCCCTGTATCAAACCTATTTCAGATTTCTGTTTCATCCACCAAGCATTGCCATTTTTCCCTTCCCATACACAAAAATTATTTCCAAACATTGATTGTTAAGACTCGTAAATTTATCCCTTTCTGCCAAGTCTGCAATTTTTATCCACCATTCTTCCACCTCCAATTTCTCTATAATTTTTTAAATATAATACATACCATATTCTCTGCACTTTAATGAAATACACTTTCCAATCTTTTCTCCAAACAATCATTTATCAACTTCTAATTTCCTTTATATCCTCTATTAGAATCAACTACATCTATTTATCTAAACCCATGACTTTTTAACACACATCTATCACATATCATAACATCCCCTTATTTCTATATTTTGAACATCTAGTTAACATACTTAAATACATCTTTACTAAATGTCATATACCATCTATACCTCCTTTAACAACAATTTTCTTTAAAATTACATTTCATATTAATTTCCATCATCTTAGTCCAAAAGTTTCTCATTGTTTCATTTGGATAGCATACCCCATGTTTTTCCTCTATTATCCATTTTTTAACCTAGTCCTTTTCTCACAAGTTCTACCTGTACATCTCATATCCCCAGCTTTTTAACAATCCATCTTCTGTTCATATCCTCTATTCCAGCCCGCTTCCCAGTCCTTAAATATTCTGCTAAACTCTCTGACATTTTAACTCTTAAGCCCTCTGTTAAGCTTTCTGACACTGCTCCTAATCTCCCTACCATTTCTTTTTTCATTAAATCTAGCAGGGCTAGCTTAACTTGATCCTTCTCCCCCTCTGTCTCATAAACATCCATCAATGAATCTTGTATTTCTATCTTGGTCTCTGTTTCTTCTATTTCATCTTCTGTTTCTTCCAAACTTAATTCCAAATAGGCTGTTTTTTTCAATGCTGCTTTCGTATCTTCAAAGTCCTGTTTCAGTTGCCCAAGCTTTTCTTCCAATTTATTCTTGATCCTCATTTCAAATTTTCCCAGTATCTCTTGAAAAAATTCTACAGTGAGTTCTGTTGACGGTGTCTTCATCTCAAAATTGTCTTTTTGTCTCCATTCTGCCATTTCATTAATTTTTCTCAAGATCTGTATACTCAGTATTCTTTAATTCCACTAGATGTCAATGTTCTTGTCAGAGTTCCTCCCAAATCTTGGTCTTCATTCTTGCAGGGAAATGCAACTCTTTTTTTCCACCCTGGAAACAATATCTCAGACTGTTCCCAGACACTTCACATTCTAAGCAACCACAGGAATGATAAACAAGGAAGTATGGCACTGTTTCGTTGTGTAAAAAAATCAATGGTAGAAATATCATGAACTTAATAAACATTTTTCTTGACAATGCTCAGTTCACCATACTACTTTTATTCCTCTCTCTCTTCACTGTATACGATCCATTCCCTTCCATAAGTGAAAATGCTTCATTCCTTCATAGTTATTTTCTTCCCAGTTTCTCTTAACTAGAAAACATTTTTAAAAGCCAGTTTTGTAAATTACTCTTCTCTCAGTCAGCTTTCAGGTCTTTAGTTCTAATTGCTATGCTGCGCTATTGCAAAGAAAAGCAAGTTTGTGGGAGTAGGCTTGGCTTACGTGTTCGTCTGAGGCTCGAGCTGGTTCTTATTCCCTCGTCCCTCACTCCAGCTGTCCCCGTAACCCAAGAGCCTACACCCTGGGGGAGTAGGACTGGAGTGAACTGGGATTTTGTGGGTTTATCTCATCGGATGCCCTTTTCTCTCCAGGGTATCTTACTTAGGTTCATCAGTTGTGCTCTGAGATTGCTATTATTGCCTTATTTTTTTCCCCTATTTTCACTTTTCAAGTACAGAACTTGATACTACATCTTATTAAAAATGATTGGCTCACACCAAAAATGGGAGTTCCTTATCTAATACTTCCCCTCTTCTTTGTAACATTTAGTGAAACTTGCCATATTTGTTGAAATCATCACAGTGTGGATTAACCATGTTCAACACAGAGACCATAGTTTTATGTCTGTATTGCTCTTGGGTTGCATGGCTATTGAGCCTATGATAGTTTGAAAAGGATCATAATGTAGTTTCTTCCTTCCCTGTTGTATAAACACCTGTAAGGTAGACATAACCAGCCATTAACATGGCATAACTTAGGTTCTGGCATGCAGTGTGTGGCAGAAGCTGAGACCCATGCATTCAAGTGGTGGATGCCATCAGCAGGACAGGTCAAGCCCCCTGACACCTGAAGTGATGTACCAAATGCTGCCCCCCTTACCTAACAATGTGTCAGTCTTGGGTCCATGAACAGTCTAGCCCACAACTCTCCTCTATACTTCTGTTTTGTTTCCCCCCCTTTCTTGACCACAAGGACTCTAAATTCCTACAAAGTGAAAATTAGAACGCATGGCGAACTTAGGACTTGCTGTGGATTTTTGACAATCACTTTTATTTGTCCTATTTACAAAAGCCTAGATGATTTGCTAAGGTGTGGCGTGACCTTTGCTGCCAACATGGTTGTGGTGGACAAGGAAAGCACTATGAGTGCTGAAGAAGACTACATGGCCGACGCCAAGACTATTGTAAATGTACAAACCCTTTTTCGGTAAGTGATTATGGGAATGCTATCTTCCTGTGTTTTTGTTCAGTATAATTACTATTACTAGGATTACCGTTACGGTCTGCCAATCACTGAAAGTGTGCACCAGAGTATCAGTGTATATAATGATTTGAGTTGTGTGTTTTTATTTCTTCGTGTATTCTTTCTCTTTGTCCCTTACCCACTCTTTCAGTTGTGATTTTTTTCTTTTACTCTCCTTTCCTTTTTAAATATTTATTTGCAGGTACCATGCCATGATTTGGGATATGGGGTAAAGGATGAGAGATAGTTGGAGCAGAGGCCTTGTGCCCCTGCAGCGTGGTAATGCGCCTGCTGTGGGCATTGCCGAGGGGGCTGGGCATGCTGGCAGGGAAAGCGAGCACGGAGCTGGGCCCTCCCACCCACCCTCACCTCCGAATTGCTCCAAAATGAAGCAATTCCAGAAGCAGGGGGTGTGGCAAGGCTGTGCCGAAGGTGTGGTGATGTCTTTCGTCACTGCCCCGTCCTGGGCACAGTTCGGAGCTTCTCTGGCTCCAAGTTGGGGGTTCCAGTTTCAACAGCAGCAGACAAAGATATAATCCATTGCTGTTACCTTTAGTGCCATGGTGAGCTACAACTCTGTTAGTTTTCATGTATTCAAAATAAAATTTGAAGAAAGTTTAAATGACAAGAAGATCCTTGTTATAATGAAGAGAGAAAACTAGAATATAGGCATGCCCTGATATCCACTGTGGTTCTGTTCTGGACCCTCCCATGGATACCTGAAACTGGGGACACTGGGGACACCTTTTAAAGATAGGGGGACATCAGTGGTTTTGCTGCAACAAGGTAAAAAAAAAAAAGATTTGTTTAATGTTCCCCAATCTTTTTAATAGGCATCCCAGTATCCATGGTATCCATGGATGACTGAAATCATGGATACTGAATCAGGGGATACCAGGACATGCCTGTACATGTTAATTAATTTCCTTTTTTATAATGAATCTTTTTTCTAATGAATCACTATTAAAAATGCCTAAAACAGTGTACAAATAGTAAAACTAAAAACATTTGTGTCCCAATGCCATAACAAAATTAAATTAAAAAAATATATAGCTGATATTAAAAGAAGGATTTTTACCATTACAACAGCACAGTTTCAAAAGCTTCTCTATGAATAAGATCATTTTCATTTGATGTTGAAATATAACAGAGTGACTGACTGTCGGGGACCTGAGTCCTTCAAGGAGGCGGTGGAGTGGGCCAGTGTGGGGGAGGGGCCCCAGAGAAAGCCCACAGCACAAAACATTGGTTCACCTGCAAAAAGGATGATGCAGGGCAATTGGGGACCCTACAGCAATGAGGGTGCTTGGGTTTATGATATGACATGATCCCCTAAAGTCCTGAGTGTTTCATGAGGTAAGATGGGCGCATGCATGATGTGCTATCTAGAATTTGTAAATGAGGATGAAATTTGAAAAGGGAGGAAGTACAGGCTAAGGAGGAGAAACAACCTGAGGTAGAACCCAACCCAGGACATGGGAGTGAAGCTAGTTCCCTCTTCTACTTATCTGAGTCCAAAATGAGATTACCTGGAAGGACTGCAAGAATGTTACAAGTTGTTTCACTTGCTAGAGATGACGCTTGGTAGATAAGGTGAAGCTCAAATAGAGTGACACAATCTGAACTTCAAGTTACAGCAGAGTTGACTCAGATGTTTCATCAATGAGTTCCAGCAGGTTCTTCTGTCAGCCTCTGGTTTGGAGAGTTTCTGGTTTCCGTCTCTCCACATCTACCTGCTAAAGTTGGGTGTTGAATTGTCTGCAAGAACTTTACATTTCATGTCTCATAGAGGCCACAGGCTTCCTTTCCCCACTAATTATATGTTTAAATAACAAGAAAACAAAGTATTGTGTAATTGCTGATAGAAATGAATATAGTACTCATTTACTAAGTGGCAACTTATCATTGTATTTAACCATTTGGACAGTTGGTCATCAGTAGCATTGTGGCACTTTGCTTCCCTGGAACTTTGACCAAATGCAGATGTGTTGGCGAAAGTCTCCTCAACACATTGCAGGCCATTACTGAAGAACTAGTGGTTATATGCACGATGGTACCTTAGCATTTGGTAAATGGTTATCTATATTCACCCTCCCTCTCTATATGGAGAGACATTGAAGTTGTTGGAGCTCTAAGTGGCCCTTCTTCTTCACCTTTGTTCAGGCTTGACCCTGATTGTATCATGGCTGTTTGGAACAGAGTCCTCTCAATCTTCCATGGACAGCTCACATGTGAAGCTGCCTCATAGTCTGACCACAAAGACTCATATTATCTGCACTGCACTGTCATCGTTCCCTGGAGTCCCAAAATGAGGTCATCCCAGCCTTTCTGCAAGGGAACTAGAGCTGCTGGGGATTGAACTGAGACAATTTGCATGCAAAGTCACGAGCTCTTCCATCACTAAACTGTGATCTCTTTCCCCCATGCTCAGTAAATATGCCCTACCTTTTGATTCCTGCACAGTTTCTGTATGCCATTCTTACTTTTATACTTTGTGTGGCCTTATTTTAATAGTAAATTACTAAAACAGATGATACACTTAATTTTATTTAAGTCTCCTTATACTGGACAGTGATGATTGATGGAAATGCTTTCCGATATTCCCATTATTGGACCCATAATTGCTTCACCTTTGCTTTTTCTCCTGCTCAAACATGTACCTTCTGGCCATTCATTTGCTGTTATCCGTGGTGGGGTTTGCTTTTTCTTTCTGAAGATGTTCCTTTCTTCTCAGGAGAACACCCATTTTTAGAGGAAAACATAAAAGACGCAATAGAAATCTAAGTTATGACTTGTTTTCAGAATCCAGAGAAGATATGGGTGTATAACCGGCAAAGATTGCATGTATGACATAATAACTTCTAGAGTTTGGCTATAACTTTTAATGAAATTATTACACTTAGTTCAAAATAGATTATTGTAAGCTACAGCATACATTCACTAGATGGCAGCCTTTTACCATGTCTGCATTATTAGGAACTTCAGTATTAAATATTAACAAAATCCAAAAATGTACTTTGTTAAGCAAAATAAACATTTTAAATTAAGCTTCCGTACAAGTTTAATTCAATAAATCAAATTATAATTCACAAACACTGCAATCCGATACGTACTTATCTGAGAATATGTTCCACTGAACTCGGTGGGACTTACTGCTGTGAATAGAATAGTACTGGTAAAAAATAAAAAATAAATATCAGTAATTTTCCAGTACTAATGTGAAGAAAATGTACAAAAGTGTCAGTGTTCACAATCTTTATTGGATAGTTATTTGTAGAGGAGCAAAGTCTAAGCGGAAGCTGTATTACAACTTTGACTTTTTAATGCTTTGGTAACCATCAGGGTCTATCTGAGAAATTGTTATTTCTGCAGTTTGCACCAAAATTGGGAGGAGAATCAGAAACGATACATTGCTAATCAGCGGCTCATGCAAAGAGTCATTAAAAATTAATCTAAATTGTAATAAAATGCATTCAGTTGGTTACAAATAGACCAGAAAAGTGCTATTTAGGTGTCGTAAATTTCCTCCTATTCCTTCAGATAGACCAATCTTGAACTTCCAAGGAGCACAGTAGTAGCTTTACCCCTATCCACCCCCAGGAACGACTCATTGCCAGCGAGTGACAAACTCACAGCTCAATGGCGACTGGTGCTCCCTCCAGGGCACATGTGGGCGGCATTTCCATGGCGCTGCCCCAGCACCAACAGTAAGGGCTTACCGCCAACGTTGGAGGTGCTTTACGGTACCATGTGCAATAGTTGCCCGTCCGCAGTAACGGGCTTTGGATTGGGAGCACAGTCCTTTTTGATATTTTCAAATACCAAATATTGTTCGATATTGAAATGATGTTCATTTTGTTAGTGATTTCCAGCAATGGATAACTGTACCATTAGGAGTGGGATGCAGGATGAATCCATGCTAATATCATCCTTGTCAGTAGTGCACATATTTCTAGAATCATTCCCACTTGCAGTGCAGATTAACATAGGCTCTGACTCTACTAACATTGGCCGCAGTGTGGCTCACAGCTGTCCAGTGTACATCAGTATTAATTGAAAATGGATCAATTTGTTTAAGGCTGATACAGTGAAGCCTATCATTGTTGTCATAAAACTAGCTCAACTGAAACAAATGAATTTTGCTCTGCTTGGAATCAAATGCCAGAAAAATGACTTTTATATGCATGCATCCAATTAACTGAAGCAGAAAATATTGTTGCATGATTCTCCTAATCCAGGATTACACAATTTGAGAACCACCCATCCAGACACAACTCTGTAGCCAGCAGAGGCTTGACAACCCTACTCTTTTTCCACTCCTCCACAAGATAGCAAATCATAGAGATCTATTGAACCACCACTACATTGTACAAGTTGTGCAAGCATCTTCTAATGTAGTTTAGAGGAGTGACTGGTGACTTGAATTATGACATTATCTTTGAGTTTGAAAAGGGAGGCATTGCATTTTAGTGATCAACTGTCACAAGCCAAGAAGGGATGTTGTCCGTACATTCAGATTATGCTATGGGACAGAAATTCAGACCGGATGAATATCTGAAAAGCAGCCAATAGCTGTTACACTGGGCATAGGTTAAAATCAGGACCCCAATGTGTCTAAAGTAACATGCAAAACAGACAGATCTGTTCCCAGTGCATCTACATCAACATTAGGATCTATCAAAATACAGATAATCCAAAACCAAGGGGACTGATTTATAGCCAATCTACGTAATTGCTGCAAAGCACTTATATTTTGTATTAAACATTCCACAAGTGTGCAGCCTCAGATAATACATGAAATGTTGTCTTCACAGTGAGTTTGCCAAATGGGAGTGTATAGAGTGTGCTTTCATGATTGCATTGCTCTGTCCCATCTAATTGGTTTCCTATCCAGCATAGGAGCAACGGATCGAAATGGCTATCGCTGCATCCTATACTGGATGGAAGCAGCGTGGAGGTCTCTCTGTAGTAAGGGGACATTCATCTCCCTATCCCGAGTAAAGCCCCAACCTGCTCATTGTAGCTTATCAAGTCTGTGCCAGCTAAATTGCTGGCACAGACCCGGGAAGCCCTGTGTCAGGCTTCTGAGCCCAACACGGGGAATATGATCCGATGAAGATGCCTCCCCCAGTCCCACCCCTCCTGGACCTGTCCCTCCCTCATTCCAGCTTCCTACATCAAGAAATGCCTTCTCCCCACCCTCCTGCCACCTCCTCTGGACTGCTAGACGCTTACCACCGGCAGCCAGGGATCAACAGGGTGGTGCAGGCCTCCCCACCAGCGCAGCTTGCTCTCAGGGTAGCACATATACTTGGCTTGTTACACCTACTGCTGCGCTGCATTCGCTGCTCCAGAGGTAAGGCAACCTTAGGTTGGCTGTTAGACAACATTCTGCATATATTGAGAACATAAGAAAAAGCCTTGCTGGATCAGGCCAAAGGCCCATTTAGTCCAGCTTCCTGTATCTCACAGTAGCCCACCAGATGCCTCAGGGAGCACACAAGACAACCAAATACTTGTGTCCTGCTGCCACTCCCCTGCATCTGGCATTTTAAAATAGACTATTACCCTTGCAAGAATTATCTATCTGATCAAATAACCTTAGTTTTCTTGGGCCTGGGTGATGGTTCTTCACATGGATGAACTCTTAAGAACACTACCTTGAATTACCCCCTTCATTTCTCACATGTTTGAGTTGACAGATTCTAGATTATTGAGTTGTCAGACCAATGGCTGCAAATTGGGACAAAAAAGAAACTGTTCCCATATGCCGGAGAACCACTATAACTGCGGAAATGCATGTAAATGTATAAGATACATTTACATCTTATTATCTGCAGATTTTATATCCACGGATTTGTATCAATGTGGGTCCCCCTGAAGCCTCTAAAGGTGACCAGAGCTGTCCTCTGGTCACCTCCAGAGGTTCCTCTGAGGCCCACCGAGGCCGCACATGTCCTCCTGCGGCATTGGCATGCCTCAGAATTGTGGTTTCAGCCAAAAAAAAGTCACTTCCAGTTTTCCGCAAAACTGGAAGTAATGGGAAAGAGTTGGCCGAATCGGCCGTTTGAGGCTTGCCAAGACTACAGGAGGACCTGCAGGTAGCCTCAGTGGGCCTCAGAAAGCCCTCTGGACCAAGAGGAGCATAGCATAGCTCTGGTCAGGTTCGGTGAGGGGGTGTGGGCCAAGCCCACGGGTTTAATTACTACTGGATTTTTTTTTAATCTGCTAGGGTTCCAGGAACAGAAGTCTCGCAGATAAAAAAGTTCCACCTTTACATTTTCTCCAGTGGGTGAGAGAGGTATATGGCATATCTCAAGGATAGGCCTTAACTGTCCCTCTTCAGTCTTTTCTAGTGGTTCTTGCTGGTGTCTTGTGTGCACTTTTAAGATTATGAACCCTTTGGGAACAGAAAAAAAACACTATTTATTTGATTTTTCCCTCTAAACTGCTTTGCAAACTTTTGGGAGAGTTTGTATATAAATGTTGAGAGATGGTATATAAATATTCTTAATAGTAATAATTGACAGTGCTAACAGTGACATATTACTGTGATAAATAGGAAGCTGGTGCAAGTTAAAGTACAGTTGCAGTTACAGTAATTCTTTTAAAAACCCCAACACTAGTTTGATGTGTCACATTCTTTGTTCCAATTATGAATCTCCTCTGCAGGGCAGTGGAGCATCTAGTGGCCTTCAGAAGTTGATTGTTGCTTCCCTCTTCTTTACAGTACTACAGTTCAAAGAGCCCACCTATTGGCCCATTTACTACAAAATGTGCACTTTGGAGTACACTGAAAGACCTAAAACAGCCCACTTATAATGTTAAGTGGGAAGAGATAAAGCTGTTCTTCCAAGCAGACTGTTTTAAGAGCAATATTCTTCACTTTATGAGGTGAAACCAATTAATTGTGATTTACCCATCAACCATGCTAAGACATATCAACTACATCACAGAACCCAATACACTTTTTTATTAAAGCGCAAATCCTGCATAAACCCAGAACAAGCTAGGGAAAATAATAAATCTACACAGGGCAACATCAATTCTTTCGATGTTTCAATTTCATACAAATATATCTTGCCTGTTCTTCGTTTGTTTTAGCAAGAAACTTGCTTTTACCAGAACTATTGGAGTTTTGCTACTGATTGACATTGAGCCAACATTTTGATCCATCCAATATTAATACTGAATGTAATTTTAAATTCTCTACACTATTTCTGATTTTACATATTTGAAACGTTCCTTTATAGTCAGGGCAAGGCATTTAATTTTACATTGGTTCTCTGAGCGTTCTCCTTTTTCTGTAAGACTGGTCTCATTTCTGAGAGTAAGTCATCAGCCACAGCGCAAGTAATTAGTGTTCACTGCTTTTTCTGTCATATTAAAATGTTATACAGGGTACCCTTTTAAAATTAATACACGCGTTTCCCTCTGAATTTCTGCAGGACATTTGTCTTATTATAGGGGACATGTTTGCTTCTGCCAGAAGCTGACATTTCCTTGCAACTAATTATGCATTTGGAGCTATAGGAAATTAGGTTTTGTATATGTTACCATGTTTTATCTCATTTAGCTGATATTACTGAAGAAATAATTGTACTATCTCTTTGTTAAAAAAAAAAAAAAGGTTGTTCTCCAGCCTGAGCATCATCACTGAATTAACTCACCCTGCCAACATGAGATTCATGCAGTTCAGGGCCAAGGACTGCTATTCTCTTGCATTGTCAAAGCTGGAGAAGGTAAGAAAATATTTCTGATTGGATTGCAATTAAAATGTATCATTCAGTGCTTTTCATATGGAGCTGTAACACATATTTGCAATTAACCACATTTCCCTGGTTCCACCAAGAAAATGTTTCATTTGGAATTTTGAATTAATTTTGCATGTGAAATGCTGGGCTGGCGTAAGTCCCTTATGCTGGCCCAGCACTGTCACAGACATGCTGTGAGGCAGGTCTGTGATGGAGGCAGATGGGCCAGCGAGGGCAGTTGTGCGAGCCCATGGAGGCCAAACTTGACATCCAAAAAGATTCTGAAAGCTGTAATTTTTTTTTAACATCAACATGATGCCACAAATGGAAAATTATTTGAAATATTTTATTTTATACATAAAATTACCTTCAGGTTATATGCATCAGGTACAAACAAATTAATAATGAAAATAAATGAATTTCATGTTTAGACTTGGGCCCCATCTCCAAGATATCTCCAAGATATGCAAAAGTTTTCCAAAATACAGAAAAAAATGATATTCAAAACGTTTCTGGTCCAAGCATTTCGGATAAGGGATGCCCAAACTATATTAATTTGACTGATTACCGTTAATTTAAAGTTTTTGAGCATGACTTCATACAGCTCTGATGATAAGTTTTAGAATCCCTGATCCAGTAGCAACTCAGATATAGGTTTTTAATTCTACAGGCATGCCCCTGTATCTGCAGGGGTTCCATTCCGGCCCCCCACCACGGACACCTTTAACAAACGAAGGGGAATAGAAATTTTTTACCTTACTGCAGTGAAACCACCGTGTCTCCAGGATTGCAGGCAGCTTTCTGAGTCCTCCAAGGCTCCTCTGTTTTTCAAAGTACACCGCAGAATGCAGCACAACCAGGATGATAAGACATCACGCGGCATTCTGGGGTGTGCTTTGAAAACCGAGAAGCCTTGGAGGACAAGGTTATAGCCTATATGCCCCTCATTTTTCAAGCCAACTATAGCCTATAGACCCCTCATTTTTCAAAGCCAGTCCCAGAATGCAATGCCTTCTCTTCCTGGTTGCACTGCATTCTGGGGCATGCTTTGAAAATTGGAGGAACCTTGGAGGCTGAAGGTGGCTTGGAAAGCTGTCTGCAACTTTGGAAGCGCAGCAGTTTCACTGCAGTAAGGTAAAAAAAAATTCCAACTCTTCCCCTTCGTTTGTAAAAAGCGTCCCCGGTATCGGTGGATAATTGAAACCGCGGACATCGAACCTGTGGATACCAGGGCATGCCTGCATATGCAGATCATCTGTCCTCGGATAACCTACATCTGCACTGTAGCATCTGCCTTGTAACCTAGTCTACTGTAGCTATTTTGGGGGCATGATACAGAGTGCACAGTTTAATGTCGGTTGTCAGCCAGACCTGCTGAGCTGCCTCACCTGTGTCAGTTGAACATGTAGCCTGGGTACTCTCCTGCTGTTGAAAATTGGTATTTGTAGGTTAGATGTCTTTCAGAAATCCTTGTCAGTTATTATATTGCCCACCAGTGTTCTTCAGAACACAATTTGAAAACCACTGTTCTAAAGGATTGATTATAGTTCCTGCTGTATCCTTTAAAATTGAAGTAGTCAGCCTGGCAGGTTTGGTGGATTTTTGTCCGCATCTGTGTTAATCCCATACTGATTTTATAAAATGGAAAAGAAACCACAAAGCATCCTTTTACACAACCCAATGATTTCATTGCCGAAGCAAATATAACTTCTGAGTGGTTATAGTAATTTCAAAATAGCAGTTTGGAACAGTCAACAGTTGATACGAACAATCTGAAACTAACATTCAACACTTCAAAATACGTTTTATTTTTAAAACTGCATTCATTTCAATAAGAAGGGCAAGATTAATTTCACTTTGAGTGTGTATGTGATATGATGTTGCTGGATACTTTCTTCGTAATTGCTTTCATTGTGTTTGCTCTGTTTTACGTGCATTTATATATTAACTTTGTTCATTATCCATCTTCTCCATGCCAGGTTTTGTGTACTGCAAATATATATCAAAGTCATAAGCAAAGTCTTACTCTCAGCCATTGTAAGTGATCTGTGAGTGAGCAGGGGGAGCTGAGAAACATTTGCTATGGAAAGATATTTCAGGGAGCCAACCACATAAATCGTCTCTATGGGTCTGTGCCAAGTGAATGCAGCATGAGGAACTGCATCTTTCTCAGGAGTGGCATTGTGTGCACAGGTGGGCTCCATGTCTGCAGATTCAATTATCTGCGGATCTGGGGAGGCATGCCCCCTGTGTCCATTAAGGTAATTTAGAACAGTTGTTACCAAACTGTGTAGCACCAGGGCCCACTTTTTAAAAATGACACTATATTGGGACCCACCTAGCTTTACTAGACTTTTAAAAACGTGATCTAGAAATAAATACTTTTAATTTAAGGTAAAGGTTTCCCCAAGACCGGATGGTCTAGTCGTGACCGACTGTAGGGGGCGGTGCTCATCTCTGTTTCAAACCCTGTAGAGCCGGCATTTGTCCAAGGACAAGCTTCCGTGGTCATGTGGCCGGCATGACTCTACGCCGTAGTGCACGGAACGCTGTTTATTACCTTCCCACCAAAGTGGTCCCTATTTATCTACCTGCATTTAGGTGCTTTCGAACTGCTAGGTTGGCAGGAGCTGGGACAAGCAACGGGCGCTCACTCCGTCGCGCAGTCTTGAACTCCCAACCTTCCGGTTGGAAAGCCCAGCAACAACGAATTAACCCGCTGCACCACCACTTTTAATTTACTCACAACTAATTTATCTATCTATTATTTGCAAAAAAAAAACTTCATCTATTTCTAATAGTGAGGCATAACGGTGCTTAGGTGCTTGAGGTGCTTAGTTATGTGAGCCACGGCACAAACTTTCCAGCACTGACACAGCTATGCCAATGGGGCATGTTCTGCATCCTGCAGTTGGAGGGGAGTTACAGAGGTGTCCTCAAGGTAATGGAATGTTTGTTCCTTACCTCAGAGCTGCATTGCCCTTACCCCGGTGCTGGAAGTAGATTAGGATTGTGCCCCTAGCCTTCACCTGCCCCTACCACCTGTCATTGATGGGGAGGGGGAAACATATACACCAGAAAAAAAGCTCAAACATTATCTCCCTATATTTATGCAAATTTGCAAACTGCAGGAGCTCAGCTGTTTCCAGGGTAGTAGGAAAGATTTTTGAAGTCTGATTTTTGAAGTCTTGAGGCTTTGAAGGAGTTAGTTATCTGATCCAGTGGCATAGGTAGGTCAGTCATTTGACACATGGGGCCCATAAATTTGACTCTTATGGGTCAGTTTTAAGTTAAGGAAATCCACTTTTTGTTACATAAGTTAGTTAGTTTTTTTCTGTTTCTTTTTTATTTTCTATTTATATTTCTGGCTATAACTTTTGATAGATAATTAAATAAGAACGTAATGAAAGAAACCTCCCTTAAATTACACACTGAATGATATATAACATGTTATTATTCGTAAAAACCACAATTGCCAAAATTTGAGCACTAGTGGTTCCCCCCCTCTCTCTCACTCTCTCTCTCACACACACACACCTCTGAAGGTATCACCTTACTAACACCTTTTGAGTTAAGGAAATCTACTTTTTGTTACTTAAGACTAGGGGTGTCAAACTAATTTCATACAGAGAGCCAGTTAGCCTTCATTATGGCTTCTAGAATGAAGATATTACAGTCTGGTTTGTTTCAGTAAATTCCTTATGAAATTCTGCATTGAACAGTATGTAACATAATAGTAAAAAGGTAAAGGTAAAGGTTTCCCCATGACCAAATGATCTAGTCGTGACCTACTGTAGGGGGCGGTGCTCATCTCCGTTTCCAAGCCTGTAGAGCTGGCGTTTTGTCTGAGGACAAGCTTTCATGGTCATGTGGCCGGCATGACTCTATGCCGTAGCGCACGGAACGCCGTTACCTTCCCACCAAAGTGGTCCCAGGTGCTTTTGAACGGCTAGGTTGGCAGGAGCTGGGACAAGCAATGGGAGCTCACTCCATCACGCAGTCTTGAACTCCCAACCTTCCGGTCAGAAAGCCCAGCAGCAGCGGTTTAACCCGCTGCGCCACGATAGTATTAGTCCATAAAACTGTGATTTTAATGAACTCTGATTTTTACATAAAACGTGTTTTTTAACGTTCGGTCAAAACTTCTGACAGAATAAAGATATTAAACTTGAGGTTTTTTATTGAATTCCTGGTGAAATTCCACATCGAATGGTATATAGCATGATGATGATATTCCATAAAACCATGATTTAAAAAATTTGAGGTTTAGTGGTCACACACACACCCCCGAGGATGGACCTGGGGTGCTCTGCCCCATAGGTAGCTACGGCACTTATCTGATCTTTCCATCACCTTATTTTCATTGGAGGCTCTGTGGGACCCACCAGAAATCAGGTTGTGACCCACCAAAGTGAGTCCCAACCTACAGTTGAAAAACACTGGTTTAGAACCTTAACAGGGCAAAAAATGATCTTCATTATATAGTGTACTATAATAATTAGATCATACAGCAACATTAAGGCAGCCTGCCGGCAGCCTGAATACTTAAAAAAAAAACTAGATTGATGCTAACAGGAAGCAGTTAACTTCCTGCTTCCTGTTAGTGTCTTATCTTGTTTTTTCCAAGCATTCAGGCTGAACTCTTGTTCTGTTTGCTATGAGCCCATAGGATTGGGCTGTTAGTAGAATCCAATATGATGAAATAACATTACATTACTTATTTCATGAAACTACCATGTTCAAAATGACATGTTGACATGAAAAGGTATTGCATGCTTTCCTATAACTATAGCTTGTAGTATTGGGCTTTAGGTTTCCTTTGAGAGGAAAATCCACATGGATGGGTCACAAAAGAGAAGGTCTTTCTTTGTATCCTGTAAAACAGTATTTGTCAACCATGTGGCTGAAGACTTGATTAACTGAAAAGGACCTGCATAATTGATTTTCTAATTCGACATTTCACAAGTAGGAAAATCTGCTGAAAGAATTTTTTGTCATCATGTGAACAACGGGAACTGCTCCATTCTTTTCACTTTGCCAGGCAGACTCAGTGCAGTACATTTTTGCAGGTGGAGCTGTAGTCTATTAAGCTGCACAAAACTCCCTTGCCAAAAGTGAAATGCAATTAAAATTTGAGAGGTAATTGTCTTATGGTCCCATGTACAGCTGACTGTTAATTCCTGTGCAGTGCTCCCTTTTTACAAAGGGGCTCTAAAAGTAAGGCAGTTGCCTGCAGCTAAAGCATAGAAACATACATTGAAAATTGACTTCATGGCTTAATGGGCTTCTGAAGCAAGAAATCCCTGAGTCACAGGAGAACTCCATCTGCTGCTACAGCTGCAACTTCCCTTGTTTTTCCTCTTTGGAAATAACTAAGCAATCACTGTTGGCATCAGAACAAGCAAGAGCCTTTTGCTCAGCAGAAAAGTGTGAGGATGGAAAATCCAGTAACCATATGCCCAAAGTCAAGCTCTATTCTTTCTAGTTACTTCATAAAAATTAAAATTCAAGAAAGCTTCAATACAGCATCCTAATAGCTGTCTAAATTAGCATTTAAGAGACAACAACATGGATACTCTAACCATGCATTCATTCATGAGTTTCCTGCTGACTGCAATCCTGCACATAGTTAAGCTGTTTTAAATCCCATCGTTTTCAAGCAGTTTAAGGCAAGGATGTTTAAATGCATGCATGTACATTACTTGTTTGCTGTGCACTGGATGAGTAGAAGATAAGAACATAAGAAGAGAGTGAAATATTTATTTATTTATTTATTTATTTATTTGATTTGTATCCCGCCTTTCCGCCACAAGGCCCTCAAGGCGGCATTTACAAGGTTAAAAACACAGTAAAAAACAATTAAAAACAGTATTAAAAGACAATAAAAACAATATTAAAAATACAACATACAACAAATTAATCCCTAGGATCATAAAATATATAAAAAGAATGCAAAAAAGCCAGCCAGCCAGCCTGTCAGCAACTAAAAGCCTGCTGAAATAAAAAGGTCTTCAGCCCCCCGCCGAAATACCGCCAAGGAGGGAGCAGTTCTTAACTCCAAGGGGAGGGTATTCCAAAGTTGGGGTGCCACCGCCGAGAAGGCTCTCCTACTGGCCGCCACCCCTCTCACCTCTCCTGGTGGCGGCACCGTCAAGAGAGCCCCCCCAGATGACCTCAGAGTACGGGTCGGATTATATGGGAGGAGGCGGTCCCTCAAATACCCTGGGCCCGAGCCGTAAAGGGCTTTAAAGGTCAACACCAGCACTTTGAATTTGGCCCGGAACAGAACCAGCAGCCAGTGCAGTCGCCGAAGCAGTGGCTCGACAGAGTCAAACCGACGTGCCCCAGCAACCACCCGAGCAGCCGCGTTCTGTACTAGTTGTAATTTCCGAACCGTCTTCAAAGGCAGCCCCACGTAGAGCGCATTGCAATAGTCTAATCTAGATGTCACTAGGGCATGGGT
>JAJKFI010000098.1:4046935-4078661 GCA_029204185.1 Lerista edwardsae | reverse complement strand
TCTCTCTCTCTCTCTCTCTCTCTCTCTCTCTCTCTCTCTCTCTCCCCTTTCCACTTACACTGAACAGAAAGAAAGAGAGAGGGGATCTAATCTGGCGTTCATGTTTCGATTGCCTTTTGCTGCTGGTAGAGTTTTCAGTATTAGCATGCTGGACACCTTGCTGTACCAGGTACTGTGCAGATTTCTTCTTCTGTTGAATACACATTTGTATCCTAATTTTTATTTTTATTTTTGCCTTTGCCTTTCCATTCATTTCAAATCTGGGTGAAATTAGGCCTGGGAACACATTAATTACTGCATCAACCAGGAAGCAGTCCAAAGGTGATATGGTGGACTACTGCACCAGACCTGGTATCATGGCCTGAATTGTACATCATTTCACAATGTCAGACTGGCCAGTGAAGAGGAAAAAAGTCAACATACAATGCTATTTATTGCCTGTTACAAAAATGGGTAGAAGTAAAATGGAAAACAAAATTATTCAATTTGTTCAATATTTTCATTCTTCAAGTCAAAATTTTTCCAAAATTTTGACAAAAAAATCAAAAATCTGAACAGTACATAATTTGAGAAAAACCGGAGGAGAGTGCAAAAACTGGCTTTTCGACCACCATCTTTTGTAGATATCCTTCTGAGTCTTCCACTGATTCTAGTCTCACATGATCAAAATTTCCTTCACAATTTTGTAATAAAAAAACCATGGGAGTTCTGACAAAGTTCACCATAACCTGCTTGATTTTAAAATACAGCTTTATTGTCATATTTCTAACATCCCTCCTTATGAAAGGAATGGTTAGTGACCATTTTCCTCACTTGATGTTTTATTACTTGTCATAGGAAATAAAATAGATGTTTTATTACTTATTTCATAGGAAATAAAATAGATGTTTTAATAGATGTTTTATTACTTGTCACTGGAGTCTTTTCCTGGTTTGTTAGGGAAAATCCTAATGGTTTGAGAGAACCACAACTGTATAACTGCACAATAGATATGCTCTGCAATAGTTCTCTGTCTCCCTTCTCAAGGCAAATAAATGGGAAACCATTGTGAACAGTGATTTCCACAAGCACAGTCTTTGTAAATTTGTGTGTGCTGTCAAGTAATACAGTAGATAGTAAATGGTAAACACAACCCTTCCACCCCAACTGCAAAATATGTTTAATGCTTAGATTTAGCAATTCTGTTCGTGTATCTTAATATTAGCTAATATATATGTACTGAAGCATTTTTCTTTCCAAATCTTGCAGTCATTTGTTAAGGATTACATGATTTCTATCGCAAGGCTTCTGCTGGGACTAGATACAACACCGGGCTCTGGGTTTCTTTGTTCTGTAAGTTGTTGACATTTTAAAGGTTAAGCATTGCTTTCTTTGTATTGCCTCGTCCTCTAAGCATGGCAATCTGTTGCTTTTAACTCAGAAAGGACGTTTAATTATTTACAGAATGTTCATGTTTGGCTTAACGACAAAGCAAGAGTTTAATGGTGTGGTGAATCATCAATTGAATGGTCTAAGGGCTGTCCGGTCATACACCATTAATGCCCAGTGTCAATTAAATCCCAATGTTTATATGACAATCACAAAGCATAGAATATGACCGTTCCTTATACTGTAATAATCACTAAAATACATTAGGAAAACTAACATTTAAAGTGCCTGATTCAGTAGCAAAGTTGAAGGTTGTAGACCTCATTGTAAAGTTCTGAGATTCTGCAAAGTTCATTGTCCTCTTATGTCATTCTTCTCTGCAAACAAGACTGATTCCCTGGTCCATTGGCTGGATAGACGACTTCATATTAATTACATGTGCAGCATACCTATGCTTGGGTGTGCAGAAGCATTATCTAAAATTAGGACAGCCTACAGGACTTGATGCTCTCAGGAATAAAGTAGTTAAGGAATCATTTGCTAAATATTCCCCTGTTAAACCACCTTTCTCAGAATTGTAATAAACCACTGGAAGCTGTCTCGTGATACCCATGTACCATCCATAGCAGATTTCAACAGGTGTAACCCATCTGCATTGGCAATAGTTAATGCCAAGATCTGTTCTTATCATGGGCCTGGGGTAGAGCTCTCATGTTTATAAACTCACATGTTTTCCAGGAGTGACCACCAAAGCTCACCAGTCTCATCAGCATCATATGCTTCCTGCTACAAACTGCGGAATCACTTGATGAAGATCCGCATTATATCTTAATGAAACCTGCTTAAACTTAGTCCTGACTTTCCATATATCAGACACAGTTTGGTTTTTTTTAATGCCATATTCTTTTACGCAGGCAGGCAGCTGAAACACCACACTTCCGCTTCTGAATTAACTCAAGCTTTTGCTCAAATTTAACCTTTCGCTTTTTTCAGTACTATCTGTAAAAACCACAGTTCCTTGTTTTGTTCACTTTTTATGCAAAATCTATCATAAAATTTTGAAGTGGAAGAGATAAACCAGCTGTGCACAGCCTCCCAGTCTCTCACGCTGCCTGTCAACATATGTTAAAAATATATACTTTGTGAATTTGCGTCAGCCAGACTTGAATATCATTTTAAAACATAGTAGATAATTAAAGCTCATATTGCTGTTGTCTTTGCTTAGATGAAAATAACAGAAGAAGATTTATGGATCAGAACATACGCCAGACTTTATCAGAAGCTCTGTTCTTCTACAGGAGATATTCCTATTGGAATCTATAGAACTGAATCACAGAAACTTACAATGTCTGAGGTTTGGCTAGTTTAATGTATTTGTACATTTTTATAAAGAATGTTGCAGTTGAAATTTTTACCCACATAGTATTTGTGATGAATTCTAGAGTTATCCATATAGCATTGTTCAGCAAGTTGCACATTATTCATTGTGTGCTGTTGTTTGTGTCAAATGCAAAGTGGAGTCCTAAAATACTCAGAAGCATGCAGTAGATATCATAATTGGCTGCAGCTCCTAGTATATTTACTACAAGGTTTGGAAACCAATTCTCTTTTCCTAAACGTTTTACATCAAACTATGTGTTGTGAGAAAACTGCTTTTGTCCTGCAAGAACATCTTTTTTTAGTAATACATTTAATGTTTTTATTGATAGTTTTTACTGCTGCTGCTTGGCTTTCATTGTCTACTTTATTGTTTTATTCATATTGTTTCAGCTTTGTCTCCTTCCAATCTAATACTATTAGTCAGGTATAATTCTCACTTCTAAAATAAACTTGAGAGGGGAGTATAGGCGCAATGTACTTCCTAGTTTAATTCACTGAAAATTGTGCTTCATTGTGTACAGTCACTGAAGATTTTGTATCCATTTAACTAAATATCAATTTATTTAAAATAAAAAATGGATGCTGCATGATGATTTGAGTGAAATGGGGTGAATGAGATTTTTATATATTACAATGAATTTGTAACTTGTGCAGATTTATAGGCTGATAAAGGGACGCATATATGACCTGGTAAAAAACACACATGAGTACACCACCTTCTTCCCTGTAGCTCTAAATTAAAATTGCAAATATATGTTACACTAAAACAAGCGTCTAACAGTGTATTTATTTGTACAACAATATTGTGAACGCTACAAGTTGTCTCTGTACTCCTTGCTTGGGCACTGTTGTTTGAACTGTGTTTTGCTTTCTCTCTTTCCCTCCCAACCCCCACTTTGTGTCAGTCTCGAGAAATGGCTTCACAAGTAAGTATTTGTTCATATGTTTCCATTTGCGCAGTGTTGGTAAAGAGTGAAATCCTTGAGCTGTTATAATACGATGAATCATAGAAGGGACTAGCAAGTTAGTACAGTACTTCTGGCCGTATTAACAATGAAATCTAAAACCTTGTGTACAGTCATTAACAAAAACATCTCAGTGACTGTACAAAGTCAATCGTACTGCTTTCATAGAACTACCAATCATTTACATTATCTGACTATTGAGTCCCAGCATTCTGTCATGCTCTTAGAGAGACAAAAAACAGAACACAGGTTGAGGTAGAAGAAGACAGGGCCTACCGTGGTGCTCAGCACATTTCACTGAATTTGTAGCCTGCAATGTGGGATACAATTGAGAGGCAGGAAAACCTACTTCTCAGTGCAAGTACTGGGATCATCCTCCTCAAGTTGCATCTCCTTACTTTCTTTCATGTAAAATAATACACATGATAGAATAACGCACAGAGATTCACTGATACTCTGCCTCATGTCCTGCACTATGCAGTGTCTCCTGCCACATACAACCTATCAGCAATAATAAAATGCCAGTGCCTATCATTCATATTGCATATTAGTACATTGCAGTAAATGTGTAAAATTCGACCACGTTCTGCTGCAGTCAGACAGAATTGTGGCTTATGTTCCAGCCTATGTTTACCCTACTCAGACATCATTCTGCCCTCTGTACAAATGGTAGCCACATGAGCCAATGGAGTACACGTCTACTGAAACACAGACTCTAACCCAGAGTTCCCTATTATATGGTAAGGTTCAGTGTATATCTGCTAGTAAGACAGCCCAAAGTAAATCACTGAACCTATTCATCTAACAAATGTAGAAAAATGAATAGTGTTGCACCTGCTGAACACTTCTGTTCATTTCTGTTTCCTTATCACTATTTCTCAAACCCTGATGCTGTCAACTTATTGCATCTGTATGCAAAATCTAAAGATAATGTTCACAATTCAAAAATGGTAAGAACAAAAACTGTAAAAACTAGAAAGTACATGAATCCTTAGGTTCAAGTGAATAAATATAAACATGTCTTCGAATGTTTATATAGTCCTGGTTATATTTAACTACCCCTTGTATGTTCTACCCAGTATTTTTCTTCTTCATCTTTGTGCATTACCATACATTAGTGGCGATATAATTTAAAATGATGCTATGTCACTAACCCAAACTCTGCCTGCATCTCTCTAATAATGGAAACCATCATTTTCCCTTGTAAAATATATGGCCCTTCTTTTACATGGTTCATACTATGAAACCAGTGTGGTCGATATCAATTGTATTAAGCAAGAGAACCTGATACAATCTGTTTGAAATCTAGAGGAAAGATGTATGTGAGAGAAATAGTTTGGATTAAGAATCCAGCAGTATTTAATTTCTTCAATGGACTTTTCTTTAAAGTCCCAAATTTCCATCAGCGTGGAAGATTGGGAGGACACGAAGGATCCTAAAGACCAGTTTAACTACCGTAACAACCACCGTAACTCAACCTCCAGCGATCAGTCGGATCATCCTTTACTAAGAAGGAAAAGCATGCAGTGGGCTCGGCGGCTGAGCCGGAAAGTGCCAAAGCACTCAGCAAAAACAGCAGAGAAAATAAGTCAGCAGAGAATGAATCTTTACAGAAGGTCAGAAAGACAGGAACTTGCTGAACTGGTGAAAAACAGAATGAAACATTTGGGACTTTCAACAGCAGGATATGGTATGACTTATTACCCTATAAAGATAGATATAACTTGGGTTTGTGTAGCAGTACTTTGGGTGAAAGAGCCAGACTGATCAGAATGTTGTACTCTTTATTTAACATACAAAGTAAGGGCAAGATCCTGTATTACGGTAGCTTACCTTAGTTCCCATCTTCACTGTGCAATCTTGCCCTTTTCACACGGTTTCTACATTCTTAAATTACTGAAGTGGTATAAGATTGATCTACAGTGTCGTGATTGTGTGTTTCATACTTGCCTGTGTGTTTATTTTTGCACAGCTAACAGCAGCTCCGGAAGGGTGAGTTGCACAAGGAAAAAGAACTGAAAGCACAGACACACATATTCCTTTATTGGACTGATACCCTGGAGAAGGATTTCTTCAATCTGTGGGTCATAACCCACTTGTCGGGTCCTGGGTTGGTGTTGGGCCCTCCCACCTGCTGTTGTATCTGCTTGATTCAAAATTGGAGCCCTTCGGATGCAATTGGAGACCGCATCAGGCTTCCAAAGGCCTTAGAAGCAGCCAGAAAGCCACTTCTGGTTTACTTCTGAGTTTGTGAAAGTGACTTTCTGTTGCTTCCACAGGCCTGATGCTGAAGGAAGTGGGTCATGGCTCCCTCCACAACAGAACAGGTGGATTGCTGTGGGGGAAAGTTTGAGAACTCCTGCTTATCTGCACTGTCTGGTGGAATACCTAGATACAGCATCAGTAGGGTGGCGCAGGCTTCCCCACCAGTGCTGCTTACATGCTGGGTGCACAAACATGCCCTATAGCACGTTTGTGACACCTTCCACCAGCACAGGGCTTATGTTGAGAAGTCACTTATAGGATTGCAATGTAAGAAGATTTTAGCATTTGTTCTCATGTTGCTAAGATTTATAATAACAACAATATGATAATGACTTATTGGTGGCAACAAAATATGTATCCCCCAAGATATTGGTCTTTCACTGCTAGATCATTATCCCCAATGGCTTTGTACTATACCAGCAGTACTACCACCCTTTTCCTTTAAAAGCTTTAGTAAGGGAAGGAAGAAGACAAAGAAAAATGAACACGTATGGAAAAAAGAGCAGGTTTGGGGTCAAAAGTGGGGTGGGATCTGAGTGTTTGAAGCTATTACTGTCAGAAAATCAGTAATTTTCCCATTATATTAGCATGGTGACTTGCCACCTTCCTGCTCCACAGTAGGAGCTGATTTGGAATGCATCTATTTGTAGTCTCTGTGTGTCTGTAATCTCCACAATTCAGGTAAAGGCCTGTTTTAAGGCACAACCCTAATCAATTTTCCAGCACAGGAATAAGGGCAATGCAGCTCTGAGGTCAGGGAACATATAAATGCATTTATTTGATGCATTACGTTCTATTAGGGCACACAGTCCTAACCAACTTTCCAGCACTGGGGTGAGGGCAATGCAGCTCCAAGGTCAGGGGACAAACTTTCCCTTACCTTGAGGAGGCCTCCTTGACTCTCCCCAACTACAGGATGCAGCACATGCCCCATTGGCACAGCAATGTCAGTGCTAGAAAGTTGGTTAGGATTGCACCCTTAATCTGTGGCAAGACTGTGAAAAGGTACAGAGAGCGGCATAGCTAAGGAGGGCCAGGGGAGTCGCGACAGTGGATCCGGAGGCATGGAGAGGCCGTGCACAGCTTCCCCACACCTCAGAAGGTCTCATGGAGGCATTTCTGGTTTTCACTGAAAATTAGAAGTGCCTTTATAAGGCCTTCTGAGGCTTGGGGGGGTCTGTTCAAAATGTATGGGCTAGATGTCCTAGTTACGCCAGGTTCCAGGTGGCGATCCATACAGGCATGCAGAAAACATACCACACTGGTTCCACACGGGACTCACTCAAAGCTATTGGGTACAATCCAGAGAAAATTTACATTAATGCAACTTGTGCACATCATAGTTTGCATTATAGAATATTGCGCTTTCTATAGGACGTTCTGCCAACCATAGTTCTGCCAACTAGTTGTTGATATAGTGCCATGCATGCAAAGCTGTCCCATTATCAGCTGTGACTGAATTATTTTGCCCTGTGTTCTGTCATTGCTGATGGTAGGTGCACTGAGTGTTTGCGATTGGTTGCACCCCCGCCCCCGTCATCACTATTATGTCTTTTTAAGGATTTTTTGGCTTGGTATTTTCCAAGCAAAAAATAATGCAGTTCTATGAACTATGAATAGTTGGAAAGTGGCTAAGCGGCAAAAATGGTCTTATTTATATTAAAGTCTGCTTTAGTGAAAATGCCATCCATTGAATTTCAGCAAGTAGTCACTTTCTGTCTTTTAAAAAAACTGCTGTATAGGAAACCCAAACCAAATACTTTTTACTCTGTTGAAACCAGCAATAAAAGTGATTATTTCTAAGGATAGCTCAGACTTCCCAGGTGTAATGCAACCAATGGTGCCAGGAGACTGCAAAGGCAGATGCCACTACTTTATTTTTATGATCATATTACGAATGCAGATGAGGGTCTGTCAGGTGTTTTAAAGAACAACAAAAAAAGGGAAAATAAAATAGATTTTTGAGTTAAGCAAGCTAATGTGATTTATGGGGATCATCTTTTCTCTTTCAAAAAAAAATATTAACAGGGTTTTTTTTAACAGTTATTAACTTACCAAATACAATTAGCTAAGTATATCTTTTGATGTATTCTATCAATTAGTTTCTAAACAACCTTCATCCTTTTCAGACCAAACCATACTTGTCATTCTCCTCTTACCTGTCTCTCTTTCCACTTTATCCCATCCTCATCTTACAAAGAAAAAAAAACCACTTAAATGATGGTGGGTCTTCTGTTGTGACCCTCCTTAGGTCCAAACTTTGTCCACATGGGAAAGATTAAGACCAGTGGTCCAACATATTTTTTATTCAGTTTTTCTTCTTTCTTTGTTCTGTAGATGAAATGAATGATCATCAAAATACTCTTTCTTATATCCTGATCAATCCTTCACCAGACACACGATTGGAGCTGAATGATGTTGTGTAAGTCAAGACCGTAGAAGATAAGGATATAATACCAAACTTCTCCTTTGAACATTCATATAGCTGACATTCGTTTCTAAAGCTAAGCAGAAAGTTCTTTTTAGAAATGTCTTAGGCTGAAATGGATGGCTTTGATCTACAATAGTGTTTCTCAAAAGATGGGTCAGGACCCACTTGGTGGGTCGCAACCTGATGTTAGGTGGGTCCTGGAAAGCTCACAGCAGCCATCTTGGAAGCTGCAGACCATATTCTTGCTATATTCCTTTTGTCAGTGTTAACAGTTTGAATTTTCAAGTGAGGGTTTTTTTATTGTTTTTAGTTCAGTGTTTTTGCATAATATTTCGTTCTGATCTTGCTTTCTATCAGGGATTTTCATGGTTGTGCAATGGCTGCAATCCAAGACTGTCAGTTTGCATTCCAGGAGTGTCATTTATTACGCCACAATGATGGCACTTCCTGCTTGACATCACTTCCAGGTTAATCATATCACTTCCAGTGGGTCCCAACATGAGTGCCATTCTAAAAAGTGGGTCCTGGTCTAAAAAGTTTGAGAATTACTGAGCTACAGTATACATCAGGATTGTTTAGTGAGAGAAAAGCCCGTGGCCAAGTAGAATTTGAGGTGCCTATAGGTAGAGCTGTTCTTAAATGTTTTAGTTTTTTTTTCCCCCAAGGAAAAATGGCAGAAAGCAGTGTTTTTATTCTAAGGGTGCATTTTTAAAGATTATAATTATAATAGATAAATTATAATAAATTATAAAAGATAATTATAAGCATTAAAAGATAGGTGAGATAGGTGGTAGAATGTCAGCAGTTGCTGCATAGCAGGCACAGCTCCGAGAGAGCCGTGTGGCCCAGGGGTGAACTTTGGATGCGGCCTAACAGCTGCATCCTAGCCCAGCCCCTCCCCCAGGCCAGCACACCCACTGGCCCATCCCTCCCTCCCCCAATTCCATCCTCCCAGAACTACATTGCACCAGCCGAGCGCTTCTGAGTCGATGCTACTGCTAGTGTCAGCACAAGAGCTCTAGCGCCAACATGGGGGTGCTGATGGGTACCACGAAGGGTCAGTATTTTCCTGGAAAGGTTTTGCCCTGACAGCCCTCCCGCTTTGCCTGGTCTAATCGCCTGGGCTGGTGGCAGCAAAAATCTATCAGGATTTTTCCCCATTCAGCTACATATCCATGCCAGGAAGAGAGGGCAACACGAAGGGAGTGACTGTGCCAACCATTAGGCGTAACTTCCGTGGACCAGCCTGCATCCCTAACGTGATATACATTTTTAAATAAATTTCTCTTTAGATCCTGGGGTTCCAAATCCATTGCAATCAATAGTTTGATTTTTCAGACCGAGTTCAGTACTTTGTGCATGCACCATTTGCCACAGTTCTCAGATTCTTTTTTCCTTAGAGGTTATGAGCATATCCAAACACATCAAGATTCCTTTTTGCGCAGTGTTTTAATTGATATACATGTATTTTCATGATCATAGGTGATAACCTATGAAGAACAAAAAGAAGAGTGCACTTAGAATAACAAATATAAATTTATAAGTTGTCCAATTACTAGTAAGGATAAAGAATCATTGTGAATTACTGGGAATGCAGGGCAGGGAGATTGTTAAGCGTGATATGCCAAAATGCTATAACAATTGTCATTTTTGTGTTTTAGATACTTGATCCGCCCTGATCCACTGTCATATGTTCCCAATCCTTCATCCAGCAGGAGAAACAGCTTCTGCAATGCCATTGGGCAGGACACTCGGGAAGAAACACAGCTTTGATGTATCACAGGAATTGCTGGTGAAAGAACTGTTTTTTTATACAAATAGTTGTTTTGAAATTTAGTGAAAATGAGATGAATTTATGAGAGCTGGACCTTCATGACATTAAACAAAATGGGCAACAAATGTTAACTAAATAACTGTATAACTGAAATGGCAGGAATGATTCTGAAAAGCTGGCCTATATAAGGTTTCTAAGAAATTATTCTGACTTAAATGTAACAAACACAGTCCAGTCCAAGCAAACATGCCCTTGATGGTGCTTAGTGAATGAAATAAGATCCTAGTATTGCATCTCAGTTATTTATACTTCGAAAGAGATGTTAAACATCGAGATCTTGTTGTCATACCTTGATTTTAATCAGTGGGAAAATGACTAATCTGTAGTACATACTGTAGAGATCATTGGGTATGCCAGAACCATTAACTTCTGATTGTTACAGATGAAGCTGATAGTCAAAGGAAGTTCACTACTTGTGGTAACAAATGCCAACACTAAACAATAGTATTCCAATATGTATTTTATTGGCTCCTTTAATTCATTTTCTTTCAGGTGTAGCCTATAATTTTGCCAACGAATTTTAATTCCAGACTCTCTGGAATAATTGTTTTGTTAAATGCATAGCCCTCTTTGTTGAAGGGCTCCAGACAGACAGATGGAAGCAAAAAGATTCCAGTCCTAAAGTTACGTCAGCTAAATTAGTGTAGAGAGGGAACCAGCTCAGTATTGTTGTCTGGAAACCAGCGCATTAACAGGCAAGCTCATTATTATTTATTTACATTTATATATTGTACTCAATTGCATACTTTATATATGCAAAACGGCCTGTCACGTCAAGATGAAATAAACAAACACCCTATTGGTAAATCACATTTTGAGTGCCCGCTGCTGAGACACATTGCTTCTGTTGTAAGGGTGGGTGCACTGCATTTACCAAAGTCCAGCTTGGTTTGCATGGTTCAGGAGTTAGCAGCTTGGAAGACTTCAGAAAATTCAATATGGCAAGTCAATTAAATCTGATTTTTTAAAAAAATGCCTATGAAGCATCCATTACAAAATAAAAAGGAAACCGTAAGAAGAACCGTAATGCAGAAAAAACAGTGAAGAGCCTGGAAATACCATATGCGACTGAAGCTGGTTTTGTACCTGATGAATACTTTGGATTACAGGTTACTGGTAGCATAAGTTAAGCACAGGCTGTGTCGAATAAATATTTTTTTAAAATTGTAAGTAAGGCTGGAAACATAGCTTGTAGTATGTTCAGTTAACATGTAGCATTCAGTACACAGGCTTATAATATGCCTGTTAGGGATATTATCATCCCATGCCAGGAAGAGGGCGGGAAGGTTTGAAAAACATGGGATAAGATCCAGTGTCCATCATTGCTGCCAAATCCATCCACCCCAGGTTGCTTCTCCCTTCCTGCCCCCACTACCAACTCATTTTTGGTGGACAGAGGCCTTACCACCAGCCCAGTGGAGTCAGTGAGCATGACAACATTGCACACCAGGATCCAGGCACTTCGAGCTGGATTCTGGCACTTCCAGAATTATTAACCAACACCTGTTCTGCCAGTGAAAGCCAGCAGATAGGACTGGGCTGTTAGTCACAACTATGGACCAATTTCATGTATTACCACTACAGCATGCGAACCACTTCTGCAAGATGTGGTCTTATGCCACACTAATTGATGCCTTATGAAAAGGAAGCTTGGTGCTTGGGGAATGAAGTTGTTACTCATTGCAGATGTTACCAGTACAACATGGGACCATACTAGGCAGAAATGGGCCTCATGCTCAGGGGCATACATGGCAGGGGTCCAGGGGACCACATGATCCCAGGCAGCAGAGGAGCAGGGGCAGCATTCTGAGTTCCCCCCTCCCAACTGATTACCGGCTTCACTTTAAATGGCTTTATTTCCAAGCTGTGGTTTGCGGGCTTTCTGCACCGCCGCATTTGCCACCCTCATTGAAGGAGTTTTGGCTTTTCTTGCTTCCCTGCTCCACATGAACTGGCTCTCCCCTCCCCCAGATTTCCATAGGCTTCCCCATGTCTTTTTATTTAGGAGATTTCCAGGGTTCCCTAGTCATTCAAGAAAGGTTTGCATTGCATCATGGTTTCTGCCTAATGCAACCCCACCCCCTTTTAATTTTTCTGACACCAGAGGGGGGGATTAAAACCTGCAATCCCTGACTCTTCAGCTAGCTGTATTTACTCACTGGGCCATTTCAGCCTTTGAATACCTGAGCAAAGAAAGGACATAAAGCCAGCAAAAGGCAGCAATTTCAATAAAAGCTAGTCATAGAGGCAGGATATTAAGCTAAAATTTATTTTTTAAAGAAAAAGTAGGCTTCATTTCACCAGTTCTCCTTACTTAATAAAGAAATTCCCCCAATTTTTATGAGAACAAGTTTTATAATATTGGTTTAATTCATGTAATACATTAATTATAATTTTGCCCTCCCATTTCGCCATATGGGGGACAGCACATTTTCCTGGGACCCTGGGCAGCACATGAGCTTGGTATGCCACTGCTCTCTCTTCAATGGTTATGTGTAAGCTGGTCCTTGTTATATTTAAAGGTGGCATCAAAGGGTTTGTATCATAACGAAGTACATTTACTTATGTTTTTCTAAAGCAACAAGAGTTCATATCATTATACAAAGAATTGTTAGACAAATACAAACTAGGTTAGGGAAAACGTCGACTGTTTTTTGAACTCCACATTAGCACTCAATGTACAAGTTATGTTTTCTGTATTATTTTAAAGAGCTTCTATAAGTTTGTGTGTACAAATCTAATGATGCCACAACTGCTCAATAAACTATTCATGCATGTGATGGGTAAGCCTTCTGCATATGATAGCATTTTAAATGGTTGTAATATTTGTTGTAAGGAACCAGCTATTGTTCCAGTCACATGCACTAACAGTTTCTTTCTCTTTCACCCATGTGTCAACTATGTGAATCAATAAAAGCCATTTTCTTATGCTGTCTATTCCTACTGCTGTGCCACAATGGTATAACTTTTGTGAAATCTCCCTATATAGCTGTGTCAGCTGGATCAAAAACATCCACTCCTGTGTTTTTCAAAGAAAGATGAAGATGACAAAATTCCACTTCCAGAGCAGAGATAATTATAGGGTTTTGAACAAAGGAAACATTGCCTTGAATTCTATGATGGAAAAGCGGGGATATAATCGTAATAATCTGGTGGTAAACCAGGCTTGCACAAAATACAGCACACCAAGCTACTTTATTTGTGTGTTACATGTTGTGCAAGCCTAATTTATTACCATATATTAGGAACACGAATTTGTGCCAATGCAAATAGGACTTTTGTGACTCAAATATCCTTTTATTCTATATTACAGAATGCACACATCTTGAGTGTTAGATACTGTGAAAGGTTAAGTTGTGCTGGCATTGAAAAAGCCGCCTGAATTTGCAAATGTTTTGGGGCATCCCTGAGAGAGATCTTTGAGCTGCAATTTTCAAGCCATACTTTGATAGATCGTTAGAGAAAAAGGAAAATATTTTAGCTGCTACTCATCTATGTTTTATCTTCTGGTATGGAAGCAGGGCAGTAAAAAATAATGCTATGAATGGATAGCAGGCTGCTCTTGAGGCAATAGAGGACAAATTAAAATTATGTTAGATGTTCCAGAACTAAAGACAGCTGTAAAGTAGACTCAGTAGGTGTTGGCTGTAAATGCATGTAGTCCTCATGCATAAATGAAAATTGATTTAGTCTGAATGCTTTTGGTTATCCCAGGCCTGCCACAACTCCAGTTAAAATTTTGTCTAGTGACACACAGGAGAAAGAAAGTTTACTCTTATATGTGGAGGAACACTGCTGTATAAGAAATTGACCAGTTGAACATTCTAGCAAATGGTGGTAGGGTTCACTGGGATTATGGGATGAAACCAATATAGTTTTCCAAAATATTCCAATCACTTTGCTTTTAAAGGCCCACTTAGGGAAAGTATTTCTATAATATTCAGCGTAGCTTTCCAGCTTGGATTAGTGATGAGCACATGCACAAATCAGTAAGAGTCCAAACCAAAGCTTGGAAAAAATGCATGATTCCCCTTCCCTCTTGGAATACAGCTAGTTATCCTTTTAATGCAATTCTGAGCCTATTACAATTCCTCTAGCACCACCAATAATGCCATTGGCAACACAATCCTAGATTGCACTTGAGCCAGCACAAGCCTGTTGTACCAGCCCAGATGTGTCGCAAATGCGCAGGGACATGCGCTGGCTCAGCAGGGCCAGTTCCAGGCCCTACACCATCCGGAACAGGTAAGGATGGAGGGCAGAGGGAAGGTGGATTGGGGCAGGGTGCTGGGACTGGCTTCCAGCACATTGGACTGATCCTAACCTCTGGCCCTGGTCTGGTTGGCCCTACACAGGCCTTTTGGAGTTACATTTTTCTGATGCAGCTCTGAGTGGCCCCATAAAGGTAGCTGGGGCTTTACTTGGGGTAAAGGGACGTAAGTTTCCTTACTCCATTTTGCACTGCAGCTGCTTCCTAACCAGGGCTGGATAAGGTGCAGTCCACTCAGCCTGCCTATCCCAGCCCTGGTTAGCATTGTGCCTTAGGAGCATTACTGGTTTCATTCTTCTCATAAAAATGCTCCATGCCTCTCGCCCGCTCCTTCTTCTCCAAGCCCCCTCTTCCCATCCTCCTTGCTGCTCTGGTGGTGTCAGCTGGAGAATGGAGGGAATGTCTCTCATCCCCTCCCCTCCCCCATGCCTGACGCACTATAATGGCTGCATGCCAGCTGGAAAGACCATTGAGTTTTTCTTGCACCACTGACCTGTCTAATTCTGAAAGAGTGCCTAGAAAATAACCTTCCCATTTGCATAAGTAATTTTCTATTTATTGAAATAATGTCTGCATTCCTTGATCCTTCAAGTAAATGTAACTTCAAAGGAGGGGATGTTTAAGTTCATGCACATTCTTTTTGGATTCTGTTTTGTTGTGGGGGAAAAACAACACGCTATATTACTTTTCAGTAAATTATTGCCTGCTTTCGTTTAAAAAGGTTGATGATGTTATTCTACCAAAGCTTCCAGCTACACTTTACTTTTAAAGAAGCAAGTTACAACCCTGTAGGGATTTTTTTAGCTGAGACTCATGCATAAACTACTGCTGAACGAGTTCTCAGGAAATGAAACGATTCATAAAAATAACTCTGAAAACGGCATTGACATAGCACACAATTGGTCTCATTAGTGGATCTACTGTCATGGATGAGTCCTGCTAGTTCTCTTTAATTGCGTGTTCTATGCTCATGAGGTTTTTACCACATCTCAAATCCTAGCAATTATGAAACAAAGTTGGTTTTCTTCTAGTCACAACAAACTAATTACAAAAGCTCTGTTTCAGGTTCCTGATATGAGCCATTGGCTTGGAATAATTCAGCTGTATGTCCTCTGAAGGAGGAAGGAGGGGGCACTCGTCACCACATGGGTTGCCCCTCCCATCGCACGATGCAGGGCCAGACTCTCAAACCGTGACTCCTCCTGTTGGGGGGGGCAGCCCATCCCAGTCCAGCTCTACCTTGCACAGATCTAGGTTCGAACTCCAAGAGCTCTCCAGAGTTCAACCGCTTCACTCTTCCTTCCTTCCCTTCCCTTCCCTTCCCTCCCCTCCTCAACCTTCCCTCGATGACCAGTGAGAACAATGATAGCACAGCTAGGGGGTCAGCTTCAGTAGTGCGGCTGTCGCCTGTGACGGGAGCTGGCTGCGCACAGATTGGGAGGGCCATGGCGTTAAACGTGGCAGCCAGATGCAACATTTGGCTGCACCAATGGGATGGTGACTCTTCCTCAGTCTCCAGACTGATGGGGGTGCCATTCAAAGGTGAGAAGTTATTTGGCGAGGCACTGGAACCACTCCTCATTGAAAACAGGGAAAAGAGAAAGGTGCTTCCTTCAGGGAGGAAAGAACACACCAGGGGCAAGACCCAGTCCTTTCGTGGATCAGGAAATACCAACAGGGGCTGAAAGTCCTCCCAGAGAAGGAGAAGGAACAAAAGCAGATTCTTCCCCAGGGGGAGGGGCCAGGGGTTCTCAGGCTCTACCTCCAACAAGTTAGGGAAAGACCAGCGTTTCACATGATGTCAGATCAGGACACAACTCTGTACCTATTGGAGGACAACTCCTAGCTTACACAGAACACTGGCAGAGATCCACTACTGATGCGTGGGTACTCCAGATGCTTTCTCAGGGCAATTCCCTGGAATTCGACCAGATGCCTCACAATCGGTTCTGGAAGGTCCTCAAGTCAAGAGCACAGTCTGAAACTGCAGACGGTTCAACACCATGTGACCATCATGGCAATCAAGCCTGTGTCCATTCACCAGAGGGGGAAAGGGGTATACTCCGTTTTCTTCCTAGTCCCCAAGAAGAACAGGGACTGGAGGACCATTTTCGATCTAAAATGGCTAAATCGGTTCCTCCGGAAAAGGAAGTTCAGGATGGAAACATGGAGGTCAATAGTCACCACCCTGGAGGTGGGTGACTACAAGGCATCCATAGATATTTAGGAGACTTACCTCCATGTTCCCGTCCTGGAGAGTCACAGCTGCTTTCTTCAGTTTTGCTATGGGGATCTGCACTACCAGTACAGAGGGCTGCTGTTCGGCCTTGCGGCAGCGCCTCAGATATTTACGAAAATCTTGGTGACTGTAGTAGCATTCCTCCATCTACAGGGAGTGACACTCTTCCCTTACCTGGACTACACCCTGGTGAAGTCATCCTCCGGGGCCAGACAGTGCAACTTAAGGAGGACAGTGGACCGTTTGAGGGCCCATGGGTTTCTAGTGAACCTAGCAAAAAGCTCTCTCTAGCCCACTCAGATGATAGAGCATCTGGGGCTCATTATCAACATGACCTCCTACCAAGTATCCCTGTCCCAAGAAAGACAGAGAACCATGTGCCAGCTCCTACAACAGGCCAACTCTACACAGCGCATGGATCTGATGTCCCTAGCCAGGCTACAGGGCCTCATGGTGTCTTGTCATGACATCATGGACTGGTCAAGGTTTCACTTATGCCCACTCCAGACCCTACTCAGCCCCCGTGCATCAGACATAGAAAGACAGGTGCATCTCCCCATTCAAATCACTCCTTGCCTGCAACAGAGCCTGGGCTGGTCACCTCTCCCAGGATCACCTCTCCCAGGGTAGCATGCAGTTCCCACAAATAGTGGTAGTGACTGTTGGATATATAAGCAACTTCGTCTGCTGTTCAGAGGGGGCAGCATTACATGTATATACGGTAACAGTAAGCACTTCCATCTGATTGGTCAGAAAACAGCTTGATTAGAATGCCCAAGTGGGTGTGGTCGGTTATGACAGTTTAACTGTAGAAGGATGACAGTTGACTGGTTTTTGTGTTTTTTTTCTGTATGCTGACATGAAGGAGAAAGGAGCAAACATTACTAGCTCTGTATAAAATCCTGTCAGAGATATAATGTAATATAACCATATATATAGTCATTGCCAGTTCAAGATAGTTTGAAACAGTAATTATATATGTAACTAGTTGAAGTTGAATCTAAGCCAGCAGAATATGTTTCAGAAGTAAAGAACGTTTATGTTATAAAGTTACCAAGAGCCTGCAGAGTACTTCTTTTCTTCTAGCAGCAAGAAGTGAGTGAGAGTGAATCTGTCCAATCCCCTCTTAAAGGCATCAAGACCAGGTGGTGATGGCATCTGGTCTTGATGCCTTTAAGAGTGGATTGGACAGATTTCTGGAGGAAAGGTCCATCGTGGGCTATAGGCAATGATGGATTGTGCAACCTCCTTACAAAGGTGGTGGGCTACTGGTACTGGGTGCAAGGGAGTGGCAACAGGATGCAACAGGATCTTGTTGTTTCATGCCTCCCTGGGGCACCTGGTGGGCCGCTGTGAGATACAGGAAGCTGGACTAGATGGGCCTTTGGCCTGATCCAGCAGGGCTCTTCTTATGTTATGTTCTTATGTTCTTATGAGACGTACTTGTTTTTCAGGGGAATTCCGCAATGTGTTAACCGACTCTGCTTTCCCCGTTCTTCAAGTACGCAGGATATATACCAAATCCTTTGTGAAAGGAACATATATCCCAATAGTGACAACCAATGTCAGTCTCCTGGGACGGGGAGCTGAGGCCAATCTGCCTGGCTCTGTTAAAATTTCAGGGCAGTCTGCAAGGAACACACGTGCTCATCCATACAGACAACATGACGGCCAAGGCCTACGTAAATCATCAGGGGAGCACGAAATCCAGGGTCCTGATGGCAGAGGCCACGATGCTGTTTCTCTGGGTGGAGACGCAACTGGTCTCCCTCAGGACAGAACATCTGGCAGGCTCGGCAAATCTAACTGCCAACTGGCTGAGCAGGCAGGAGCTGAGCAAAACCAAAAGGCAGATCCACCCCAAGGTTTTTTTGAGAACTAAGCATACAGCTAGGGACTCTGATTGTGAACCTCTTTGTGTCTGGGACAAATCACCAGCTCCCGAGGTTCTTTGCGCGAGTGGAAACCAAAAGAGCCGAGGGCACGGATGTCCTGCAGAGCCTGTGGCCAAGGGGACTACTCTATGCCTTTCCACCCTTCCAACTACTGCCCATAGTCCTGAGGAAAATAAAGCTATGTCAGGCGATAGTTATCCTGGTCACTCCTTTTTGGACGAGATGTCCCTGGTTCCCGGAAGTCAGGTTGAAAAGCAGAGGTCACTGGCATCTACCCCTAAGGTCAGATCTCCTGAGGCAGGGCCCACTCCTCCACCCACAGCCAGACCTATTCCGGCTGACTGCATGGAAGTTGAGTGGCAAGCCCTGAACAGTGACGGTATTCTACCAGGGTGGTGGAAACCTTGCTAGCATCCAAAAAACTGTCCACAAAAGAAGTCCTATGGAGCCACATGGAAGAAATTTAGGGACTGGTGCAGTGCCAGGGGTGTTGTGGCCTCTAAACTTAGGACAAGAGACATTTTGGAGTTTGTCCAGGATGGCCTGGAGATGGGATTGAGTGCCAATACCCTACACAGACAAGCAGTGGCTATTAATAGCACATTGCGGGCAGGGTCTGGGCTTAAGGGGAACATGCACCCACACATACAGAGATTGCTTTGAGGAGTTTCTCCGATCAGTCCTCCTATGGTCCATCGTTTTCTCACTTGGGAACTTAACAAGGTTCTATCAGCCCAACCGGACCTCCCTTCTAGCCCATGGCCAAAATAGGCCTCAAGGAGCTCATGGTAAATACCCTTCTTTTGGTTGCCATCACATCCGCCAGGCGGGTATCTGAGCTGGGAGCTCTTTCAGTAAATCCAAAATTGTGTGTATTCCATGAAGACAGGGTAGTGCTTCGGCCAGACCCCGCTTCCATACCCAAGGTGAACACCTGGTTCCGCAGGGCGCAGGAATGGTCGCTTCCATCTTTTTACCCAAATCCCAGTCATCCCAAAGAATGAGCCTGGCATAACCTGGATGTTCGTAGGGCTCTCATGTTCTACGCTGAGCAAACCAGGGAGTTTAGGCAGACTGAGACCCTTTTTGTTAGGTTCATGGAAACCAGATGGGGGGTAGGTATCCACTCCTACCTTGTATGGGTGACTTAAGATATGGATTGAAGCAGCATACAGGGCTATTGGGATGGATCTGCCTGTGGGAATTACTGTGCATTCTATCAGGGGTCTGCTTTTTGGGGATATTTGCAAAGCCTCATCTTCCCCAAATACCTTCACCAAGCATTAGCGCATTGACGCAATGGCCTCAGCTGCGTTACAGTCAGGGTGTAACAGACGGGTGTTACAGTCAGCAGTGGTACCCTGAGAGGGCCTCGCTATCCCACCCTAGTTTCTGTTCACAGCTTGAGTACGTCCCATGTGGTGACAAATGCCCCCTCCTCCTCCAAGGAATTCTTACCTGGGAATCTCTTGTTCTGGGAGGAGGAAGGAGGGGGCATTTGGCCTGTTGCATTGGAGCTTGGCCATAGTAGGTGGGGATGGAGCACGAGGGACGTAGTAGAACCTTGAGGTTCTTAGCTCCTTTTCCTTTTGTTCTTCTCCTACCTTTTTTGGTTGCGGTGCATGGAGATGTTTTCCTTTGGGGCGCCCGTTGCGCTGTTCCATTTTCTTTTTCCCTGAATGTATCATGGTGGATCTCATGGATTGCTGTGGGCGACAAGAGAGGAGGACGCTTGTCCTGTTTCCAGCTCTTCATAGCCAGACTTGGATGGGCTGTCCTCCCAACAGGAGGAATTGCGGTTTGAGAGTCTGGCCCTGCCTCGGGTGCTGGGAGGGGCAACCCATGTGGTGACAAGTGCCCTCTCCTTCCTCCTCTCAGAACAAGAGATTCCCAGGGAAGAATTTCTTTTTCTCTGGTGATTTTTCATCTTGTGTGCAGTTCTCTCTGGCTAGTGCAACTTGGGCTCTAGCCAGTCAGAACTCCAAATGCCATCCCAACAACACACCAGAGTGACAGGTGAATTGCTCTCCCACATTTGCTGTGCTCTGTTGGAGTTCTGGTCACAGTTCTGACAATTTTTCCCCCCTGTGCAATTCATTGAATTGTTTTTAATAAATGTTACTACAATTGGTTTGAGCTAATCAACATCTGGGCACCTAATAACATAGTGATGTTAGGGAGTGTGTTGTTCCCATGTTATTGCTAACTTATAACTCTTTGGGCCCAATCCTATCCAACTTTCCAGCGCCAATGCAGCCTTGCGGTAAAGGAATAAGTGTTGCCTCGAGGAGGCCTCCATGACTGCCCCTTACAGGATGTGGCACATGCGTCAGTGCTGGAAAGTTGGATAGGATTGGGCCCTTCATTTGTGGGTTTCCCACAGCTTAACACTGCACCAATGGCATAGTTATATCATACCTTGTGTCTTGCATGAGTGTTAGGTTTGAAAGATCCAGAAGGCTTTGGGCCTTGAGGTTCTCGTTAACAAATGTCTGTCCAAATAGAAATGTCTAAGCTGCTATCGTCAGACTCCAAGAGTGGTCCAAATATGCTTTACGGTCACCCTTGTGGCTGCCAAACTTGACTGGCCTAACTGTGCCGGCCTAACTCCAGGTAGGATTGTGCCCTCAATCAGATATTGCAAATAACTAGAGGTGTTTGTTGCCAGTGAGTAAGGCAATGGACTTACTCCTGAGTAACAAAAAATTACAGTTTTCAAACACCTTTGCAAATGACCCATCCAGTTAGAAATCTCATCTGACTGCGTTTCCATATTTATGACCAGCATTTGTTGTCTCTTGGTCATGCCACCAAGGGCAAAATCTAAAATCCAAATATCAGCTGTGTCCATTACAAGCTTAGAGTGGAAATATGCAGGTGGAGCTACAGAAGTAAAGGATGTAAGTGTGGGGGAAATGTATAACAGGAAGACTTATAACGAGGACCCACTATATAAACACTTTGCATAGGTGTGTAGAGTTTTAGAATAGATTGTAGAAGTTAGACAAAAACTGTTAATCATTTGAAAGAGACTTGAGGGTTTAAAAAATACTTGGAATCTTGGCCAATGCCTCTTCACAGTCTTGGGTGCTTTTCTAAGCCTCTAGTAACATGAAAAATTATTTTGCGTCATTATTCCATTTTTCACAGTGACCCCTTCAAACAATTTATGGATATGCCTAAAGGCAGAAGTAATTTACAATGAAACAACCAACTAAAATAATTAGCTGCAAAATAATGCTAGGTAAATATTTAGAAAATCAATATTCTTTCAGAGGCAAGATATTACTTTTTAATTGAATAGTGCAAGGGATTTTTTAAAAAAATACTTTGGATGAACGTATCCATTAAAAACAACTACATTCAAGCTAATTTATACACAGCTGATATGCCGACTTATTTTGCTACATTGTACAAGTTGCAGGTGGCATTCCAGCAAACTGGAATGGCACAAAACCAGCAGCCATCAGTGGTGGTGATGTTCAGGAAACCAGTTAGGGTAGGAATAATGCTCCCTGCATTTCCTGTGGTAATAAGAGAAGTCAACACTTGGCATTGACTTTGCCCTGCTTAGTGCACACTGGATGTTTGGTGAGAATAATGGTAAATATGTAGTTTAGTGGCACCACAAATATTTAATTTTGTACAAAAATTATTAAAATTGTTATTTAGCATGGCATGCATTGAATATTGAAAGAGTGGTTAGTGGCTAAATTAATGCAGAAAACGAGGTTCTGAAATTTCAGTCCTGAAATTTAACTATCTCAGAGCGCAATCCTAACGTGTGCTTGAACAGGCAGGCTGGCTGGTCTGCGCTGTATCCAACACAGGTTCGGAGCAGGCTGGAGCCTTCACGGGGCAAGGGCACATTCATCCCCTTACCCTGGGGTAGCCACTAGCTTTAGGTCAGGTGGCTTGGCAAATGGCAGATGAGAATCATGAACACACAAACATACATTTAGGGACCCCAGTGTGACTTTTAGATTGAGACGGGAGCCTATATATGCTGAAAAGCACTTGTTTATGAAATACTAATTTTCCTGAGCAGGTTTGCACGAACCATCACATGGAAAATTCTCAGACCTAACTGCTTCAAGTAATGATACTGAATAAAATTGCAGTTAAGTTTTCTTTTCTGTGAAAGATTCTGAATAACTCAGTATTTTATGTTTCCCCAAGCTTCATATTTTATATTTTGCCAGCTCTTTCTCCATGAGTGTTTGTTGCCTGGTACTAAAATTCCTCAATAAATATGTAGAGGTTTTTTTTTTTCTGCATGTTAATCCTTCTCTTTTCAGACATAATGCTCCAATTATTCTTCTTGCCTTACTGAATTCTAAATTTACAAATACACAGTAAAACAACCAGATGTTAAATCTGGCTCTTGATGGACTGTGGAAGTCAGAGATTGCTCACTCAAAGAGACTTCCGCAAACTGTGTGCAGCATTTTCTTGTTGAATAGATTTTACAAGATGTTTGATGGCTGGACCAATTCAGTTTATAATTATGTCGGTTTTAAAGCTTTATTTTTCATTATTAACTGTTTGAAAGTTCTTTGGGAAATCAATGGCAATATTCTCTAATGCACTACTTTGGATTATTTCGTGATATAAAACAACAACAAAAGCCATTAGAAAAGACAAGTAACCTGCAATATTGTTGTATAGTAATTTAAAACCTTTCTAGAGTATAAATGGAAGACAATTTTCCATTGAGTTTGTAATCAATTGTTCCTGCACAACCTTTCCCCTGCTCAGTATCAGTAAGGTATAAAAATACACAATGGATAAACAGGTATCTCTCCTAAGTTTCACATGAAAAGGCTAAAATACTGTATTTCAATTGGCTCCAACTGGAATGAGTTTTAATAGTTTTAGCATTTTTCGCATTCTCTCTCTCTCTCTCTCTCTCTCTCTGTGTGTGTGTGTGTGTGTGTGTGTGTGTGTGTCTGTGTGTGTGTGTGTGTGCGTGCGTGCGTGCGTGCGTATGTATGTATATGTGTATGTATATATATATTCGGCACCACGGTTTCAATTATCCAAAGATACAGGGATGCCTATTAAAAGATAGAACATTAAACAAATCTCTTCTCTTATCTTGTTGCAGCAAAACTACTGATGTTCTCCTAACTTTAAAAAGGCGTCGCTAGTATCCATGATTTCAGGTATCCACGGGGGTGGGGAGTCCAGAACGGAACCCCAGTGGACACCGGAGCATGCCTGTATACATGTACACTTTATGCTCATAGGGAATTGGGACAGTGATGTCATGCAGGGGGAACACGGGGGAACTCAGTTCCACTAGTTAAAATTAGGGCTGACTCCGCCCACTTCATTCTCCCCCCTCCCCCCTCCCAATTCCTCTGCAAAGAGCTTTTCTTCTTGGTTGGCTGGCACTCAGAGGGTTAAAGGCAGCGACTCCCTAGGGGGGCAAAGGCAGTGATGTCATTCAGGGGGAACGGACCAGAACGGGCGTTCCGGATCCTAACAGGCCCCGTGGGTGGTTTCGGGTTCCCGACAAGTGCCAATCAAAAGTGAGTTCCTGTTCCTAAATCATTTGAATGACACCACTGAATTGGGACCTATGATTGGGTCCCCTGCAAAAGGACGAGCCTCCCCATTTGTTTGGACGGAATCTTCATACAAACAGTTTAGTAAGCACGAGCTCTGTGTGGACCATGGAGGGTGGGTGGTAGGGCTGATGTCAACTGAAGCAGTTGCAACAAATTGATCAGCAGAATGGAAATATTTTAAACAATGTAATTTCAGCTCAGTCCTAACATGTACATTTTCCAAAGGTCACTTTGGATTATTTTATTTACTGGCCCTCTACCATATACTTACTGTAGAAATGAGGGTGTCTGTACACATTTCTTTCCCAGCACACTATTCTGCACCAGGAGGCAGAATACTCAACCACCCCTACTCATGTTGAAATATCAATTCCAAGTTGTACTTTAAAGCACAATTTAGGAGATTAAGAAGGATTAATCTTTAATCCTTACAGATTAGGATTAATCTTTAATCCTTACAGATCAGCATTAGGATTGAACGATCAGGAGCCAAACAGGCAAGTGGACAGGATTGTCCAAACTGGCCCCCAGCGATTCAGAAGGTCTACCTGCTTGCAGTACAAGATGGGATCTTTCCCACTTAGTTTCCCAGAAACTAAGATAAAGCGATGGCACCATGTGGAATTATTTGAATGTCACATTTCCTTCCCCTAAGAAACTTTTTTATTTTTCTGTGCAATTTTCTAGTTTTTTTTTTTAAGATTTAAATACATTTCCACATAACTAAATGAGCAATGCAAAGAAATAGAGGAAAACAACAGAATGGGGAGGACTAGAGATCTTTTCAAGAAAATTGGAGATGTCAAAGGACAATTTCATGCTAAGGTAGGCACAATAAAGGACAAAAATGGCAAGGACCTAACAGAAGCAGATGAGATTCAGAAGAGGTGGCAAGAATACACAGAGGAACTCTATAAGGCCGATCTAAATGTTCCTGATAACCACAGTGGTACAGTCACTGAGCTCGAACCTGACATCCTGGAGAGTGAAGTCAAGTGGGCTTTAGAAAGCCTCACTAACAACAAAGCTAGTGGAGGTGACAGCATTCCAGCGGAATTACTCCAAATCTTAAAAGATGATGCTGTCCAAGTGCTGCTCTCCATATGCCAGCAAATTTGGAAAACCCAACAGTGGCCACAAGACTGGAAAAGATCAGTTTACATTCCAATCCCAAAGAAGGGCAATGCCAAAGATTGCTCGAATTACCGCACCATTGCACTCATTTCACATGCTAGCAAGGTCATGCTCAAAATCCTACAAGTTAGGCTTCAGCAGTATGTGAATCGAGAACTACCAGATGTACAAGCTGGTTTCCGAAGAGGCAGAGGAACTAGAGATCAAATTGCCAACCTTCACTGGATCATGGAGAAAGCAAGAGAGTTCCAGAAAAACATCTACCTCTGCTTCATTGATTATGCTAAAGCCTTTGATTGTGTGGATCACAACAAACTGTGGCAAGTTCTTGAAGAGATGGGAGTTCCAGACCACCTGATCTGCCTTCTGAGAAACCTTTATGCGGGTCAGGAAGCAACAGTTAGAACTGGACATGGAACAACCGACTGGTTTAAAATTGGGAAAGGAGTACAACAAGGCTGTATATTGTCACCCTGCTTATTTAACTTATACGCAGAGTACATCATGAGGAAGGCAGGGCTGGAAGACTCACAAGCTGGAATCAAGATTGCTGGGAGAAACATCAACAACCTCAGATATGCAGACGATACCACTCTACTGGCAGAAAGTGAGGAAGACCTAAAGAACCTTTTGATGAGGGTGAAAGAGGAAAGTGCCAAAATTGGTTTGAAGCTCAACATTAAAAAGACTAAGATCATGGCAACCACTCCCATCACTTCCTGGCAAATAGAAGGGGAAGAAATGGAAGCAGTGACAGACTTTATTTTCCTGGGCTCCAAGATCACCGCAGATGGTGACTGCAGCCATGAAATTAAAAGACGTTTACTTCTTGGGAAGAAAGCTATGGTGAACCTAGATAGCTTAATCAAAAGCCGAGACATCACCCTGCCAACAAAGGTTCGCATAGTCAAAGCGATGGTTTTCCCAGTAGCCATGTATGGCTGTGAGAGCTGGACCATAAGAAAGGCAGAGCGTCGAAGAATCGATGCTTTTGAATTATGGTGTTGGAGAAGACTCTTGAGAGTCCCCTGGACTGCAAAGAGATCCAATCGGTCAATTCTCCAGGAAGTCAAGCCTGATTGCTCCCTGGAAGGACAAATGCTGAAGCTGAAGCTCCAATACTTTGGCCACCTGATGAGAAGAGAGGACTCTTTAGAAAAGACCCTCATGCTGGGAAAGATTGAAGGCAAAAGGAGAAGGGGGCGACAGAGGATGAGATGGTTAGATAGTGTCACCGAAGCAATGAATATGAAATTGGGCGAACTCAGGAAGCTAGTGGAGGACAGGGAGGCCTGGCGTGCTGTGGTCCATGGGGTCGCGAAGAGTCGGACACGACTTAGCGACTGAACAACAACAACAACAAATCCTTGAACAGATTTGGATATTCTTGAAGCATATTCTTGAAGCATTCTTGGATATCCTTTTATTTTTCAGGACAAGGAGGCATTAAGGAAATGAGTGATGCTTGAAGAGATTTTATGGAGAGGATTAAGCTGCCACACAGTTTAGAGCAACTACTTGAATCATTGCTTGAGCAGGTTCTTGTATACACAATAACAGAGAATGTAGGCATGTCTATAAGGAAGTGAAAACAGAGTCTATGCCCCTGACCCAGGTCTATACTGGCTTGCACCAGTGAAATCACTAGTGCAGGTCTAAGTAGATCAAGCAGGCCATAAGAACAAAAGAACCCTGCTGGATCAGGCCAAAGGCCCATTTAGTTCAGCTTCCGGTATCTCACAGTGTTCCACCAGATTCAAAATGCCTGCATCTTGTTGCCACTCCCTTGCACCTGGCATTCTAAGGTAGCCTGCTTCTAAAACCAGCATGGTCTTACTCCAGGGTAAGTAAACTTCAGGGATCTAAACTCCCCTCCAGGATATAGCACGAGTCCTGTCTGAGGGTCATCTAGACCAACCCCTTGCTCAGCACAGGTGACTACAGCACTCCTGACAGATGGCTGTCCAGCCTCTGCCTGAAAACCTTCAAGGAGGTACAAGGAAGACTGTACAAGGAAGACTTTTCTAATGCTAGACATGGAGGACTTTGAGCTGCACAACTTCACCAAGTTTCCATGAGGCTTTGTATTTTTCTTACTGTTTGTTCCCCATACTCTCTTCATTACTTAAAGAACATGGGAGACCACATTTATAACCTCCTACTTGCATCCCTGCTATAGTTTCTTGAGAGGCTCTGATCACCCCCTCTACAAGCCTGTTACTTCCTTTGCCACTCACAATATTTTCTCTAATGTCTGCCTCCCTCCCCCATCTCTTTTATATTTAGTTTAGAGCCCTCTTGATGAGACTTGCAGAGTTCATGCCAAAGACATCCCCCAAGTCCTTGTGAGTTGCAGCCCCCTCTTGTGCGAAATCACATCTGTAAGGAAATTCCTTTTTTATGGCAATAGCAGAGAGCCTCCTAAAGAAACCTTCCCTCTTTCTTCCCAGTACAGGCTTGTTTACTAACCACTCACCACCGCCATATTATAAACATTTCCCCTGATAAGGCTTTGGCATGGTTGTGATCACACAACCCAATATAAAATTGCATCAACAAAAGAAATGTGTAAAAATAATAAACAGCTTGCTTTATTTGCCTAGATGTTCCGTTACAGTACTTCTGTGGGGCCTTTAAAACCCATTTTCTACGTTAGATGTGTTTGCACAACATTTTTTAATTTTCACTTTTGCAACATGTTCAAGGGAACTGACTTTGGGAAACCTGTTTTTGGAACAATGACAAGTGTTCCCATATACCTGAAGTGAAATTGATGTCTTTGAGCATTGATGGCTAGAAACAGAGTAAATTTTTTGGTACTATCCTAGGTGCTGACTATCATTTTCTGTGGAGTGCCTGAAAAAAAGCTGACCTCACTCCAGAAAAAGTGTTAAAAACAACAACAACATGGTTTTACTGAGCACAAAGGTTAGCTGGTCCAGGATCTTGCAGAGGAACACCCCAGCTTGGGTTTTCTGGATTTTGAAGCCCTTTGTTTGAGAAACCAATTTTTAGCATTGCTTTTACTGCAGCAACAGCTAATCAGATGCTTTGCTGGCTTGCAATACAGGCCTCTCCTTACTTTCATGCCCTGTAATAAGCTGGAGTCAGAATTCTTGACCTTTGTTCTTTATTTGTGAAAACCTCATTTCTTACATTGATCTGGCTTCCATGCCAGCTCATCCAGCTCAATATTGCACCATTCTGAGAGTCAGTTAAGAACATTAGCTGGCTCTCATTAATCTGTGAGAACACTGCAGTTATGTTAAGGAGCAACTTCATTTTGGGTTTTGGGGGGTGGGGTAGGGTGGTGGCTATGAATGAACAAATCTAGAGTGCCAAAAAAACCCAAAATGCAAACTTCTGCCCATTTCTTAAATAACAACATGGTCGGACAGTCATAAAACCTGTTGTTCTGAAAAGGTCCACCCTTACATTGTTCACAGTGCAAGTTTCAGGTCCTTGAGTGGGGGCAATTTTTTTTAAATCCCTCTTTAAAAAACTGTTGTGTGAACCGTTCTTTGATAGAAAAAATAAGACAGGAAAATGCTCATTGGTTTGCAACACAGTTTTCTAAAAAAAAATTACAGGTGTTTAAGTGGCAGCAGCTCTCCTAGGTTTCCCACAAAGTTCTTTCCCAGCCCTACCTTAAAATGTCATGGATTGAATGGATTCCTCAGAATCCAGTGGAGCTCTTCTTATGTTCTTCTTGAGCCTGGGATCTTCTGCATACAGAGTATGCGATTGCTCACTCAGCTACAAGCCTTCCTTGATGTCAAATCCATCCAACCTGATCCCTTCCTGTTAGGCCGGCTCTAGGCGAGAGGGGCCCAATGTGGGGCATTCCCATTCCCACCCCACCTGTGAGTTCCCCCACTCACCAATTTAATACCTAACTTGTGGTTGGTAAGTAACAGGGCAGCTGTCAGGCTGTCTTGTTAATCATGAGTGAGACAGCCACCGGAAACTCTCTGGCTCCCAGGCCCTGATTGCTGCTGAAGGAGATATTGCAGTGTGTTTACTCCTCACTTCTGCCACTCCAACCAGTACACTTTTAAAAGGTGCAAAGCAATCAGATGCTAACTAGCCACCACAAGCTGGCCCTGCAAGTAGGGGAGAGTAAAGTGTCACTGGCACCAGCACTCAGCAGATTGGGAAGTCGCATGCAGGATATCGGTGCCACTAACAAACCACCAATATCAGCTTGACACACCGAGTGCCTCCCCTCCAGCAACACACACAGGCACAGATATCCTGCAAGGCTCCCTCACCACAGACTGCCTTGCTCCTTTAAAGATCCTCTCCCATGCAGGGGCTGAACTGAGTCATGGATTCTGCAGTGTAGCCTTCCTGTAAGCAGGATGGGGGTCTATCAGGGAATGGTGAGAGGGGTTCAAAGAACTTTTTGCCAGGAGTAACTAGGGAGAAAGGTGCCCAGGGAAAGCACTGAAATTGCACCTTGACCAAACACCTGAAACCCATCTTGTAGATAGTGACTTTTTAACCTTGACAAGTTAAATAGCTATATCAATAGTGCTCACATCCTTGCACAAACCCAATGCAGTTTCTCTTCCACTACCTCTTGCAGACTCTCATTGCATTACCAGGTTGAGTACAATTGGCAACCCAGTCATACCAAACACATTTTGCTGTTTAAAATGCACATTATGCTTTGTCTAAGGCAGTGAGACAGTTACATGAGGAAAATTGAAAAGAAAAGGCAAGGAGGGCAAAAGCTGTTTCAGAACTATCAACATTACTATTCTAGCCACACTTGCATAAGAGTAAGCCCCATTTACCTTAAAGGGACTTACATCTGAGTGGACACACATTCTGCCTTAAGCAGGGTGAGGTGGCTGATATAAGACAGCAAAAAAAAAAGCCTTTAAACTAGTGATAGGAGAACACACTTCCTATATTCACTCAGTTGCTGATCCGAGTCTCCTAAAGACTTCTCACTAGCACCTGGTACTTGAAAAGACATACAATATCTGCACATCTTATCAAGGAACTGGCACAATAGTCACAGTTGAAACACACTGTTTAATCTAGTGCACTGGACCCCTGCACTACAACATAGGTCATCCAGTCCCTTGATTTTACCACTTACCTTTTTCAAATGCTTACTTAATACTGTACTCAAAAAAGACCCAGTCATGGGGTAACTGAGAGGGTACACAGCCTGCAAACTACTGTATTCCAAGCACAAAGATAAATCAATCAGGCCTGACCCCATTGAATACTGGCTCCTTTCATCCCCCCACCCCATCAGTCTGACATGTTCAACATATGCAGAAGAATGAAGTGGTAAAATCCTGAAAAGGTAAAGCAGTGTATAACTTCAGGTAGGAATGCTATATTTGAATGCTTCTTTGAATTTATCTTAATCATTAAAAAAAGACTTCCTACAAGTAGGTTTACCAGATACAAACTGGAGCAGAGTATCTATACCTTTAACTATTCTATAGAAGAGGGAATTTGGGTAAATGCAGCTCATCATGGAAGGGTTTCAAAAGCTGCAGCTGCCCACATTCCCTCTTCTATAGAATAGTTAAAGGTATAGGCACTCTGTCCCCGTTTGTATCTGATAACCTTAACCACAAGCAGAAACCTAATAAAGCAGGGCCTTACATCAGGCCTCTCTTACCAATGTGCTAGTTTTCTACTTACAGTAATTTCTTTTGCACTCAAAGGAGCACAGAGAGCCAAGAGTACCTGCAACTTGAAGTGACACAGCCATCCTGCCATCTCAGGATTCTTCCACCATCTTTTGCTGCATGTAGAACCCAGGCCTCAATAAGCACTTGGCACACAACATACCCAGTGGTGTCATCCTACCAGTACGCTGGGCGGGACATCCGGGTGATCGGCAGCCCGCCCGTCGTGTACGTAACGTAAGCAAGCGGCATAACTGGTTACACAAACGGCGTAACGCTGCAGTATGCGACAGGCGGGCTGCCCATCACCCGGATGTCCCACCCAGAGTACCAGTAGGATGACACCACTGAACATACCTCAGTGCTGTCATCTACTCTCTCGCAAGCCGGAATGCTGGGCGGGACTTGAGTGATTGACAGCCGGTCGATTCACTTCCGGTTTCTTCGCGTGCCCCGCGCGGCTTTCCCTCGCCTCGGAGGGAGCGCCTGCTCGCCAGGGGGGATGGGTGGGGGGCGCGCCGGGTGCCTGGGCGAGCAGGCGCCCCCTCCGAGGCGAGGGAAAGCCGCGCGGGGCGCGTGAAGAACCCGGAAGTGAGTCGACCGGCTGTCAATCACTCAAGTCCCGCCCAGCGTTCCGGCTTGCGAGAGAGTAGATGACACCACTGACATGTTGTCTATTTTGAGTGTTTATAGCAGAGTTGGGGGCTTGTGGACC
>JAJKFI010000098.1:3932153-4046925 GCA_029204185.1 Lerista edwardsae | reverse complement strand
ATGCCAGTTTCCACCAGTTCTGGAGTGTGTGGTGTGAAACTGCAACATGACATACCTCCCAGGTACTCAGTGCCATGGAGATATACTGTGCAGCAAGGCATGTTGCTGCCTCACATGCAAATAAAATAGCCACTGTCATTCCACCCTCCCAGGCACCGCCACAACTCCATTGTCTGCTACGCACAAACTCAGCCCTTTCCTAGGAACATTCATTCCTATGCAGTGGGTACACATTTAGGATCACAGACAGATGACTTCCACCAAGTTAAAAAAAAATGACTACAATTTAGTCTTGAGCTATTAGGGAGGGTTAGATTGTGTATTCCCACCAAATACAGGGGATCACCATGTTAACACTTGTAATTCTAACACCTGTAATTCAATTAGAAGCACCATTCAAAACAAATGTACAGTATATCACATAAAAGAATTTAGATGATCACCTATATTTTAAAGTTGATCTGTTGAATTCCTACTGCTTTCATATTACAAATTCCTCCTGACAAAGGATAGTTTTGAAAACAAGTTGTAAGGTAATTTATGGCATGAATTCCAACAAAAATTGCTGCTCAGTTTTGGCTGGAAAGACAAAATTTATATTTGAACACTGGTTTTAGTTAAAACCCCCAAAAGTGATCAACAATAAAACCACCATCAATAGACTCCAATAAATGCACATAATGAGAGTGGCACTTTTATGCTTCTGTGTATTAGGATTAATACTCTGTGTATGCTCAGGAACTTTGTCCCTTGTCCTTTGTCATTTGTCCTTTGTCATCCCATCTTCTTTCCCCCCAGTGTTTTTGCACATAGAGTGGAAATTTTTAAACTACTGTAGAGTTGCTAAATGACCCTTCACTAGAGGAAGTAACAAAACAACATACCCAGCTCAAGCCAGATAGACAGGCTAAAAGCCATAAAAAAACCTCTTAACCCATGTATCACAGATGTTTCCTGTATCTTGCTAAAACAGTGGTCTGAGAACAGGGGTAAATTACCCCAAATGGGGTAAAAATGAAATTCCTGGGGGTAATGGACGGTCACGCTGCCGAGACACAGCCGGGCATGCATGCCTGGCTGTGTCTTGGCAGCGCGACCATCCATTACCCCCGTTCCAGTTCCGTCGCTGGCTGGCTGGCTCTGTTTTGTTTGGTTTGTTTTGCTCCGCCCACTTTCGCTGGCCGGCAAAACACGCCCCAGACTGCTCTGCGCCTGCTCTGCTTTTCACACCACGGCAGTTTAGAGCACGTGGACACAGCGAGGAGAGCAGCAGAGCGGCGGTGCGTTGGACCTGAGCGGCAGCGGAGCAGAGCAGCAGTGAAGAAGCAAGCCAGGGACGGCCGGGCATCGGAGGTGAGGGAAGGCACGCATCTTTCCCCCACCTATGCCTCCATTGCCCTGCCGGGGCATGCGTCTTCCCCCCCCCTCCGTTGCCCTGCCGGGGGGAACTGCACATCCCTTGCTGTCCAGGCATGCATCTTCCCCCCTCCATTGCCCTGCCGGGGGGAACTGCACACCCCTCGCTCAGGCTTATTGCAGAACACGCAGCCCCATCATTTCGGTCGCTGCCTAAGGCCATATGTGGCGCTTCTTTAATGTCCTGAAGTGTCTGTGTGTGATGGAAGGTGTCTCCTAAGACTGAGTGCTGTTACCAGGGGAGGGGCTGATTGGAACGGAGGTTTTTTAAGAAATTGATCGCCTAAGAGTGCAAGTCTATGAATGTCTACTCAGAAGTAAGTCCCATAATAGTAAATGGCACTTACTACTGGGTAAGTATTAATAGGATTGCACCCCATCGTAATTAAAACTGCAGTCCAATGCACACACTGCCCCAGGAGGAAAGCACATTGAATTCAATCTGACTTACTTCTGAGCATACACAAGTTGACAGATGCCGGCTGGCCACTGAACGTAAGGAGCATGCAGGCTGGGGCAAACGTGACTGGCTGCAGAATAACAGTCTGAGCCGACACCAGACTGTCCTCCTCCCCCTCAACTTGTAGCCCGGTGCAACAATCCTCCGATCTGGACTGGGGCTCAGTGTGTTGTGGGGTGTGTGGGGCACGTGCACATGACACCAAAGAGAAGCACCAGGCAAGCATACTATACAGTGTGAGGCGAGGCGAGAGGGAAAGCGAGTTGCAGGAGACAAAATGTAGGAACGTTTTCTGCGTTTCTGTATTAGTACTATTTGCCTTCTCCAGAATGGAAAAGCAGATACTGTGCTGCTAAGTTGCCTACATGCACACTCCTTGTGATGTAAAAATGAGGTATTCCCAGCGATGTTATGCTGCCGGAACACTGGGCGGGACATCCGGGTGATCGACAGCCCGCCCGTTGCGTTCCTCAGTGTTATGCCATTTGCGTAACTTACGCAAGCGGCGTAATTGGTTACGCAAACGGTGTAATGCTGAGGAACACAACGGGCGGGCTGTCAATCACCCAGATGTACTGCCCAGCGTTCCAGCAGCATAACATCGCTGGGTATTCCCTGTTTGACAAGTGCATGAAACAGATATCTACATTAAAAAAATGGCTACTGCTATCATTTTTTGGTTTGATCCAGAGTTGCAAACAAATCTTTTAAATTCTGAAATAAGTCTTTGGAGGCTGCCCCTTTATCTTACTTTCTGACCTTAAAAGTGTTTTTCTTTAATCCAGTACAATGGCTCTCAAACTTTTTATCACTGGGGCCCAAAGGAAGTGATGTCATCAAGCAAAAATATTTTAACACCCCATATGACAAAATCAAATCTAACTAAGCAGGTTAGATATTGACAATAAGAGTAAGATTAAAAAATATGTAAAGAACTTTCCTAACTCTCCCAAACCCTTTACAACTTCATATTTACATAGCATTAATTAAGCTCATTAATTAATCACATAAAAAGCAATGGGTTCCAATGTGTAATTTTTTTTCTTTTGTTCTGGTTGGGGGGGGATGTTGGTGTATCTAAATATATTTTGGGGTAAAAGGTAAAAAGTTCCCTGACCCCTGTGCTAAAACTATGCTAAAGTTGCAAATAAGTTCCTGTATTTTGTTGAAGCGGTAAACACGTGTATTGCAAATTGATGAATTGTTAAAAGAACCATTACTCAAAAAAGGTGCATGCAGCCCTGGGAACGTTGAGCTCCTATAAAAAAGAACTGACCCAACTGTAGGGCGCGCCTGTGTCTTCGGGGAAAGACCCCACACAGACGTCTAGCTATGAGCAGCTGAAATAAACTGCTTGACTTTTGCTTAAAAGATCCGAGTTTGCTTCTTTACCTGGGGTGCCTAACAATGAGATTACAGTCCATAGCAATTAAATAATATGTGCAGTCTCCCATTTACTTAAAAGTAAATCGCACTATGTGATCCACTTTCAAATAGCTAGCACAAGATTGCAGTCTTACTGCCAAACAAATACAATCTGGATAAAGGCACATTTTAGGCTGAAATCCTAAGAATGTATGCAAGCAAATCCAGGTGAACATATTTAATGAGGCAAGCTTACATAACTTAGGAGTGAGATTCATTGAGTGCAGTAGTAGAAATTACTTGAGCTCTGAGTAGACGTGACTAGGATCCAGCTACTCATTTACTGGCTAAAACATTTCTTTTTTTTTTTGCAAAATTAAGTTCTCTCTTGCTCTCTCTGTCTCTTCCTGAATTCAAACCAAAAGCTATCTTCCTTGAAAAAAGCTACACTTAGCTGCACATTGGAAGGCACTTAAGTACCAAACCTCTTGTTTCTGAAGTTTTCCATTTTGCTGGGTCTGCTTTAGAGTAAGTGTTTCAAAATACGGATTCCACAAGCTCTGCTTTGTATTTGCAAGAGGTGCAAGGAACTACTATAAATTAAAGGTGAAGAAGCTATAAATCAGATCACCTAAGAAAACACAGAACATTTAGAGGCCCTGCTCCTATGAAATCAAAACAGAAAAGTTATCCAAACTAGCCTGAACATTTGCTGTATTTGAGCCCATTCATCCTATGTCTGCCTCCTTGGAAGCAAGCCTTTTTTGAACCTAGTGGGATTAACAGAGTACAGGTAAACATGCAAAGGTTTAGGCTGCATGGTACATTTTATAGGCACTTCCTGCGGGGAATGATTGTTGCTTTTGCACCCTTTTTGTGCCTAAGGAGCCCTTCAGACAGACACTCCTTACCTGCTGTAGCTGCCCACACCAAGCCGAGTACTTTTCCACTATTTATCCAGATTTAAAATGTCCTCCTCATGACTGCAAACTCTGGCAGCCTACAGGGGCGGGTCCTAGCACAGCTGGGTCACACTGCCAGGTCCTTATTCCAACCTACAGTACGGAGGCGGCCCAGTCAAAAAGGGTGGCCTAAGAGGATGGGTAGGATTATATGGAAGAAGGTTGTCCCTCAAATACCCGGGACCCAAGCCTTAACAAGCCTGGAAACAAATTCTAATTCAAAATGAAACATTTTTATTAATAAAACAGTATTAATAAAACAGTATTTTTATTAATAAAACAGTATCGCTGATTGGACCTGTCTTCCTTCTAACAGGGAACTAAGAACACTACTTCTCATGGAAATGGGTCTTTAGGATCTGATACCCCTTGGGCTTATCTCCTGGGGAAAGTTATCCTAACTGGGATGTGAATTAGCTTCTAAGTCCCCTTACAGCAGCCCCTTTTTATGCAGCACCTTATTTTGGTTCTAACATTTACACCATATAGTATTATGATCCAAACACGCCATCTCCCAGAGTAGGTGAAAATTCCCTTTTTGGATATGACATCACAAGACAGACAATAGAAAAACAAGTGCAGTCATTGGTCTGCTTTTCACTGTATCTGGGATCAGGCAAAATTATTCGAAGCAATGTGGCTGAAACTGCGCGTTTGGATACCTCCCCCAACGTTCAGATAATTTGTTTTAAGTAAACCCACAACAAGGCTTTAGTTGCTTGTGCTTTGTGTACATTACCACTCTACTCACTCATACTGACTAGTTAAGAAATTAGTGCAATGTCCATAGTTGTGATGTGGAGGATCCTTACGGTCTTGATTTCAAAGGGACCTGGGGAAGAGGCATAAAGCGTCTGAAGACCTGCTCCTGGAAACAGCATTTCTGGAGGTGCCCAAGTTACTTGGTGGCTTTTGCCACTATTCCAGAAACCTGCAGATTGCAACAGGACTCTGTTAATCCATGTAACTTAATGAGTGCCATTGAGAACCAACCCTGCACTTATTTGCAACAGTTATAAAACACCACAGAAGGAAGACAAGCAAATGATGGATGCACCTCCAGAAATGCATTCTAGTTGATGTTAGGTGGATTTCATATTTTAGATCCACCCAGCCCACATATGACCACATGCTTTAGGCTCTGCTGACAAAAATCAAGTCAACCCCTGGGGCATGTCATAGATGAATTCCTATAGTGATATTCTAGGCAAAAGAGACAAAAGAGGTCTGCTGATCAACTGGATGTGTCAAAATCTGCTGCTTGGATGAAGACTGTTTGGATGACTGTTCCGGTGCCTCTGTTGTATTCAGGCATGTATGCTTCTCATCTTGCATAATTTGCCAGAAACTCAGAACTTCACTTGGACTAATGTAATGAGAGGTGATCAAACCCTTGTAAGTGCATGCAGAGAATGGAATTCTGAATATGTTAAACAGTGGCAGCTTAGGTGGTGGTGTCAATTGGATTCCTCCTTCTTTGAGACAGAGTGCAATGTAGATATCTTCTAAGTGCACATAGGGTACCTTTTGCGATTCTCTAAGAATCTTTGAGGCTAGGGCTGCAGAGAATACATAGCCAGTACCTGAACAAAAGGGAGGGTAGTTATCTTCGGGATAGACTTCCTTTGGCATGTACCATTTGCTTTCTTTATTCCGGTGTGGCTTGTACCCACTCATGATGAAGCCAGTGAAATACGTTCGTTTATGCGTTGTAATGGTCTGGAGCAGGTTTTGAATCAAATATTCAGTATTCACAAAAACATCACTGTCTGTTTTCATGACAAAGTTGGCTCTGGAACAATAGTTGGCAATCCATGTCATGCCCATTAGCGTTTTAAGGGTGAGGTTTCTGTAAGTGTCTAAGAAATCCTGCTGAATGATATCATGGTAACGACTGCTTTCTTTTAAGATGGCTTCACGTTGTCCCGTTAAGGTCACCCCCAACATAAACAAGCGGACCACCTCTGTTCCAGGAAGCACCATTTCACTCCCCCATGTCTTCCTGATAGCTTCTCGGTGTTGATATTCATCCGCACTAGTTGCTATTAAGAGTACCAAAAACGGAGTCCTTTTTAGACATTTGTCACTTTCGTTAATGAGAAAGTGGTAGGGATGTAGATGGATGTAGTCTTCATGGGTTGCTTTGCTAGAAAATGTGGGCTTGTTTGTATTTCCTTCTAGTTCTCTAATTTTTAAAGAGACATTGAAGTTGGATGTACTATTGCTGCTGAAGAACAGATTTGTTCTTCTCTCGGATTTCTCGCTGTCTCTGGAATATTGTGCAAATCCAGCTAGTGTATTTAGACTGTTGTTTTTTCTGTCATGGGTTGGAGTTAAAATAATAGAGTCCTGGGAAACTATGAGCATCCAAAAGAAACAGATTATTAAAAAGCAGATGGAACCAACCAGGAAGATATATAACTTGGCACAACGCCAAGTGATGTCAAAATGTCTCTTCCCAACCGCCACCTTTTCCATAGTCAAGGATGATTAAGTAGGAAAGTCTGTTGTTAATTGGTGTGATCAAAAAGAAAGTTTTTCTATTTCCAATTCTTTTCAGAATGATGATACTTTAGATTCTATTATTCATTATTAACTTTCTTCAAGATACATGATATTGCATCCATTTTCTTGATTGTTTTCTCCAATAATTGTATTTCTAATATTCTTCCCCAAATTTTCTTTCTGGAGAAAAATGAAATACACAATGAGAAAGGGTGCATTTATCTTTCTTTTCAGCTCATGTGTTTACTCACTCTTATTGTTAAACATATTTTATGTTCAGTGTGTGTAACAGAAGCCATGAATGTATGGATGTTCCCTTTAGAATGTGATCCATCCATGTAACATATGTGAGTTTGCCCACGCAATAATACAATTGTGGCTCTAGGTTTTGGCTCTAGGGGCACAAGCCCAAGGTACCCCCAATAGTATATGGTCCATGGCTTTGGGAAGCATGCATCCATACCAAGCTGCCTCTTCATGGTGCCAAGGAAACATGCAGCAGATTCATATGCTACTACCTGCAGTTACAGTGGTGTTAGAAGGAAGGCTCTTACAGCCCAATCCACCATGGCCATAGTGCTAGATTCAGGTGCAAGTCCCTGGCAATGGCCATCGCAAACGTATGGTAAAGTAGTTTGTGGTGGCCAGGAGGAGAGGCCTGGGCAGAGACTCCAGGAGCCATCTGTTATTTGCTTCCAAATTACATGGATGTGTTCTGGGGCAGAGAAAGGTGGGGGAGTAAAAATGAGTGGAGGAGGGTGGCACAGGAATGGGAGAAGGGTGGACTGAGCCCAGAAGGGGGAGGGGGACTGCCCCATCCCCCTTCTTGGGCCTGAAAGCCCTACATAGGGTTACTTAGTTCTGCACCAGCAATTTCACTGGTGCAGATCTGAGTAGACCCATAACTGGGGTGGGTTGTGTTTTGTTGTTGTTGTTGTTGTTGTTTTAGACACCGCAAAAAAATACAAAACACCACCTATTGGGGGTTGAAATTTTGGAATAAGAACACAAAACACCGAATTTTGGTGTTTTAAGATATTTTCCAGAAATTAAAATAGAGCCATTTAACTTTAATGTTATTATTTGCCTGTAAACCGCTTTGTGAACTTTGTGTTGAAAAGCGGTATATAAATACTAGTGATAAATACTAGTGATTACTTTTCTAATTAGAAAGAATACTGTGACTGCATTTGCTGACACCATATCACCTATATTATCTACCTAGTACACTTTTAAAACATTTAAAATTAATAGAAATGAAAACTTGGAATGATAACGTAGAATAAAAAAAAGAAATTTTGGAAATAATATCACCAAAAAAAACCCTTCTACCCATAACATCTGCTGGGGCTCAACACAGGGTGAAGGAACAAATGTCCCCTTACCTCGAGAAGACCTCCAACTGCTTCTCTGCCTGTGTGGGACGCAGCAGCATCCATTTTAGCAGTGCAGTATCAGCACATGAGCACTTATGATTGCTGTGTTACGCATTTTTTTGTTGGCTTTCCCAGCTGGGCAATGAGAAAACATCAGGAGGCAGCAGAGGACTGTCATCTTTCTTTACCAGGAGCTATTTAATCATTTCAGATGTCCTGGCATCTTGTATAGTATTTGTGTATAGATACAGTACATTGTAATTGAAAATTCTGGAAGAAGATCCCCAAAGCCAGTCAAGTCAACAAACCCATAAGCTCTGATTTGCCATGCAGATTTGTTCTGCATAGTTGTGGGCATAGTTGTGGACATGGGCCCTCAGGATATTCTCCACCTGTGGAACTGTTCCTGCAATCGCAAGCGATTAACTTCCTTGGGATTGTCCGCCTATCACATTTTTATCCATCCCTTCCCCCAAAAAGGTCAGAACGGGATACATAAGATTTATGCCAATGTATTTTCTCAGCAGCACAGATGTCGCCATGAACAAATATTGACAAAGGTGAAAGATGTGTGGGCCCGGCAACGGCCGTTGTGAATGTACGGTAACGCTATTTCACTCTCTTTTTAAAAACTGCTTCCCTGTAGTCTATAGGATTAAGCATGGTATTTAGAAACAGAGGCTTCCACTATGAAAATACTTTGTAAAAGCCAGGAGTGTGACCTGAGAACTGAAAATTCCCTAGTTCAAATTTCTCCTCAGCTATCAATTCAGTGGCTCAAGCACTCCCTGACTGCAGCATGGGAATAACTGCACTTGTTCGGGACTAGCCCTGGAACAAGGAGCATAATCTCTGGCCTCCCACTCCATTTATTCAATGTTTAAGTTGTTTTAATTTATATACCCTGTAATGACTCTGAGATACAATCTGCATGCGTGGTTTATTCCCATCATATAAGAGGATGGCTTTGTATGTCTGTATTCTTAATCTCCGTTACTCATGTCATATTTAAAACAAACAAACCTTTTCTCTTTTTTTTTTACTAAACAAACACACATTTTCTCCATTCAACCTTACAGCAGCTGATTAATTTCCAGACTAAACTGGAATGCCTGGCACTCCCTCTGACTCACCAGGTGATTGCTTTGAGCTCCAGGCTGACCCACCTCTAAACCCAGCCCTCTGCAGGGTTGTTGTACAGATAACACACAGGAAGTGTTCAGAAGGAAAGCCGGTGGTGTTCTTGCTTGTTCAGTGTCAGGTGCCAAGCCCCACAGGAATTGCATCTACTTCAGACAGCAGCAGTCAGGGCTGTTTGAGGATCAGCTTGTGTGATAAAATAATGGCAGTTTGAACAGTGAGTTTAAACAGTGCATGATTCAGTTAGGAATTCTTTTAGCTTCAGAATGTACCAGCCTGCACAGAAGTAGGTTCAAGTTAAAGATAGCAGATAACTAAGGGATGCAAGGATGTACCAGGGCAAGCTGAACTGTAACTTGTTGTAACTGTATAGCTTTCTGATAAGGCTGAATGTTGACGCCTATGCTTTTTACATTAGCCTATGCTTTTGCTCCCTGTCTAATGAAGTAGCCTTACGTAGATTTACCTATATAAACCTTTGTAACCTGTTTGTCGGGGCTGCTCCCTGCTTTTGGTCAAGAGACGCTGGGACAGTCCTCTGCGCAGAAGAATAAATGTTTGTAAACCCTCCTCCGGCCATCCTGTGTCTGTTTTTAGATAAGAAATCAGGCAACACTTGGATGGTGTCCCTCTTCCTGCTTGCTCCTTGGCATCTGTCCGCATGTAGTTTTCATTGGTGCTAAATCAGCCATGTGCAGGCCACTACCTGTTGCAAGCTTCACCATGTGGAGAGTTAATCCCTTTTGCATCTCAGTAGCTGTCTGCTTACAACAGCCTCCAGCATGCATCCAGCAGGCAGCCTCGAACATTATGATGATCTGTCCACTTTCTATCGAGTAGTTGTGCAGCTCACCAAGTGATAACCTTTTCCAAGCCCCAGGAGACAGCTTCGATAATGAGATTTCATTGCTGCAATCTTAGCCTTGAAGTCATCAAATCGATAAAACAAAATTTAAATTGAATTAAAATTATGGACATCATTTTCTACCCTACAGTTTTGCTGGTTGTACCTCAGAAAAGATGCTTGGTCATATTTTTGGGGGGTCTTGTCCCAGAGTTCAATCCATTAGCTTAAAAAAAATGCCAGTGTGGCATGGTGGCATGGAGAGCTGGATTTGCTCCAAGGCCTGAGTTCGAATCCTTGCACAGGCAGGAAGCTCACTTGGGGTCCTTGAACTAAACCCTATTTTCCATGGTTGAATGGAGCTCCTTAATGGGCAAGGTACAGATGTGATAAAGAACGAGCGGGGGGGGGGGGTTAAAGCAACCTTTTGGAAACTTTTTGCATGTTATCCTTGCATTAAAATGAGACCTTTCATGTAACTGAACCTGAACCTATAACTAAAGAGTGTTTACATAGGGGAGTGTCTGCATTTTTACACTTCTTTGCTTGGTAAAGAATTATAAAAATATAGAACGAGCATGCACTTTTAACGATTTATTATTTTCACTTTTCACACAGGGAAGTTATATTTTCTCAAGTATGTTTGTGTAGAACTCCTTTGGAAAACAGTTTATTCAAAGCACACTGGTACATCAACAAAAAGAGGCCTGCCATTCCCTCAGCTGTATTCTTGTGTTCCTGTTGCCTGCTTTCCTCCAGGCAACGATGACACACAGCTCCTTTGCAAGGCAGCAAAGATGCTTTTCTGTTGATTTGCTGCAGTGGCGAAGGCTGGGAATGAAAAGAAGCCCACCTCCTGTTGAAGACCCCCCAAGGGTGGACATCCTTAGGTTTCTTCCCTGCAGCCTCTTGATTCATGCCCACAGCTGAAGGGAGTTAACAGACTATAGAGGGAAAAGAAAGGAAAATGGGGGAAAACCTATCCCCTGCAGAGGACTGGGTGGACTAGGTATCTCCCCCACCTTATGCCCTGGCAGCCTGCAGTGGGAATGGCTGCTTTGGCACTATAAGATTTCTTGCAATGCCAAGTCCAGGCACGTTTGGCTGTCAGCCGTACAGCCCAGAGTCAACAGCCCCTGCAGGGCATTTTCTAGGTGGGGCCAGAATAGTCTCTCTTTGGTTTGTGCAAAGCATTTAACAGCTGGGAAAGCTGGCTGACTTTAATGCAGGCTGGAGAAAAATTTGGGGGCTTGCCAAGCTCACATCTCTTTTGAGGCTGGCTGGCTAGGGAGAATTCTTCCAGCACCTCCAGTAACAAGGGAGAATGCAGCCACTGTACCCCCTGTGCAGAGGCAGATCTACAGGGAGGGCAAAGCTCTAAGTGTTGCAAGGAGCCTTACCCTGTCATGTAAATCCCTCCTCTCCCTTGCTGCTGTAGCCAGTAAGCAATGCCAAGATGTTGCTTTTCCCTGTGAGGACTGGCTGAAACGGTGCAGGAGAGGAGTGATTTCCACTGCAAGGTAAGGCTTCTTGCAAAACTTAGAGCTTTGCCCTCCCTTAGATCTGCCTCTGCCCCTGTGCCACTGCTTTCTCTGCTCCTTTGCCCACTCTCCTCTCCATCTGCAGCAGCAAGCAGGGTCCTAAGTTCTGATCCACAGTATGCAGAAGAGAAGAGCAGGCAAAGGAGGGTCATCAGAGGCAGTAGAGGCTCTCTCTCACTCACGGCTCTGAGCGCTCGGAAGGCAGAGAGATCACCTCACACTTCTACCTGCCAAACCCTGAAGCATTTTTGTCCCCACTGAAATTATTCTAGCTCTGCAGTAACTATACATATGAAAGACAATCTGACCTGGGTCTCACAGGAGCAGGAGGGCTATTTGGTTCTGTTTCAGTCTTTCTGCAGTCTTCCTTCTGCTGCGGCAGAATCTAGACAGATTGCTTTTGGGGGGGAGAGGCCACCAGCAGTAGGAAGCCATGGGCGGGGTAGAGGAAGCAGTGGGGCATGACAAAGACTGCAGCCAGAGCAGCACCCTCTGCTGAGGACGGCCAGAGAGGAGAAAGAGGCCAATCAGACCTTGTTGGGAACTCCCCAGCCCTACCCAGCACTGGCCCTGTGAAAAAGCAGCAGGAAGAGGTGGTGAAAGTGCATGTTTCTGCCGAGGGGGCAGGGATGCTGCTGATTCAAAGTGGGGCAGATGTGAGTGAACCTCAAGCAGTGATGTCATGCAGGGGGTACGCGGGGGTACGCGAGTACCGGTTTCTAGGATTACAGCCCATTCGCCCGCCCACTTGTCGACTCCACCCCCTGCAACGTTCGAATTTCCTGCATGTTTGAGTTGCCTGCATGTTCTCAGAGCCAGGCAGGCAGGCAGGCAGGCAGCGAGCGGAGCCTTTCCTTTCCTTGCCACTGAAAAATGAGCTGCTCTGGGGTTTTAACATGATGCCAGGCCTCCTTCACATGTTCTGGGGGTGCTGTGGAATACTGTTGCAACTGTTGGGTCAGTTTAAAATCATCTGAGGCCTCCAACAAGGCTTTTTTCATGTCACTTCCTGCCACGACATCACTTCTGGCTTATGACGTCACTTCCGGTGGGCGGGTCCCGACATGTGCCAATCAAAAGTGAGTACCTGTTCCTAAATCATTTAGATGACACCACTGACCTCAAGCATGTTCCAGTGTCATGTGTGCAAGGCACCCATGGCGGCCAGGGCAAGAGGCAGAAGAAGGCTTGTTCTGTCCGAAGGGTTGTTGGCCTTACATGGTTGCCTACTCAAGTAAAGGCACTTACGTGGCTCAGTTTTGCTTTCCATAAGGCTCAATGCATTTTCCTTGTCAACCTGGATGGGGGACGCACACGATTTCCTTCTTGGGAGTTTGTTGGGGTCTGCATTCATCAGATTGGGACTGTTCTGGTGGTCTTGGCATGCCCTTCAAAGTGTATTGAGGCACAGTCACCTACTCACAAGTAAATGCACATGGGCTGCTCCATTTTATTTCCATCGGGCTCAATACATTTTCCTTGTCAGCTATCAGCTTGTCAGTCTCACAACCCACCAAAAATTGGGTTGGGAACCACTGGTGGGTTGCAACCTACAATTTGAGAACTCCTGGACTTGAGTAGCCATCTCAGTAGTTTTCAGTTTGATTTGAGATCAGCTTAGATAAAGGACCAGCTTAGAGCAGCGGTTCCCAAACCGTTGGTCCGTGGCCCACCAGTGGGTCACAAATCAATTGGGGGGGGGGGGTTTGCGAAACCACCAGGGTAGATTAGGCTATGTGCACCAAGCTAACAGGGTAGATTAGGCTATGTGCATCAAGGATTTAAAAAAACCTGCTCCTTGGTGAGGGGAGTATGGTTGGCCAATCAGCATTATAGCCCCAGATGCTTGAGGGGCTGGGAAGGTGAAACTCTGGTAAGGTGAAGGTCCTGATGCTAAAATGTTTGGGAACCATTGGCTTAGAGTGAAATGCCAGTTTGAGCCTTAGCTCATGTTTTCTCTCCTCCCCTTTTAAACTTGGCAAGTTTGTGTAAGATGGAGAAGAGGTGGAAATACGGAAACTCAAAGATGAGTTTGAGCTGTTATAAGTCAAGGCAAAGAATTGGGATCAGCTGGCTGTGGCTTGAGGAAGTTTCTTTTGGAAGCATTAGTGTCCTTAGAGGGGGGTAGGGGACTATGTTTTGCAATGCGCCTTACCTTGCAGTGTAAACCACTACTCTCCTTTGCTGTCATAGCCATTCTGGATGGTGGAAGCAATGCAGAGGAGACGCCTTTCTGTTCCACCATTCCACCACCTGGAATGGTTACAGCGGCAAGGGAGATGAGGGGGTTATAAGACAAGGTAAAGCACTAAAATTTAGTACCCCTCCCCCCTAAGGACACTACAGTTCTGAAATGACACATTTCTGAAATTATTCTTCTACCTCTACATGTACTGTGTACCTCAACTCTGAGCAAAAAGGAGAATGAGAAAAATCAAGTGATGACAAATGTATTGGAAAATGGATATTTATGGTAAAATGATGCAGATTAAAGTAACAGGTTGCGAAATGAAGCAAGTATTTTTTTAGGCATTTTCTTGTCTTTAATTATAGCCATATCTTTAAATATTTCTTCTTCCTGCTCCACACAAACTCATCTTCATATTTAAACCGCTTCTTAATATTTTAGCTTGCCCTTACATGGTATTTGTCATGTAAGCAAGCAACTGAATTGTCCCTCTTCACCCCTGCGCAGTCTTTCTAGTGGCTGTTGCTGGTGGTTTGCCTTTTTTTTTTTTTAGATTGTGAGCCCTTTGGGACAGGGAGCCATTTAATTTTATCATTATTACTATTTGCCTGTAAACCGCTTTGTGAACTTCGTGTTGAAAAGCGGTATATAAGTACCTATTGATTGATTGATTGATTGATTGATTGATTTGTTATAACCATTTTCAGCACTCCTTCTACCCTACAAGTAACCGTTTTATTGTGGCTTACCTCACCTTTGAACTTGCAAAGGGAAATTACTGCCTGATTTTGCTGATATCCTTGAAAGCTACTTGCAATGAGTGCAACTCAGTCAAACATCAGTGTATTCAAATCAGGCTAGTTTCGGGAAGGCGTGGCCTGTCGGCTACGGAATGGCAGCAGTTTCCTAAGCTCTGAGACCTTTTGGACATAAATAATTCGAGAAGATGGTGTCGAATCAAGAAAGCGTAACAAAGGGAGTGTGTTTTTGTGGTTTGAAATGCAGACGACTTAGAAGGATTTCAGAAGGTCAGAGGGAAAGAAGTTCTGGAAGAACCTATTGAACCTTAGGAGGCTGTTTAAAGAAATATTGACAAATTTGATGATAATGAAATTGTATTAAAATATTTGATTAATAAAATAAAAGTGGTGGTTTGTGGGTTAGAAATGGAAAATGAATATAGGTGATATGATGAGACATGATATAATATAGGTGATATGATGAGACATGAATATAGGTGATATAATAAAGAAATTATATAATCCTACTTAGACTAGAATATTGTAGTAAAGAGTAGACTTTTGAATTTATTATAAGATAAATATTGATAGATTAATGTTACAGTTGAAGGTTAGACCAATGCAGGTGTGTAAGTGTAAGTGTGAAAGAGAAGAAATTGCTTTGAAATTCAGCAAATATAAGATAATAAGCCAGAGAGGGAAAGGAATAGATGTATTGCTAAAATAAAATTAAGATAAGACATGAAGATATTAGGAATTATTTTATGACTGGACCAAACTGGCTTTTTAATTCATTTAATGAAATCGTAAGATATAAGAGATACAAGAGTGTAATTAAATATAAGGAGATGTTATACACACCCTATTGAGACTATATTTTAACTGAACTATTTGATTATAGAAATTTATAAGGATATTAAATGGTGATAGAAATCTGTAGGACATTGTAGACTATTATAACTTAGGCTGTAATTTTTCCTCATTTATTTTTTCTGCAACTATTGTTCCTTGTGTATGTGTACACCTTAAGAGGAGAAATTGCTCTGAGAGCCAAAATAGGATGAAAGATAATAAGGCAGTAAAGGACAGATGTATTTCCGAAAAGATAAAAATTAAGATAAGATATGCCGATAGTAGGAAATACTTTATGACTGGACTAAACAGGCTTAAATGAAATTGCAAGATTGGGAATAAGATATAAGCAAGCAACTGAATATAAGAGATTATTTACACATGCTATTGAGATTATACTTTAATTGATACTGTAATCATTTCATGAAATTGCAAGACATAAGAGATAAGCAAGCAACTGAATATAAGAGATTATGTACACATTCTATTGAGATTATACTTTAATTGAATTATAATTGTAAGAAATTTATCGGGTTGTAAGAATGCTGACTGAGATTTCTAGAAGAAAGATATTGTAGGCGATTAGAATTCATGGCTGTAACCCTCCACTATTTACCTATTGTGTAACCTTTGTTCCCCCTAACCGATGTATATCCATTTCCCTGTCCCATAACTAAATAGTAGAAATAAAAATTATTTACAAAAAAAATCAGGCTAGTTTCCATGAGACAGACTCAGGGCACAATCCTAACCTAGGCTGGCACAGTTCAGCCAGCAAAGTTTGCTGGCACACCGTAAAGTACATTTGGACCACTCAGAGTCAGAGAGGCCGGCATAGAGAGGTGTGCCATCCCCGACTCCAAGAGTGGTCTAAATGCACTTTATGGTGGCCCTTATGCCAGCCTAACTTTGCTGGCCTAACTGTGCCGGCCTAACTCCAGGTTAGGATTGCGCCCTCAGTTATGTTCTTAATTCTCAATGAAATAATGAAGAGTTAAAAGTGATAGTCAGCTGGGTTGTTTCTCAATATTCTTTGTGTGTGTGTGGAGAGATATCTGTAATTAAATTTGGTACAATTTTTTCCTCATTCTGCATTTTAACTCTCTCTTCGTGCCTGTGTGAGCTCTTAATTCTTGAAACTGAAAGTGTACAAAACGGCAACATCTCTTGATTACACTCCCCCCAAATGATCAGCAAAAAACAAAAACAAGCATCTTAAAGTCTATTTTGAAAAAAAAAACTTTGCTTACCTTGCATAGCTCCTCTGTCGTTTGCACAGCAGTTTCCGAATGGTACTTCCAAAGAGAAAACTGGTACATATTAACTTGTAGTTTATCCTTGCGCCCACGTGTGTTTATCAAAGGATAAAAATTACTCAGTACAGAACAAATACAGAAACAGTTTTGAACAACGGGAAATTTTTTGAATCAGAATGGTCTTTTAAGTTTTATACACTAGAAATATTTTTGAGAAAAGTAGGGTCAATAAGTTTTGTTACCTAAATTACCTTGAAAGCAATACTTTTTTAAAAGTACATAAATTCCATTGCCATATTTGAAACTGTAGCAAAGAATAGCAAAAAATTGCAATAAAAGATCCATCTGATTCTGCCCTCAAAATGCCCCCTGCCCACCCTACTCTCTTCCCCTAATCCTCTCCTGCCCACGAACCACGTGTGGAGACTCTAACCATGTGTGCCAGCATTCCCACAGCACACGACAGCAGCATGCTTTATCTGACACCATCAGAGGACTTAACAGAGACAGACTGTGAGATTGGCCACTGTAAGAGATCTGTAAGATGGGGCTGCCTGTGTGTTTAAGAGATGGCAAACAAAATCCAGGGACTCTTAAAAAAATTCATTGGTTTCATTTCAGAGTTTCATAAAGGACATAAATGATTTGAACATTTATTTTTCAGACATTTATTTAATGTTATTCTACAATGGTGTTACACAAACTGTTGGTTTGGACCACTGGGTGGTTCATGTAGCACCTAGGGCAGCCATTATAGAAAATGGGACCAGTGGCATTCCTAGAGGAGGGAATGCTAAGTTTTGCAGAAGCCTATGCTCCTCTGTAATCCGGTCCCTTCCCCTTACCTTCAGAGCCTTTCACAGCCTAGACAGCTGGCTGGGAGGCTTTGCTCTCCAAGCCATGAATGACTTTGAAGATGAGGGGTGGGAGCATGTTACACAGGAGCTCCTGCAAAACTTAGTATTTTGCCTCCCTTAGCAATCATGCCCTCTGAGGCAGCATCCAAGAGACTTGCCGTGCATTCTTACTCAGAAGTAAGCCCCACTGACCTATAATGGGGCTTCCTTCCATTGACTTGTGGCTGTAGTTACCAAGTCTAGCCTTTCTAAGCATTGTCAGGAATAGTAATGGTCAGGCAATTGTTATAAGAAAAAAATTCTCTTAAGCTAGTATTACTTAACTACAGGTTGAGTATTGCTTACCGGGACTTCTTGGGATGAGAAGGTGTTTGGATTTTGGAATAACTACATAAAGAGAAATGTGTAATTTTTCTTTCTTCACTGTGTCTGGGTGTCTGCTGGCTTCTTTGGTATTTCTTGGACAAAAATGTCTGGATTTCAGAATAGTCTGGATTTTGGATGTCCAGGTAAGGGATATTCTACCTGTAGTAGCAAATTTAATTGCAGGGAATGGACAGAAGGAAGAGTGTATCCTACTAGTTGACTCTTCCTATTGGCCATATAATGCTTGCTGTGTTCTTTCAAAGAATGAAATCTGGACTGGATTGTAATCTGATTCAGCAACATGCTATAATGGCTATAAGTAAGAAGTGCATATACAAGGTTGCTGAACATGGATTAGTTATGCCTTAATCTTTAAGCAGTTCAAAGGCTTTGCAGGTATTTGGTTGAATATTGTGCATTGGCCCCACTCATTCACACTTTTGAAAGAGCTTAGCTTCTTGAAACTATCAACTATATGTGCATATGAATGTTATTATCTTGCCAGCTCACACATTGCTGTTGCTACAATTGTGTCTTAAAGTATACTTCCTGGTGTATACCATTCAAAAGCAACTAAACTTAAATGCCAAGTTTTCCATTCATCACACACAATTTCTTCCATTAATCTCTTTCTTAAGAAGTTTGTGTCCGAACGTTTGCTTTTTGATTATACTGTACTGCCAAAAGTTATGTACAACATCATACTTCGTAATGTTATAGATTGTTAATTGCTGCTTGATTCTATTGGTTTGTATTTCTGGAGTTATGTTCAGTGATGTCATGCAGGGGGAACGCAGGGGAACTCAGTTCCACTAGTTAAAATTAGGGCTGACTCCGCCGACTTCACTCTCCCTCCCCCCCTCCCCATTCCTCTGCAAAGAGCTTTTCTTCTTGGTTGGCCGGCACTCAGAGGGTTAAGGGGAGCGACTCCGGATTCCTAGGGGGCGGCGAAGGCAGTGATGTCATTCAGGGGGAATGGACCAGAACGGGCGTGCCGGATCCTAATGGGCTCCGTGGCTGGTTCCGGGTTCCCGACAAGTGCCAATCAAAAGTGAGTTCCTGTTCCTAATTTGAACGACACCACTGGTTATGTTACACACTGTGCTTGACAACTTCAGATTACTATCCCATTTAACTAGATTTTTATCAGATGCAAAGCGTGCAGTGTCCTAAATTTTGGACCCAAGCTTGTGTGCTTGCTTGTGTTTAGAAAAACCGTGAACGATTTAACACTAGTTGTATGACAGGAATCCAGAAATTTTGGCCTGGCTTTCTAGCCTGATGTTGTGTTTGGTCTCCACTGACCCCTTAGCAAAACTCCTCACGAGGTTGCCAGTGAAAACTATCATTCTCCACGTTCTTGGTGAATTGTAGAAATAGTCAGGGAGAGAGAAGTCTGTCTTCCTCATTCTGACTTGGTAGGAGGAGAGTGTCATGTTTAATTTTTTGTGCAACTTTGGAGAATGCAAAGCATAATGCATTCTGCCTCTTTCTGCTTCCCTGACACTTCTGCAGTTGTTGGAAAGAGTGGGTGGTAAGAGACTGGAAGTCTTCTACAAAAGCCCTTCATGAGTTGGAATATAAAACCACTCCTCTAAAGCTTCTGATGCCACAGGCCCTCAGGGGTGGGTGGCTGCATCCTGTTTCATTTGGCATAGTATCCTGGCAGAAATAGTGCCAGTATAGGTCACAGTGTTTTGAAAAGCAGGCTCAAAGGGGGAGGCTCCAGGTGGATAACTGTACTGCTTTGGACTGCAGGGATGACCCTTACTAAGCAGGGAGAGAAATGCTAGATTAGGCTATAAGGGAATATATACTATATTAGAAATGTAGGCTATAAGGGAATAGATGGGTATGTCTGAGAAATATAGTGTTGCATGGTCTCCCTTCTTAATATGTATGGTACAGAGTGACTTATTTAATTGGCTGCCTTGTGGCTCATTCCCTCTTCCCCTGGCTTTCTGTATCTACCCCTTTTTAAAAAAATGCCAACAGGTAAATGCTTGTTAAGTTGGAGGTCAGGCAGGCTATTGCAGAGTCAGTGCCCCCTTTAGGAATGAACCTGGAAAGAAGAGGGCTGTGTGGTTATTTTGCTTGTGTCAAAGTTGTAAAAAGGCCTTTTTTTCTTTCTCATTCACTTTACTTTTGGAAAATGGCTGAGAAATAACTCAACTTATTGCTGCTTATGAGCAGGCTTTGGCATCACAATTATGGCACATTTGGCATGACATCACTTCCAGTGGGTCCTGAATGACAGTCATTCTAAAAAATGAGTCCTGGGGCTAAAAACTTTGAGGACTACTATTCTACATTAATTTTGTATTATACATAAAGAAAGCATATGTAGAGTATTTTATTTTGCTACGTAAACCACTGTGCACTTTGTTGACAAGCATTCTACAGTATAAACGTGTCTAATAATTCTAATCCTATCAGGTTTTGTGATTCATTTTTAAATATACGATACCCTTAATTTTATTGTCCTGAGAATTCCAGCTGGGTAATCTCGAAAAGGAGTGTACTGTAAGGTGATGATCGAAAATGCTTTTGTTTCCTTTGTCAACACATTTAAACACCATTTCTGTTGACACTGTATTGATACTGCAAGCAGGATGTTTAACTTGTGGATGGGGTGGATACTTGCAGGTTCCAGCAACATCCTTTCCTGGTTGGGCAAGAACAGGTAGTTCCATACCAAGAGTGACTGATGAGAACCAAATCAATTTCCCACCATTTCTGCCTAGGAGAAGGGCCTCTGAGGGTCATCTTTCAGACAGAAATGATGTGGCTGGTGATAGCTCCCTACCTGGAACGTTAATGCCACCAAGGCCCTGGAAGTTCTCCCTTCCATTGCCTTAAGATGAGCAGTTTGCTTTGGTCACAGTGTTTTGAAAAGCAGGCGCAAAGAGGGAGGCTCAAGAACTGGGAGGATGCTGTGAGTACTTTTCATTTGCACCTTTGGGAGCAATTTGAACACTCGCAGAAGACACAAATGTTTGTGAATATGAATCTGAGCTTTGGGGAGCCTTAGAATCAAACATTTGCAAGGGTTCAAGCATTTGTGAGTGTTTGGAATCCAAATGAAAACTCAATCCTATGCATAAAATACTACTACTATTACTGCTGCATGTGGGAACAGCAACAAAATGCTGAAGCTTCCAACCAGTGTCCAGCTCCAGGACAGTATAAACTCTCTCTGTGTGTATAAAAATAATTATTAGTAGTAATTATTGGGATATATGTTCCTTTTACAAGGATATGGTATCCTGTGTGCTTGAAGAAAGAGGAAAACAGAGTCGATTAAAGCATTGCGGAATTCCCCTGTAAAACAAGCCTCTCTCACACACTTCTTGCTGCTAGACTGAAAGAAGTACTCTGTAGGCACTTTGTAACTTTGTAACAAAGAAAACGTTCTTTACTTTTGTAACATATTCTGCTTAGCTTCGATCATACTTTAACTGGTTACATTTACAATTACTGTTTCGCTGCATTTCATATATATCTACATTCACTTTCCTGACAGGATTTATAGAGCTAGTATTGATTGCTCCCTTCTCCTACATGTCAGCAGACAGAAAAAACACACAACAGAAAGTCAACTGTCAACTTCTGACAACTTATGACAGTTAAACTGTCATAACCGACCACACCCATCTCGGCATTCTAAAACAACAAGTTGTGTCTGACCAATCAAATAGAGGTGCTATCTTTTACCGTATATACATGCAACACTGCCCGCTCTGAACAGCAGACGGAGTTGCCTATATATCCAACAGTAGTAGCAGTAGCAGCAGCAGCAGCAGCAGCAGCAGCTACTGCTTAGGAACCCCACTTAGGACAGAAATTCTTCCAGAGGCTCACAATGCCTCAATTCTTAGCATTAATTGCTCATCACATTTGCGTAAATTGGAAGTGGCTGTTGTTCTTTTAACAGCAGTATAAAGGTTGGAATGTTGGGCTTGGACCCAGATTAAAATCCCTCCGCAACTGTGCAGCTTACTGGGTGGTCTCAGCTTATCCTACACACGACTGTTTGAGGATAAATGGCTGCTCTAAGGAAAGAAAGAAAGAGTAGGATACAAACATACAGCATTCCATATTGCCTCTTAATTTCCTCTCTTTTTTTACTGGTAGAAAATCCAGCTACAACTTACTGCACATATTAGATATTTTTCATTTTCTGGTTCACTTTGGTAGACTTTGTTGGAAAGATTTGCATAAATTTGTTTCAAAATTTGGACTTGCGTTAATGCTTTGGCATTCTTTTAAAACCACTTTTGCGTATAATGATTACAGCAATTTGAATAACAAATAGCCCTATTATGCATATAGGAAATTAACACTTTTAAGATGCCAGTGTAACCCCTCTTCCCAATTAATTATACTTAATGGCACTTAATGATTTAACTACTTTGGAAAGTATTTATTTTCTAGGTTTTCTAGAAAGTTTCCTAGGTTTTCTAAAACTTTTCTTAATGGTTTTTTTTTAAACATTTTGTTCTTTTGAATTTTTTTTACACAGCTCAGTGACCTGCTAAATTATCAATTGTTTAGAGCCACAAAATTGACAACATACTTTTCATATGTGCTTGGGAGGCATCTGCTCCACTGACAGCAGCATAGGAAACAGAATCTTATGAAGGTACAAAGGAAGAGAATTTTCCCTCTCATGCTAGTGTAGAAACTGAGAGTCTAATCCTGAACAGTTGCAGGTGCAGTGGTAGCCTAAAGGCAACTGCTGGAATCTTCCCAGGAGAAGGAGCTATTCATTCCCATTCCCTGGGCAAAGACCCACCACCCATAATGGGGCTACTCTCTCACCGGTGTCTCCCCCTTCCCCCACCCCAAAAAGGCGTGCCGGCAGCCACCACATTTGGCTGAATGAGCGCCATCCCAATGTGAGTGTACACGTGTACTGAGTGTGCTTTACGGCACGTTCGTAACATTTTCGCTGGCAGTATACTACTTCTTCTAGAACCTTTATTGGCATAACAAAACGCATAGAACAACCACAGCGATATAGGGACAGAATACAAGAATTAATATGAATATGACAAAGGTAACTTTGAGAATCTCAGATAAATAGCCAGCAACAGCTGCAGTCAAGGAATCACAAACTCAGAAAGAGTAACATCAGAAGGAATGAAATCTGGTGGAATCCAAGGTGCAAAATAATGATTACGGATATCAAGGTGAGCTGGACAAAAAAAAGAAAAAAAAGAATGTGAAACAGAGAATCAGGAGACTCACGACAAAAGAAACAGAGCCTTTTATCCCATGGGATATTAAGAAATCGGCTAGCATGGACTGCCGAGGGGAAAATGTTAAAACGAGCTAACATAAAGGCTCTTCTGTGCAACGGGTTGGTTCGCTGGCAGTATAGACATACCACTGGCAATAAGGGCCTTCTGGATTGGGCTCTAATAGTCTATTACTAGTACAAATGAACCTTGAAGTAATGTCTCCAAAAATGATTTGTTTCCCTATGAAGCAATGTACGTTGGTTACTCAAACTATAGGTGCAAAAGCAATCACCTAGACACCTCTGGTTGCTCACATGCAGGATATGAATGAGATGAATATTCCTTTTTGTCTTCACCCTCTGGAATTCAGGGATGCCTCAGTACATGGAAATTTACCGAGTGTCCAAGACCAAGGGTCCAGCATCTGTTCTGACCTTTCTGGGAATCGAGTTAGATTCCGTGAACGAGTGCAGCTGTCTTCCGGACGCAAAGCTCAGCAAGTTGAGGGAGCTAATTGAGACAGCCTTAAAGGCCTCCAGGCTGACGCTCCGTGAGCTTCAGGTATTGGTAGGCCACCTAAATTTTGCTTGCTGGGCCATTGCACCAGGGCGTTTTTGCGCCGCTTATGCGATGCGATGAGCGGGTTAAAAAGGCTGCACCACTGCTTGAAAATATCAGCAGGAATGCGTGCTGATATGATGATGTGGCACAAGTTCTTGGCTGAATTTAATGGGGTATCCTTCTGGAGAACCCTGTTGCTTCTTGAGGCTGACCTTCACGTTCACTCTGATGCAGCAGGCGGCCTTGGTTTTGGGCTTTATTTCAAGGGGAGATGGTGTGCTGCCCCTTGGCCGGCCACGTGGCACGGTACGGGGGTAACCGCTGACCTTACATTTTTGGAATTTTTTCCAATCGTGGTGACTGTACACATTTGGGCTGTTCACTTTACGAATAGGTCAGTTTGCTTTTGGTGCAACAACCAAGCAGTGGTTGCCGTTATCAATAGGCAAACCTCCAGGTCCAAAAGAGTCATGGGTTTGGTCAGAGATTTTGTGCTGCAATGTTTGCACATTAATGTCACCAGACACATCCCTGGGTTGCAGAATGGCATCGCCGACGCTCTCTCTCGATTTCAGGAGGACATTGGCTCCTGTGGCCAGGAAGGACCCCGACCCAATGCTGAAGGAACTGTGGAACCTTGGTTCTGTAGGGCTCAATGGGCCATCTGGTCGGCCCTAGCACCTAACTCAGAACACTTACTCCAGGAAATTCTTTGAGTTTATGGGGTTTAGGGCGGCTGCCGCCCTTCCAGTGATAAAGCCAGTGCCCACGGAACAGGTGATTCAATTTCTCCTTCATCTCCGTGAGCGTGGGCTTGCTCCGAGATCCCTGACTATCTATATGGCAGCTATTTCATTCTGGGTCAAAGGGCACGGCTGGCCTGAGGTCGGCACTAACTTTAGGATTTGAAAAATGTTACAAGGATATCGGAGGGAGTCCCCAGTTGTCCCTGACAGTAGGAGGCCTGTCACGCTTGGCATACTAAAAGGTCTTAGGCGGCAGTTCGACTTACTGTGTGAGTCACCTTACGAGGCCCGCCTTTATTGGGCTGCGGCTTCACTGCTGTTTTTTGGTGCTTTTCACCCTAGCGAGGTCCTTATGGCTTCCTCCACAGACCAGTCGGAGCAGGCCCTACTGCTCAGGGACGTAGACTCAAGGGAGGATAGAATCCTCATTTACCTTTGCAGGTCCAAAACAGATCAGCGGGGTAGGGGGATGAGGGTGACCTTGCGTTGCTCCCCGGAGGCGACTATGTGCCCAATAGATGCCGTGAACTGGTTTCTGGAGGTCAGCCCCCCCCCTTGGGGGATACCTGTTAATCCATGGCAATGCCATGCCTCTGACCCTTTTTCAGTTTAGGGCGGTTTTTTGCAGGGCATTGACTGGTCTGCCTAGCACCGAGTCTGGACTTCATTCCTTCAGGATAGGAGCGGCCATGGTGGTGGCCCAGTTGGGTTTGGTGGGCCAGTTGGGATCACCCGAGGTGATCCAACACATTGGCCGCTGGAGGTCTGGTGTATTTAGGACTTATATCCAGGATTGGGATGGGTCTTAATTTGTTGCCTTTTGGGCAGTTTTCCTCATATTCTGTTTCTGTTTGTTGACAGGCGTTGCGAGTCCACATCCAGTTAGAGTTGTTGTGATTGGGCACTTCATTGTCTTCTGGGCTCTCAAGAAGGCGCTTGCCACTGGTTTCGGCTCCCAGTTGGGGCTGTGGAAATATGCTGGAGTTTTCTGGGTGGCAATGAGGGGGATGCAATGGGGGCAGCTCCTGCCGTTGTTTTTGGAATTTCTTAAAGTTTACCCTCCACCCCAGGTAATGCTTATACATCTAAGCGGGAATGACCTGCCCAGACACCAACAATCTAGGTTACAGGCCTGCAGGGATTTTCAATGGATCAGAGAGTTGGTACCCGGTATTATTATACTGTGATCCAACTTGCTGCCGTGCAGGGTTGGATGAGCGCCTTGTCTCTGGTCAAAGTTGACCGGGCCAGGTGTAAAATCAACGATTACCAGGGGCGAGAAGTTGCGCAATGAAGTGAGGTGGTTGTGCCCCACCCTAGGATTCGTTTTAGCTCTCCCTCCTTGTTTAGGCGCGACAGGGTACACCTTACGCCCCTAGGGCCGGATATCTTTTTAGAAGATCTGCTGCAGGGCATTTTGAGGTGCTTAGCTAAATTCTTTGGGGCGGTCTGGGACCAGCGCTAGGCTGTCCCAGCCGTGTGGTAAGTAGCGTGCGGGGGGGCTAGGTAGGTGTGTGAGAATGGTGTCCATCTGAGGCAGCACAGTTGGGGTTTGGTCAGGCCGCTCATAAGTTGCTCGACTGGCTCGGTGAGGCTGGCAGGCTGATCCTTGGTCGGACGCAGCAAAGCTACCCTTTGACGGTGGCCAGGATGAGTCTGAGCGGTCAGGCTGCCTCTGCCCTTGGGTAGGCGATGAGGGACCCAGCTTGACAATTGGCAAGCTGGAGTCGTGAGTCAGATGGAATGCCCGTTGTGGTTATCCAGATCACCCCGGGGAGGCAGACGGCTAGGGCCATTTCCCCAAGATCCCGCACGGACTAGAAGACGCTCTGCAGCAGTTAAATGTAAATAATTAATAAAGTGGCCCTGTTAACTCCAAGCTCTGGTCTCGTGTCTTCATTGTGGGGTGCTGGGTAAAGAGCGCCACATGTTCCTTGTAGGGAATCTATGCTCAGTAGAATCCTTCAGGACTCTCTTGGAGGATGTACAAAAACATCAATAATCGCTACAACTTCTCCAGCATCTTAAAACTACTTTGAGAATAAATAAATAAATAAACAGGGATGTGGTGGCGCAGCGGGTTAAACCGCTGCTGCTGGGCTTTCCGATCGGAAGGTTGGGAGTTCAAGACTGCACAACGGAGTGAGCTCCTGTTGCTTGTCCCAGCTCCTGCCAACCTAGCAGTTCGAAAGCACCTAAATGCAAGTAGATAAATAGGGACCACTTTGGTGGGAAGGTAATGGCATTCCGTGCGCTACAGCGTATAGTCATGCCGGCCACATGACCATGGAAGCTTGTCCTCGGACAAAACGCCGACTCTACAGGCTTTGAAACGGAGATAAGCACCGCCCCCTACAGTCGGTCACGACTAGACCATTCGGTCGTGGGGAAACCTTTACCTTTACCTTTACAAGAGTATAAACATTGGGCAGAGTTAGAATGAACATTACTGCAAACTGAAAGATACTGCAAACTCATAGCCATCATGCAATTTTCTAGGCTTGGCTGAAAGGTTTTTATTAGAAAAGAAAAATGACCTATACAAAACAGTATGTAAGACATAATATAACTACTCCTCTTGCTATGTGCTATTTCCATTAGTGCAATTCCAGACCTGTACTGCACAAGTCCATTGTTAAGTACAACAACTAATCAAAGAGCTTGACCCAAAAAAAGATAAAGTCCTATTTTATAAGTTAAACGTAGAGCTAATTGCTTACCAAAAAATAGGTCTGCCTGAATCCCTGGAATTCCTGAATCCCTCAGTACATGGAAATTTCATTTACAGTAGCTGTCAATATTGTTAATACAGTACTGTTTGGAAATGGGTACAATGCCATCTGCAGAACACTAGGGGGCAGCATATTGTCCAGGACAGTTATGGTGTATCTATGACACGCGTGTCAAAGGTGACGCACCACAATTTTTGGGGTGACACACCAACATTCACCAATGCCCAACAAAAACTGAGTTTGTTTTACTCATTTTTTCCTTTTTGTAATTATTTGATATTTCTTTATTTAATATATAGCACCACACATGATTGGACTGTATTTTGCTTAAATAAATTAATGTATAGAATTGTTTCTTTTCTGTTTGGGAGGGGGATTGACAAGTTAAGCATTTTCCTAAGTTTTGACAGACTGAGCTCAAATGGTTCGCCATCACTGGTCTAGGATGTAGATGATTCAGAGGTATCTGTCTATGACCTGTCAACAGGTCCTTACTTTTGTTTCCTCCCTCCCTCCATGATCTCTGCTAACTGCATGGGGTAGGCACACCACGCCATAAGCTTGCATGCTCCTTAGAACCCCCCCCCCCCAAAAAAAAATTGTCTAGGATTTGTATTAACAACACAGATGTGCAGGTTTTTAAACTGTAATTAATTTCACCCTTTTACTCCCTCTGCTTCTGTTTCATTGCAGCAACATAGTGTGGACTGGTGGGGAGTGACTGAAAAAAAAAAAAGGATCTTCCACTATTTGACTCTGCTGAATATATATCCATTGCCCTTTCCCCAGCACATATTCTTTGATAGATCAATCAAATTTAGACACCGCTTTTCAACACAAAGTTCACAAAGCAGTTTACCATACAGGCAAATAGTAGTAATAAAGCTAAATGGCTCCACAAATCTAGAGTAATAACAAAAGACAATCTCAAATCTATGTGCCAAAAGAATACTCTCTTGATTGCAATTATGACATGAAATGTCAGCCTTCAGAGTAAAGTTGTATTGTGTGCACTGCTGATCTGAAATGGATTCTTCCTGTAGTTTTATTGGGCTCTGTTTTTGGAGGGAGGGGGGGAAGCAGTGTTGAGAGAAAAGAATAGTGTTTTTAAGAGAGGGAAGAAAATGTTTCGAGACACTCAAATCTGCTCTCTTCCCATTTCGAGTTGGGAGGGAAAGACCGTTAGCGCCTTTCGCGCTAACGGAGATTGCCCCGTCCCCTCATAAGAGCCGGGCTGCAGCTGCTGGGCTCCCATTGGCTAATTTGAGCCAGGAGGGGGCAGGGCGGGGCCGAGTGCGATTGGGCACGTGGCTCCCGCACCCTCTCAGTCTGGCGAGCTGCAGCGACCCCCTCCCTCCCTTTACCTAGTCTGACACTAGCTGATCTCTCTCTTGAGGGTCGGGTAGGAATTTTTTACTGGCTTCCTGATTGGCATTGGAAGAAAGTTTTTTCGCCTACCCCAGACTGGGTTTTTGCTGAGGGAGGAAATAGAAGAGTTTTCATGTCAATTCAACTTGAGCTGTGGTGTTATTGGTCACTTTGCATGAAGTGTGCGGGGTATGGGTAGGTAGGGCATATCGGTGTACATCCAAGACAGCAAAGTCGAGGTGCGAGTCAGGACCGCTCGGATGATGCCTGACTGGCTCGAAGAGGCTGAGCTGGCAAACGCCTCGATTGGATGGGCAGGGACAGGTTGGATTCGTCCTGCGGGCCAGGCCATCCCGCTGTCTTGGCCCTTCGGGGGTGACAAGGAAAGACTTAAGCAGTTCATAGCACTGATGGTTTCCTGGAGTCAGATGGTTTCGCCCAAAGAGAAAAGGGGACATAGACGGCTAAGTCCATTTCCCCTATTGAGATCCTGCACACTGGAGGGTGGGGCTTATTTACAGCATGGCCCCACCATAACCCTGTTGCAAGCCTATGTTGTCATTCTATAAATAAAGTGGCCCTATTTAAATCCAAGCTGCCGTCTGGTGTATTCATTGGGAGGGGGTGCGTGGGCAGTGGTGTCATCTAAATGATTTAAGAACAGGTACTCACTTTTGATTGGCACGTGTCAGGACCTGCCCACCAGAAGTGACGTCATAAGCCGGAAGTGAGGTCGTGGCAGGAAGTGACATGAAAAAAGCCCTTTTTGAGGCCTCAGACAATTTTAAACTGGCCCAACAGTTGCAACAGTATTCCACAGCACCCCCAGAACATGTTAAGGAGGCCTGGCATCATGTTAAAGTGACCCAACAGTTCCAAAACCCCAGAGCAGCTCATTTTTCAGTGGCAAGGCTCTGCTCGCAGCCTGCCTGCCTGGCTCTGAGAATGTGCAGGCAACTCAAACATGCAGGAAATTCAAACGTTGCAGAGGGCGGAGTCGACGAGTGGGCGGGCGAATGGGCGGGGCCAGCCATAATCCTAGAAACCGGTACTCGCATACCCCCGCGTACCCCCTGCATGACATCACTGTGCGTGGGTAAAGGGAAACGTCAGTAAGAGCGCAATCCTAACCTCGAGTTAGGTGGCACAGTTAGGCCAGCAAAGTTTGGCTGGCACAAGGGTCACTGTAAAGCACGTTTGGACCACTCTCAGAGTTAGGGAGGATGATGCATGTCTGTGTGCTGGCCTCTCTGACTCCAAGATTGATCCAAACATACTTAATGGTGTTCCCGGTGCTGGCGAAACTTTGCTGGCTTAACTAAGTCAGCTTCACTCCAGGCTAGGATTGTGCCCTAAGTGAATGCATTGCGTAGACCAGTGTGCTGCAGTGCACTGGTGTGCTGCAAATGATCTGCAGGTATGCTGCGGGAATTTGGGGGAGGATCACTTATTAGGAGGGCCATTGAGAGATGTGAGTCCCCCACCAGCAGCATGGTGCGCCTTGCCAATTATCAACAAACTGGTAGGATGCCTTGACAATTTTAGTGTCTTGTCAGTGTGTTGTGAGATGAAAAATGTTGAAAACGCTGCCTTAGTGTGCGAGACACTGCCAGTTCTGCCTTTCCCCACAAATGGCAGCCTCCAGTGGGGAGTAACCATTTTTGGCTATTCCCCATGGGCAGGATCCAGGGTTTGGACAAACCCTTACACCCTGTGAGTGGCTACATAGTCTTCTGGGATGCTGGATATAGACATGACTGCCCAGAGTGTCACTGCCACCAGTTCAGCTTGGACATGAAGTGCGGCTTCAACAGAACAGTAACCACCATTCGGGACAGGAAAGGGCTTTTTGCCACACAGCAGTTGCAAGTTTGGTGACTGCTGCATTTGAATGTAGGAAGCGTGTTTTTTTTTTAATTACCCTTGGAGAAAAGCATCTTGGGAAAATCAAAATGGCCACTGCCAGTTGGACAGTACCTCAAAAATACTGTAATCTTTATTCTCACCCCAAAGAAAAGCCCTCTCCCAATAGCACAAAAAAGCTATTCTGTTTTTGAAGACATTAAATGTTTTGCCTATGAGATATCATTTTGCAGTGGTACTGCTACTTTGAAACCTGTTTCTACACTGATTTTTTCATTTTATTCTGTTTAGAGAATTATTTTTCTTGTCTAATTTTATATGGGATCATTATCGTTCATTTGTAAGCCACCATGAGAGCCTTGTGAAGCTGGGTGGCAAAATATATGCTTTAAAATAAGCATAATGAGATTTTATTATGCCCATTTCTGAACATTAGGAATCTTAAATTAAATTGTTTTGCTGGCAAACTTCAGGAAAATATGAAAGGGTGACTCTGTGACAAAAATACAGCACAATTAAAGTTTCCATTAGAATTATAAACAACAACCCCCCCCCCACACACACACACACTGTGTGTTTGCGTTACCTGATATGGAATACAATCGATAGTCCTATGTGACAGAGATACCAAATTATTTTAGGAGTAGTGAGTTCAGCAGGTGTTTTAATGTGAGAGTTCATAGGACTGAGCCATTATATTGTGTGGATATGTCAGATCCAAATAATGGGATAGCCAACACCAGAGATAGGCAAGGACAGGTAGATGTTCAGATCAGGAAACCCATGGGAACCCTGCCAGCCTACTGAGGACGCAATCCTAACTTGCTCTGGAGCAGGCAGGCTGATGGGGCTCTGGAGCAGGCAGGCTGATGGGGCTGTGCCACATCCATCCATAGCCAGCTGTCGTGCTGGGCTTGCTCAGATCTGTACCTGTTATTTAGCAGGCACAACTTTGAGCAAGCCACACAGCCCAAATTGGGGCCGCATGCCCTGGGGACGGGGGTTTGGTTGCGGCCTAATGGCCACATCCCACTTCCATCCCCCTCCCTGGGCTGGCATGTCTCCTGGCCTGCCCATCCCCATCCAGAAATGCCCTCCCTCCCCCCCACCCGGAAATGCCTCTGCACCAGCCAAATCTGGCTGGCGCAGGAGCATCACACCACTGGCTTCAGCTGGTGCTGCTGCTGCTAGTGTTGGCCCAACAGCGGGGTTTGGATGGGGCTGTGAGTTAAATAATTTATGTTGAAAATTTATATTCTGTTTTTCACTAAAATTCCAAGTGGATTTAATTTCAAATGGATTTAAAAGTGTCATCTCTCCCTCCAGAGATTAGGGGGAAAGAGAAAGAGGGAGACCTTCTCTTCATTGAAAATTTTGTATCCTAGCTTAACAACCTATAATGCATTGTAGAGGCACAGTTTGATTGGATAACCTTTTCTCCCCTTGTAGGCCTATGAGACGTTAGCAAGTGTATCCACCAGGTTCTTCTGCCCAGAGATAAACTCTCTGTAACCCCAGGCTGAAGGAAGGAGAGAGAAGGGCAGGTCCTGAGTGGAGACTGATTTGTAGTGTGCTGTGTGCAAAATTATGGGAGGAGCCCTGCGTGGAACAGTCTATAAAAGGTGGCTGCTCTCAGCTCTTGGGGTTCTTCAGGCTCAGGATCTTCATCTTTGTGGAAGCTCCAAGTCCTGGGATTCCATTTGCTGTCTGTCTTCTGTCATCAAGGAGAGGGAATTGGTTTGCTGCCTTGGTCTTAATATCTGCCTGGTCTCATCTTTAGGCTTAGAGGGAGGTCTCATGGTTGGTGTTTTTGCAATACTTGGTATCTGTATTTTCTCTGTGATATATTTACCTTGTAATAAAAGGGAGCCAAACCTACTTCCTGTAGGGAGACAATCCAAAGTACTGGTGTTGCAGCAGAAAAAGTTCTGTTTTCTTGTAGACGCCAATTGGGCCTCCACCTGAGATGGAGGCTTCAGCAGGGCCTTCTTAGAGGATCTTATGGGGCATATGCGAGAAGATGTACCCTGAAAAACAGAGAAAAACCTTCGGCCTATAACAATCCAATATAACACTTCAACCTAGACCAGAAACAAAATGGCAACCAACGTCATTGTCTAAGCAGGTGTCATAGAGCTGTGATGGTGAACCTATGGCACGTGCGTCAAAGGTGACACACCACATTTTGGGTAACATGCCAGAATTCATCAACACCCAACAACAACTGAATGTATTTTACTCGTATTTCATTTTTGCAATGATTTGTTGTTTCTTTATGTAATGCATACATGATAGTTTGTTTGTTTGTTTTAAAAAAAGTGAATATGTACGTATTTGTTTCTCTTTCATTTGGGAGCGGGAGTAACATGCCAGCAGAGTCAAGTTAAGCATTTCTGACAGGGTGAGCTCAAAAGGTTTGCCATCATTGCATTAGAGGGAGTGTGTTTGACTCCTAGAAAGGCTGGGAAAACGTCCGAAGAGGTGATAAGCAGGGCTCACTTTGTTTTAAGTCCTTGATGTTGCTCAAATCCTGAACCTGTGCTCCTGAAGAGCAGTTTGTGCCTGGCGTGGTAAGCCAAAACAAACAGGAGAGAGTTGAGACACATTTATTGCTTTGGGACACAGCTGTGGGAGCAAGACGGATTGGAAGCTACAAGCAAGTCATCTCTCTGCTCTCCAAAATGATCGCACGCAATGTTTATACAGTAAGTTTCTTATCTGAGTATCACCATAGCAGGCGTTGCTCTTCCTTCACTTCACAATGTGTAAACTTGTTTTATTCTCTCAGGGTTTCTGCTTCAGCCAGTTCTTACCAGTTTGAGATGCCAAAAGCCAGAATTGCCCTCCTCAGCTACTGTATCTACAGGTTATAAAGGTCATGAAGGTTATTGTATATCAGCGTGCCTCGATGGAAAAGAAATGGGGGACACTGCTATACAATAACCAGCTATTAACATTAACACAGCTAATGCTAGCCCAGGAATTCTTGAAGTATTTTCTTGTTCAGCTATTAAAATGTACTGGACTTACAATATTAATCCCTCTACTGGACTAACCTCTTGATGAGTGCATGAAACATGCCTCTCTTGTACTGGGTTTTATAGCGCATACAGCTGCACTTACAATCACTCAACTAGCTCGTACTAATAAGCAATGTTTGTTTTAACTATGGAGTTGTAACTCTAAAAAAAACCTCCCACATTTAAGTCTCACATTTTATTGCATATGTACTGTACACTTCCTCTTCAAACTGCTATTACCATAACTATATATGCCAGCCCAGTTCTAATTAAGTAACACAGTCCATTTATTTCATTGTTTCCTTATGGCTGAAAATGGTAAAAATGACTTTTGCCTTCTGCTACCAGGTGTGTTTTTCAGAACATGCAGTACTTATGTGCACAGAGGGAAAATTTATGATGTGCCCAGGGACTGAGTGCATACTCAGAAGACTCTGCAACTAGTTAGAGCCTCATGGGCTTACTAGCACAGTCAGAAGCACTCAAACAGCTAGGACCTTGCTCTGCTCACCATAGGACTCAATGCATTTACCATATTCCCCCCTGTATAAGTCAATGTCAGGTTTTCTGGGCAATTTTTCAACTTATACACCATTATATACAGTACCTAAAATGTAAGTTCTTATTCCCTCCCACTTACAACTCCAGGAGTTGCTTAACTCTTCCCCACAATAGCCCAAAAGGAAGAAGCCAGGAACTCTATTTTAGCCTCCTGCTAACAAGGCCTCTTTCAGTTTCTAATTAGTAACACTCACCCTCACCTGTGATTTTACACAAGGGGAGTCCTAATAAAATGTTATAGTGCCAAGCTCTACTACAAAGCAGGGGAGAAAAGAAAGGGAAAGCCTATGTAAACAAGTTTCATAACTAGTTTAACCAGATTCAAAATGGGACAGAGTGCAGCTTTTGAAACCTTTCCATGATGAGCTGCACCTGCCCAAATTCCCCTGCTTCTATACCATGGTTAAAGGTATAGGCACTCTGTCCCAGTTTGGATCTGGTAACCCTCTATAGAAGGTGGTGGGAGAATTTGGACAGGTGAAGCTTTTGAACCCCTTCCATGATGAGCTGCACCTGCCCAAATTCCCTCTTCAATACAGTGGTTAAAAGTATAGGCACTCTCCCAGTTTGAATCTGGCAACTCTATTCATAACAAAATTCTTACACCCTATAAAGTAAACTGAAACTATCTTGAAACCAAGACTGAAGCGGAAGGAAACTTTATGCAGCTGTGCAAGAAACCATAAATGCTCCTCCCAAGAGAGGCAGTAGGCACACCTGTTGCTTTGAAAAGAGAAAAGTTGCCTTCAGAAGTGCAAAAATAGGATTTAATTCTGAAATCGAGCCTGCAGTGTAATTATTGAACAGTCTACTGACAATATAAAAACAAAACATTGCTTTAGTTGCCCCTAAGAGTCAACAGATGTGAAACACATTGTGAAACACAATCATAGCCAACTTTCCAGCACCAGGAAAGGGCAGTGCAGCTCTGAGGTAAGGAAACAAACATCCCCTTATCCAGTGGTGGGATTCAAATGAATTAACAACCGGTTCTATGACGTCATAGCCGGAGCCAAAAAACCCGGAAGCCAGCCGAGGTAAGCGATGGGTGGGGCCCGGCCATTTAACAACCGGTTCTATAGAAGCTGGGTGAACCCCCTGAATCCCACCACTGCCCTTATCTTGAGGAGGCCTCCATGACTGCCCCCCCCCCAACTGCAGGATGCAGCACATGCCCCATTGGCACAATTATGTCAGTGTTGGAAACTTGATTTGTATTGCTCCCTGAGTCAATAAACTATCTTTGGTGTACCTCGGAGCAATGTTCTTCAGTGTGAGTCGTGACCCCAGTAGGGTTGTAAAGCCTCATTGGGGGGGGGTCATGGCAACCTATCAAAGCCTGTCTAAGAGAGGGCTTGTATTCAATCCAATAATGGTACTACTTGATTAAAAGTGTGTTCTTGATAAAATCCTGCACAGCCTCTTCTTGCTGTTTGGCCCTGCAGCTTCTAAGGCTGGCCCTGTTTAGGATGCTACCTCACAGGGTTGTTGTGAAGACACATGAACAGTGGTGTCATCTAAATGATTTAAGAACAGGTACTCACTTTTGATTGGTACGTGTCGGGACCCGCCCACCGGAAGTGATGTCATAAGCCAGAAGTGATGTTGTGGCAGGAAGTGACATGAAAAAAGCCCTTTTTGAGGCCTCAGATGATTTTAAACTGACCCAACAGTTGCAACAGTATTCCACAGCACCCCCAGAACATGTGAAGGAGGCCTGGCATCATGTTAAAGCCCCAGAGCAACTCATTTTTCAGTGGCAAGGAAAGGAAAGGCTCCGCTCGCTGCCTGCCTGCCTGCCTGGCTCTGAGAACATGCAGGCAACTCAAACATGCAGGAAATTCAAACGTTGCAGAGGGCGGAGTCGACGAGTGGGTGGGCGAATGGGCGGGGCCAGCCGTAATCCTAGAAACTGGTACTCGCGTACCCCCGCGTACCCCCTGCATGACATCACTGCACATGAAGTAGGCAGAACAGGATGGTGGGGGAGGGGTGGGTGGAGATGGGAAAAGGGGGTGGGCAGTGTCAAGGGCCCCAGGGGGTTCGGGCATTGGGGCCGGGGAGGAGAACAGGATTGGCAGAGGGGCCCCAGTATCATTATTTATTTATTGCGGTCATAGCACTAAAAAGGTTGAAGACCTCTGCCTTAGAGATCTCCTTTCTGTGCCTATTTAACATTATCTACTTGTGACAAGAAATGAAAATAGCACAATTTGAGCCTATGTAAAAAATGTTCTCTTGATGGCCAGCCTTAAGGTTGCAGTTGCACAGGGCTGGGTTAAATGTTTGTCTGTAATAATCAATGACTAGAACATGTTTTAGAACATATATTGCACTGAGGTGAGGAACAAGTAACACAATGAAACAAAGATACTGTATTTCTTAGCTGGACTTTCAGGGAATTGTTTTGTGATGGCTCCATCTAGTGGCCATGGACAAAATGGTTCTCTAATTTTGAAAAATTCTCTCCCTCCATTTCCAATTTATTGAAAATGATTTTGGAGGAAGATCTCCTGCTCTGAATTGACAAATATTCTTGCAGAAAATATCTGATTTTTTAAGGTATAGAATGGAAATGTCAACGGGTCAACAATTAAGGAACATACTCTGAGCCCATAAACTGGGCACTAATATAGTGGTATACTATCTGCAACCTATTCTTTCTGCTGGAAACCATGCAAGGTGCTTCTGGTTAGATAGGAATTTGGGGTCTAAAGCCAAACAAGATTGATAAAATATAAACTCTTGTTTTTAATATAGTACATTTGTCAGTGAATGCTGATGTTCACATGTAAACGCTGATAATCCCAGATGAACGTCTTGACAGCCCAGGGTGGTGTGGTGTGGTGTGGTGTGGTGTGGTGTGGTGATGTTCCTCCAACCTGTTCAAGCAACATTATGTAGTGATGCTTTGCAGTGGGTTCCACTCTTATCCAATGAACATTATAACCATGAACAATACTGAGAGCTCAAACCTATGCTTGACTACTTAGTAGTAAGTTCCATTATAGTCAATGGGGCTTACTCCCAGGTAAGTGTGGATAGGACTGCAACCTTAGTATCAATGGAGTGCATGCAGAATATTCAAGTACTTCATCTGTATTGTAACAGCCCTGTAAGGTTGTGTACTCTCTGATTACGATCTGCATGTTTCACATGGGTGGAGAGCGGACCTAGAGAAGAGTAGCTGGTCTCAGGCTACTCAGTGGATTCATGGCTGGAAGGAACTGAGGGACTTCTTAGCTTACTTAGGATCTTTGTCACACTGAAACATATTTTGGTTGAGGTCACTTTGGGAGATGCAAGAAGGCCTTTTCTCTGATAGTTAATTTGCAACAGCTGCTCACTTATAAGCCATCATTTGCTTCATGTTTGTCTAGGATGAACATAGATGCGTGAACCATCCCCACATAGAGTTAAATCTTCGAACCATGTTGCTTCATAGCAAGAGTGTTTATTATACTTACATACCAAGAGTTACAGTCCACCTTTGCCAAAGATGGTCCAAGATGCCCACTGGTAAATAAATAAAAACTTATAAGAGGATTCATAATTCTGTTTAAAACAGCAGCAGGAGAAACTTTTCTGAAGAACATGAGCAGCAGCAAAATCCTATTCCGTTGAATTAAGATACAGCAACATGAAAAGCATTGTGGAACAAGAATGTCTTTACTGCCCACATAAAAGCAGAAAGGAATGAGGCTGATAGATCTCCTATGGGGGGAACACACCACGGTTCAAAAGGCCTTGTTTCTTGCAGTTGCTAGGTGAATATCTGTCAGAGAAATAATGACTTACTCATAAATTCAGAGAAAACTAAAATATTAGTTTAGTAATAAACTAATAACTAATAAAATCTTAGTTTTCTCCAAATCCTGGGCCCCATCATCTTGGAGAGTCGGCAATTCCACATACCAACAGGCTCAGACTTTCAGATATTTAGGAATTCTTTTCCATTTCCGACACTCATGGAACCCTCACCGTAAATCTGCAATTGCTTCCACTTCCCCCTCTTTAAATGCTATTTCTCGCTTCTACTTCCACTCCGGCAACCAATATGTCCCTGCCGCTATCCAAATCCTCTACTCCAAAACATTTTCCCAGTTACTCTATGGAGCCCCAATTTGGATCGAGGCAGCAAACTCTGAAATCGACAAGGTGGCTGCCTCCTTCCTTAGGAATATCCTCGGGATTCCTAACCTTATCAGGATTTCCACCATCATTTTAGAACTGGGCATTCACTTACCATCTACCCTAGCCTGGACCATCACTTTTAAGTACTGGCTCAAAATCCACCTTTCAACCTCTTCTGATTCCATTCTCCAAGATATACTAAAGGACCCCTTTACTTCCAGCTGGTTCTACTTTATAGAAGCCAAACTTTCTTCATTATCCCTTTCTGTTGAAGCCTTAGCCGATATGAATCTCCGCACAGCATATCAAACCATCAAGGCCAAGCTTTATGATTCCGAATGCGTAATCCTATTCTCTCTGCTGAACCCTGTCTGCTCTCCACTTGCTTTTGGCCTATCCCCTTCTCTTGGCCACCCTACTAATTACTTTAATCAATTATGCAACCCCCCAAAAAGACGAGCCTTCATGCTTGCAAGGCTGAATATCTTTCCATCTGCAGCCCACTTCGGAAGATTTACCAAAAGCCCTCGCCTCAATAGACTGTGTCATTTTTGTGCCCTCGAACCTGACTCCCTGGACCATATCTTATTGCGATGCCCAGCTCATATCATTCTATTCCTCGTAATAGGCTTCTGGGGCCGCTTCTTTCCTCCCTCCCTCCTTCTCTTTTATTTCTGATCCACTGCCAATACTTCTGAGTGACTTTTCGGCATCTATCACCAGTCAAGTAGCTGAATTTTTATTTACTGTTATGAAGATCTCTCCCAAATTTTATTATAAGTGTTAAACCTGTTTCTTCCTCCCCGCACTTGAGTTGGAATGTGTTTGTTCTGTGCACGTGCTTGTACTATGTAATGCCAATAAAGGTTGTGGATACTACTACTATCTGTCAGAGATGAAAACAAGACCTTGGAGGCTGCTGTAAGGTAGGGTTACCCAATTCAAACTGGGACACTGTGCCTATACTTTTATAAGCGCTCAGATCAAAAGAATTCAAACAAAAGCCCTCTCAACTGGATTCGACAGTACTAGGTGTGCATATTGCCAGGATGAAACCCCGGGAAACTCCGAGTACCAGAAGTGGGCCATTTACAAGATGCCATTCTGAGAATAGGCCAAAATGCATTGAAAAGTCCTATACGTAAACTGCGCCAGTCCCAAGCTCGGACACAGTCCAACCACAGGTATGACTGCAGTTTTTCTCAGAGCTGGGTGTGCACATTGCAGGAAAGACAGTCCGGGAACTTTGGAGTACCCGGGGTGGGCCATTTCCACCAGGTTCCAGTCTGAGGTTTTAGGATTTTGCATGCATTTTCGCCCATTTACAGATTGGGACCTGGTGGAAATGGCCCACCCCGGGTACTCCAAAGTTCCCGGACTGTCTTTCCTGCAATGTGCACACCCAGCTCTGAGAAAAACTGCAGTCATACCTGTGGTTGGACTGTGTCCGAGCTTGGGACTGGCGCAGTTTACGTATAGGACTTTTCAATGCATTTTGGCCTATTCTCAGAATGGCATCTTGTAAATGGCCCACTTCTGGTACTCGGAGTTTCCCGGGGTTTCATCCTGGCAATATGCACACCTAGTACTGTCGAATCCAGTTGAGAGGGCTTTTGTTTGAATTCTTTTGATTTGATATGGTAAGTGCGCTGGACTATAGAAGGGAGATTATTGGCAAGTGCAGCTCACCAAGCTTCCATGGGTTTAAAAAGCTGCACCTGCCAAAATTCCCTCTTCTTTACAATGGTTAAAGGTATAGGCACAGTTTCCCAGTTTGAATCTGGTAACCATAATCTAAGAGGCCAGAGAGATTTGTGTAGAAATCTACTGATCCCCAGCATATAGAGGCTGTCCTCCAGCCCTCCCACCCCCCCACCCCCAAAAACCAACTCACTAGCAATTTTCTGCTCAATAGATTTTTTGACTCATACCTCAAAGGAAGGAATGTCCTTGGAATAGGGGCCAGAGAGACCATCTTTTTGTGATACACTCTTACTTGACTGGTCCATCTCTAAGAACACAATCCTAATCTGGAGTTAGGCTAGCACAGTTAGGCCAGCAAAGTTTGGCCAGCACAAGGGCCACTGTAAAGTGCGTTTGGACCACTCATGGAGTCAGGGAGGATGGTGCATGTCTGTCTTGGTATTTCAGTATGAAGACATACTTTAAGGTGTTCTTTGTGCTGGCCAAACCTTTCTGGCCTAATTGTGCCTGCCTAACCCCAAATTATTATGGGGACATGGTGGCGCAGCGAGTTAAACCGCTGTTGCTGGTCTTTCGACTGCAAGGTTGGGAGTTCGAGACTGCGTGATGGAATGAGCTCCCGTTGCTTGTCCCAGCTCCTGCCAACCTAGCAGTTCGAAAGCACCTAAATGCAAGTAGATAAATAGGGACCATTTCGGTAGGAAGGGAACAGCGTTGCGTGAGCTACGGCATAGAGTCATGCTGGCCACATGATCGGACAAAAACGCCGGCTCTATAGGCTTTGAAACGGAGATGAGCACCGCCCCCTACAGTTCGTCACGACTAGACCATTGGGTCGTGGGGAAACCTTTACCTTTACCTTTAACCCCAAATTAGGATTGTCAGTGTGGTCAGGAAATAAGTATTCATGCCCCACCACACCTAGTGTGATGTGACCTAGTCTCATATACATTTGCTGCATCGTTCCAATCATGTTCTCAGTGATGTCATACAGGGGGAACGCGGGGGAACTCAGTTCCACTAGTTAAAATTAGGGCTGACTCCGCCCACTTCACTCTCCCTCCTCTCTCCTCCCAATTCCTCTGCAAAGAGCTTTTCTTCTTGGTTGGCCGGCACTCAGAGGGTTAAAGGGAGCAACTCCGGATTCCTAGGGGGGCGATGTTCTGCATCATGTACTCACTTGGCACATGTCATACATTACATTGCAGATAAGATGGGTGGGTGGGTAGGCTGTGAGCAGAGGAAGGACTCATTTTGAAAGTGTATAGAACTGGCCTGAAGTGCTACTGAGTTCTGCTTTATTTAAAACATTTTTTTATCCCTAAAAACTAAGAATGTAAGGTCATATACACAGAATTTTCCTATTTTCTCCCCTCAGCAAATCTGTGAGGAATACTAGGCTGATAATCACTTCACATCCTGAGTTTCATGGTCAACTAGGGTCATGAACTCGGGTCTCTCTGCTTCAACTGGGTGTGCCATTTGTTACCTCACATTGGCTCATTACAAGCTATCCAGCCTGCTGATGCATTTTCTATTTGCTATATGGCGGGTGACAATCCTCTTGGTATTTCAGGACGAAATGTTGGTGTTAAGTACCGGACTAAATGGAGCCAGTGTTCTTCACCTTTGCTTGAAGGGAATCGAGGAAGGTCATTCTCCTTTGTGGCTCAAGAGGCTGTTTCAGGAAGCTTTGACCAGCATACATTTCGTGCAACTTGCAGCTGAGGTGGAAGGTATGCAAGCTAAAATCCGACATATGCCTCCCTGCATGACAGAGTAGCATGGAATCTCCATATGTTATGACCTTGGGCTTCTCCGAGACACCTTCCTGCCAAAGGGCAAAAAGAAGGTCAAGTCTTGGATCTCTCTGGAGGAGTGCCTGACCCGTAATGGTTAAGGCAAATGCTTAGCTTTCCATGACTGTGTGGTTTCAGGCATTAAACTTCCCTACCATATCCAGGAAGGGGGCAGCTTAAAACAGGTAAAATTCATCTGCAATCCTACAAAGTCCTCTCAGGAGACATCTCAGGAGACAGGAGAAACCATGCATACGAGGGAACGTTACAGCCATCAATTTTGTACATTAAAGAAAACATTGTATTTTAAGCTTAGGGTTATACTTTTCCTCATGGCAGTGTCTTCTGTGTAAATAAAACAATATATATTTAAATGCCTTCGCTTCTTCTTTTGATGGTTAAGAATTGGGTTAGTAATCTTGGGAGGAACGAGGAATCTATTTATGATCAGTGACATTCATTACATTGTACATTCTGTGGATGCAAATCCTTTTTTTAAACTACTGGAGCATATCTAAAACAAAGGAAAAGGATGTTCAGGGATAAAATGGATGATTCTTTCAAAACTGATTTTGAGGGGGGAAAAATCCCTCAAGGAATATGCTTGTGTACATTTATTTTGTGGATGCTGAGCAAAAAAATGATTTCATTTGAAATCCTGGGAAAATGGCAAATACACAAAGAACTGGTATGAATTTTCCCCGCTTTGTATCTCATTGGTATTCTTGAATGAAAGTTACACAAAGCTAGGAAGTGGGTGGAATTTTTCCCCTCCTGCAATTTATATTGGCTCATGCTAAAACCATTTATATTTTATAATTAGAAAACCTCACAATAATGTGTTATTCAGATCAAGTGCTACAAAAATTAGCATAAATGTAATTACAGGTCTTTTATGTGTGGGTAGCTCAGAAATGACTAGTCTTTGGAATTAGTCTCAGAAAGCTGCATTGTACAGATTTCAGGAAAGCTGCAGCATCCCAGATGCTATCGATCATTCAGTCTTTCTATGCCCCATCTTTATTAATGGCATCACAAATATGTGTAATTTGCTCCATCACTATGTACCATGTGTTTCTCACAGGAAACCATGATTAGCCATTGAGCTGAGTGACTACAGGCCACTGCACCAGAGAGCGATGGCCTTTCTTTAGCTATATGAAATCGCACAAAAAAGTATGTAATGGCCAGTGCAAGGCCTAGCGATTGTTCTTCATCTTGTGTGCCTGTCAGCCATCTTCTGTGTGTCTCCCAATCCCTGGGAACTATTGGCATGCTCACTGAGCTGTTCCCATGGGAAGCAAGAGAAGTTGGATTCCAAACAAAAACTTCAGCTGGTGCCAAATGTTAGAAGTATGGGGTGACAAGATGTGTATCTACTTCAAAAACAAAGGTTATATTTATGCTTCATGTATACCAGTTAAGGGCACAATCCAAAGCTGGGATGGAACAGGCAGGCTGGCAGGAAGGCCTGTGCTGTATCCAGCACAGCTTGGGAGCAGGCTGGAGCCTCCATGGGGCAAGGGCACATTCACACACTTGCCCCGGGGTAGGCTCTTCGGATCTGTGCCTCCTTGAGGCCACAGGCCCAGAAACGGCCTCCCTCCCACCCAGAAACACCCCTGCAACAGTCAAACTTGGCTGGCTCAGGAGTGTCGCTCCGCCGGCTTTGGTTGGTGCTGATGGGCCAACGCTGCCATTAGTGTCAGCCCAATGGCAGCACCAGCACTGGGTTATACTTTTCTCTTGCACCAGTTCTCTTGCACCAGCATTGCTGCTGTTGGACCAACGCTAGCAGCTAGCATCAGCTCAATGCAAGGCCTTGGATTGCACCCTAAGGTGAGATAGCCTTTTTCCTTAATGAGGGGAACATCTCCTGCTGACCTTCTTGTTGGTATCAGTCTGTCCTATTATCTAGTGCATGTGGCTGCTAAGAGGCCTTTTAATGAGTTCCATTTTATTATGTCACACTGACGGTACTTCTTGCTTGATGATGTCACTTCCGGTGGGTCCCGACCAGCAATGGGATCTACAAACGACCTGGGGGAATGCTGGGTGGGACTTTCGCGGGGCTTCTGCATGATTGGCTGCCCATCTGCAGCGTTCTGCAGCTGTCCTGGCCTTGGGGGGGCTGTCCCCGGTTAGCGCACCCCACCGCTGCTCGCCCAGGCACCCGGCGTGACCCTCACCCATCCTCTGCAGCAAGCAGGAGCCCCCCCGAGGCCAGGGCAGCTGCGGATCGCTGCAGAGGGGCTGCCAATCACCCGGATGTCCTGCCTAAGTCCCACCCAGTGTTCCCTCAGGTCGTTTGTAGATCCTATCGCTGGCCCTGACATGAATGCCATTCTAAACAGTGGGTCTGAGTGCAAAACGTTTGAGAACCACTGCCCAAAATGGTTATGTACCCATATACCTGACTTTTACTAACTTTGGCTCACGTCATAGTTGTAAGTGTTCTGGTAGTCAAGGTGCTTTCCAGTAGTCAAGGGCTGTTGCAGCACGTGGGCTGAAAGTGGCAAGTGGCTGGCTCCGCACAGCAATGGCCTCCGGATGCCTGCTGCCCCAGATAGGATTGCATAAGGGGGGGGTGTACAGGAGGCATGGGTATGTGGAACAGCACGGCAATGGGGGCACAGAAGAGGGCATATCAGAACTGGGAAGGGGGTGGATTTGGTGGCAGTGGCATGCATGGAATCCAAAACTCCTTCCTGGGCTCCATCTTCCTTCACAGGTCTACGTGGACTTGTGCTATCAATATTGCTGATGCAGGTCCAAGTAGACCCACCAGGCTGGCAAGCGCATCACAAAAGAAGAGGATAAATGTTCCTTTGCCCCAAGGAGACCTATGGAGGTTAAACTCCCCCACGGGATGCCGTGGATGGCATGTTGCTGCTGCTGTATAGCTGCATGGGGAGTTACGGTGGATTGGCCGTGGATTGGGAGGGGAAGGGGAAAATAATTTATCTGACCTCCCCCCATTAGCCTCATGACTGCTCTTTAGCTGGCCCAAGTTCAAGGAGACAAATGGGACATGTTGGCAGGCTTTAAAGGTGATAGCATCTGGCACAAGTGCCCTTGCCCAGTGCCACCCCTCCTGCTTCCAACCTGCCCTCATCTTTCCCCCCATCTGCCCCATTCCACCCACCCACCTCCACTGACTCACTGGTATTGGCAGGACTCCTCTTTGCCACCACTGTGGGGTCCTTCTCGTTATTTGCAAGAGAAGCCCCGAAGCACTCACCCCTGTGTGTTTCCCCTTCTCCTCCCCTATGTGCTTCTGGTAGGCATTTTATGACACTATAAAGTGCATTTCTTTGCCAGAATATTAGTGGTGGTGGATCGTGAGGCTAGGATTGGACCAACAGAATAGCTAAGCAAGGATGTATTTTCAGCTGTGGGGGGGGGGATATTAACAAATATATAGAACGTAAGGAAGCTTGACATATGTACATTAAATTAATCAAAAGTCTTAGGAATAATTATTTCTTTCAACATTTGACAGTTCTAGTTTCAGTCCAGCTGTGAGCACATGAAACTGCCCCAGCTGCATGTACACAGAGCCCTGTCGGAGATTCTGCAATGAAACATGCTAATTCCATGCAGCTTCCTGTTCCCTCTTCCAAATAGCTGATGGATACGTTTGCTGATTTTCTGCTGGTCCGCATGTGCAGCTCTAGCAAACAGGAGTGCTTTCACACTTGGCATATCTTGGCAGAGCTGCCACACTTTGTTCCCTCACTTTTCACAAGGCATCCACGTGGCATCATAATAACATTGTTGTCATTCTGTTTCTTCTCCTTGCACATTTCCATGGCTCTTTTGTCATTCCTGAGACTACATAAATCCTTTTTTTTTCTGTTGGCAAAAAAATAGATAGCAGCATGATCTCTGCAAGTATGGACAAAACCTATGAAGTATTAACTTTTATAAAATCAACCCTTCAGCTAACAGATTTGTTGTTTTCCATTTGAATTGTTGCATTTTTTTCTGGAACGTTTTCTCATCCTGCTTTTAACTGTAACAAATGATGAAGTAGCAAACACTGTACTTCATGCATTAAGTGGTGAGTCACTTGCTTTATGTCTGCTTTATCAGGCAGCATTTAGGCATGCCTGCTGCTTTTTTCACTTTGCTCCCCTGGCACCAAGATTATTACCTTCCATCTGGTTCAGTGAATCAGATGTTATGTTCCACTCTTCTTTTCTTCTGGCTTTGAGGTTCAAATGTAAAACATCACTGCAACACCTACACTAAAGGTACTGTATATGTATGTAAACAAACAGAGATACAAATAAAAACAACTCAGTTGCTTTATTCGATAACGGAAAGCAGAATTGTATTGGTCTTCTCTATTGCTAAAGCTTTTGTTGGTTCTGTAGAAAATATTTGCAGCAGGAAATGAAAGGACATTATATGCTTAGTTTATCAAATCTCCTTAAACAGGTAGGACAGCTTTTTAAAAAATTGCTCCAGCAGCATGATTGTGCTGAGTGCATGAGATTTTGTTCGTGCATGAGGATTTTCAAGGATCCTTTCAGGCTTTTCTTCCATTCTCTTTTCAGCCACATTCAGCTTCAATCACAAGACGCTAATCCATCCTTTTACTCCACCAAAATAAGTGATTTGCAGAAATGATCTTGTCTAATGTGAAAAGGGCAGGAAACTTTCCAATGATAAATTGTATTTCTCTAATGTGATCAGACAAGTTGCCCTCAGTCAAGGAAGGGTCTAAAAGCAATCCAAAAATAGCTGTGCTGGTGTGAAGGTTCAGCAAAGACAGACTTGGTCATCTCCACCCCTTTCTTGAAGCAACCAGAATGATTGGAAAGACTTCCACATCCCCTCTCCAGCGTCTTGTAAAGCCACACTGAATTGCAGTCTTCTAAAAGGAGAAAGAGCAGGGATTTCGCGAAACAGTGGTTCTCAAACATTTTAGACCGGGACCCACCTTTTAGAAAGGCACTTGTGTCAGGACCAATGATGTCATTAACCTGGAAATGATGTCATAGCCGGAAGTTACATAATGAAGCAGGATGTGCTTGTGACATAATCAAATAATAATCATTGTGACATAATCAGACAACACTCCTGGAGTGCAACTGGCGTGCTTGGACTCCAGCAACAGCACAGCCATGAAACATCCATGATAGAAAGCAAGATTAGGACTAAATATCATGTAAAAGTATTAAACTAAAAACAAAATTAAAAAAAAACCCTCACTTGAAAATTCAAACTGTTTACACGCACAAAAGCAAGAGTAAGATCTGAAGTTTCCAAGATGGCTGCTCCCAGCTTTCTGCTGTGTTGTGACCCACCAGGAGGGTCCTGACCCACAGTTTGAGAAACACTGTGGCAAACCATTCAATCTATCGTAAAATTTCACTTTAGGTGAAATTCATTTGAAACTTTCATCCCAGGTCTTATCAACTTTGTGCACTGTGTGAAGTTTCTTTACTAGCCCCAAAGTTTTGTGTGATCTGGTGAAAGGCAGATCTGGTGAAAGGCTGACATACAGTCAGCCATTGATTTACATGGTCTTGATTTGCACCATTTCAAAATAGTGTGATTTGTTTATTATTTTAAACATTTCTATGCTGCTTTTTTAACATTCAAATATACCGGAAGTCTGATTTGCATGGGCTCATTTTTGAAATAATGTGGTAAAGCTTCCTGCAATTCCGCATGTTTGGCTAGCAGCAGAGATATGTGAGATATTTGGCACATTTTTTTTAGTAACCTCCGCATTCTCCTTTCACTTCCCCAAATATAAAATATCCAGAGGCAGTAGCACAAACTTGGGGAAAGGCATATTTAGTGAGGGTCATAGGCTGCAAGCTTATGCACACTTATCTGAGAGTAAGCCCCACTGAACACAGGGAGACATTTCATAGTAAACATGCATAGGATTGTGCTGTTCGTCCTACTTTCTGGGTTTTCGCTCTGAACAATCAGAATTGCACCACCAATGAACTTGTGCAGATGCTGGGAGTTACACAGGTAAGGGGTAGGCCAGCCATTCTGCAGATGAGAGAGGACTCCACGGTATCATAATATAGAATCTATTGACATCCCTGCATGGCTGTGAGTTCCACTGCATCCTGCAGAGGTTTCTCTTTGGGCCCCCCCACCTGGGTCTGATCCTCCAACCTCCCATCACTGCCCTCCCCCACTTTGTTCTACCCCTTCCTGCCCTTCCCGTGTCCCAGTCTTATCTACTCCAATGGGATCCTTCAGAAGTCCCTGGCCTTCCCACCAAAGCTGGGATGGGTAACTGTCAGAGCAGGACGTTCCCACAGTGCCAAGTATGCAGCTGGCACTGTTCCCAGGACAGGAGCAAAATGCAGCGGATAGCAGAGCCAGGAAAGATGAGGCAGAGACAGCAAAGGTTTCTTCACCGAAGTTTAGCAGGCTTACAGTTCAGCAGGCAATACACACTTCAACACAGCTCCTCACAACAGACATCAAATAGCACACAGCTGTAAGGTTCCCCCACACCTGAGCAATGACCCACAGGGAAGGGTAGTCCCTGCTTGTACTTTTATACCCTGGCTGGCCAATCAGAGACTTGTTGGTTCACAGTCTCATGACTCATCAGCCACACCTTGTTGCATCTGGTTCTCTCATTGCCTGCAATTACATAGAGGAGTGACTCAGCATTTTCCTTCTTCACAGGCCGTTGTGCTGAGGCCCTGACACATAGACAGGCCAAACATTATGACTTCCCTTGTGCCATCCACCCTGTAACTCCAACACTGGTATGGGGCTCATACCGTGACAGTAACACTGTCAGAAAGCACTGCATGGCACTTTTGTGATGGTGCACACTGGCAGAACACAGGTTCCGCTGGTGCTAGAGACGAATGGGATTTGGTCATAACTGTCATCGTAAGCAAAAAGGGCAACCCAGGTGAAGTTAGCACTTTTCAGGCCCATTGATTTCACTGAGAGAAAATTCAGCTCAGGCCTTTCACCTTTTAATCAATGAAGTGCTTGTCTTTGGCTTGGTCATTCCCAACAGTTGCAGCTTTAACCTTGTCGATGTTGCGATCAAAGAAAAAGACAACAGAGGGTGACGAAAAGTCTTCCCAAAAGTGCCAGAACTGTTGAAAGTGGGCTTTTGTGTAACAACTCATTACACACAGGAATGTCAATTTCTTCCCTGGTTGCAAGTGCTGTGGGTATTTTGCTTCATTATGCACATTGCCAGACTCACTTTGTTTCATTAGGAGACCGATGGCACCTTAAATTATTTATTTCCCATTTTTGTAAATAGGGAGAAATGGCTCTTCTGATAGGCAATTCAGGTTATTGCTTATGAGTGCCATCAAGTTACAGATGCATTGAAGTGCAGCCGAAATGAAATACCTATCACCCTGCCACTGACGAGGTGTCCAGAAAGCTCAGGAGTTTTAATGGCTTGTAATATATTTTGTCACTGGAAGTCACTTTCACAACTGACTGTGCAACAAATCATTTTAACTCTTGCCAATCTTTTCCGGGCTCTCAAAGCCTCCATTCACGTTTAAGTTTCATTCAACTCGCCTAAACTTTATCTTGTCTTACAGAATAATGTGCCGGATCTCTCTGTCCTATCCCTCTCCTCTTGAATTCTTGGCACAGGCCAAAAAGCTAACCTCTGACATATGTGAGGGAAGGGGTAGTAAGGGCTACATTGGGGGGGAAACTGGAAACCTTTGACCAGTGGTGTCATTCAAATGATTTAGGAACAGGAACTCACTTTTGATTGGCACTTGTCGGGAACCAGCCACGGAGCCCGTGAGGATCCGGAACGCCCGTTCTGGTCCGTTCCCCCTGAATGACATCACTGCCTTCGCCCCCCTAGGAATCCGGAGTCTCTCCCTTTAACCCTCTGACTGCTGGCCAACCAAGAAGAAAAGCTCTTTGCAGAGGAATTGGGAGGGGGGAGGAGGGAGACTGAAGTGGGCGGAGTCAGCTGTAATTTTAACTAGTGGAACTGAGTTCCCCCGCGTTCCCCCTGCATGACATCACTGCCTTTGACCCATAAAAGGTCCCTTTCCCAAGTTATTGTTTTCTCCTTCGTAAACCTGTGCTTTACTTCACACAACCACTTCACACAACCACTTCACACAACGGCTAATGGTACTTGCCCCCATTGCAATGTTGACCACATGGCACTGTGCTACATGGTCTGACCCTGCCAATTGGAACATTGATGAACCAGTAGGATAGGTGATGCTATGCGGCTGCCTAGCCCCTCAAAAGATGTCTGTGGAAGAAGGTAGAAGAACAAAGCCCCAAATGCGGGGCAAAGATGCGGGTTGTGCCTTATATTTTTAGAGGGTTGTTGTTTTACTTAATACATTTATTTTCTTAATGCATTTAACACTTCAGCCTCCAAGAAGCTGTGTTCTTTTTACCATGAGAACAAAATCATAACCCATCTTCTCCTTCTCCCCATTCCAGCTCACATTTATTTCTCCTTGTTTCGTAAGGCTGATAATCCCAGTTGTGTCCTGAACATCTTCCCCACCCCTGAGAAAGTGTGTAACACTTCATGGAATCCTATCCACTAAAGACACTGAACACTTGAAGATGAAGAGTAGAATCGTCAGTCGTATTTCAACTGAAGCACATTAGTTCTATGACAAACGCACAGCTGAAAGGGTTCTTTTTCTGTATCTCCCTCTGTGGCATCAGCATGTAAACTTCGTTTTTCACCTGTCTAACTGCATTGCAGACTAATATACTTTACATTAGCTATTACTTCTACAAATTCTCATTTTCTCTGTCAAATGATGCATGAAAGTTTGAATCGCTATAGCTTAATAGAGTAAGCATCTTATCAGCACACTATATCAAAGGCATCCCTCTCGGAACACCCAAGGACAGTCTTGAGAAATTAAAAAAAGGCAACTCTTCAGTTCTTTGGAAGCTGAGATGCTTTTGCCCTTTCCTTTTTCATTCTTTAAAGTATATAGGAATATATGGTTACAGCTGATCCTAAACTGCCCAACCGCCTGGGAGTGCAGCCGTAGCCAGGCAGCTACAGCTGCATCCCGCAACAGCTGGGCAGCCACAGGAAGCTCCATAGAAGAAAGGGATGTTTGTCCCGTTTCCCCATGGTAAGGGCACAGGGTGGGTGCACGGTCTTCCAGGACTTTTTTGTCTATGTAGTAGATCATTGCCTAACAGCCAGCCAGCCAGTACAGACTGTCATGGAAGTTTCCAGTTTTTCTTACAAAATTCATGGTAATAGAATTTCAATCCATCATTTTCCTGTGGTAAAAAGCTGTTCTTATGGCAAAAGCCCATCTTCCGTCATCTAGGCATATGGTAGCACAATCCAAACTGCTGAAAGGCGAGCACAAGGGGACCTCTGAATGTCACACCATAAAGTGGGTTTGCTCCATTTCTGAAGAAGATTGGCCAGTGCATAGACGTGTGCTGGCCTTGGAGCTCCGACTACCTGCCCGGAGGCCTGAAGGTAAGGCTGGCCTTGTGAGACTGGCACAGGGATTCTGGGAGGGAGGCGGGAGGCAGAATGGGGTGCAGGATGGGTGGAAGCGGGGAACGGATGGGCCCATGGGCCTTTGGGCTGGCTCCTAACCTCTGTCCCTGGGCACCCCCAATTTGGCCGCTCGGAGTTGCACTGCCGATTTCAGTGGTGCAACTCCGAGTGGCCCCATCCGGACCATTGTGCATTACCCTAGGGAAGGGCAATATTTTCCCCTTTCCTCAGGTTGTGTGGCAGCACATCCAAGCCCTGGACTGTATATGTGTAATTGTGTAATAGCAACAGTGCTGTAAGGGTAAAGGAAACACAGTAAACCAAAAGATTAGCAATGAGATAATTGCTCTCCTCATTCCTCATATAGCTTATTAGCACAATAAAGATCTAATACAAAAATTAATTAGCCTAAATGCAAATTTTAATTTTAACCAAGAATACCCTGATCATGAAATGGCTTATCCCTAAATTACAGCACTTCATGAAAATACAGCTGTTTTCCTACCATTTTGTTAGGCAATCAGACCAGTCTTTACTAAAACCAGTATATTAATCCTGTTCCACACCATAGTTCCACTAAAGTACAATTTGAAATTAATATAGGTTTCGCTTCAGCACATTAGAGGGAAACCATACAAGTCGAAAGAATTAATGAAATTCTTCTGGAAGAGTTCAGTGGATCCTTAGGTATCACTGAATTTCACATGGAGTAACAGTAAAATTAATGGAGAGATTAATGGGGAGATTCCTCAGGAACAACTAAACTTGGAAGTTTCCCCATCAGCTGAAACTTATGTGGAACTTTGAGGAAAGCCAGAAGAACAGCAAAAATCTGCTACACAGTGAGTTGCAGAGCAAAATGTAGCACCCTGCCTCCCCACTCAGAATGCCACTCTCGGAAGGGCAAATATACATGTCCTTCGCTTTGTTGCTCTTTACTTGGTTACTCCAGTCATGATGGCTCACAGCTGAATGGTGGACCAAATTCATTACAGAGGCAGCAATATGAAAGGTCAACCAGCTGTGTTCCAACAGTGAGGGATGTTTCAGGCACGCAACTCATCGCACTTGAGGAGTGAGGGTGCAATTATCAAATGAAAAATATGCCTTTGTGGACTAGTCCTAAGTTTAAGCAACGGAACAAGGAATTGGCTTGTGGTCACTCTCCAGGAATTCTACCTGCACCATGAAGACTCTGACGGCATTGCCTCACTGTCAGTAAGCAACCCCTTCCAGTAACAGCAGCCACACTCTACATTTCCCTTACAGCACTGTTGCTATTACACAATTACACATATACAGTCCAGGGCTTGGATGTGCTGCCACACAACCTGAGGAAAGGGGAAAATATTGCCCTTCCCTAGGGTAATGCACAATGGTCCGGATGGGGCCACTCGGAGTTGCACCACTGAAATCGGCAGTGCAACTCCGAGCGGCCAAATTGGGGGCGCCCAGGGACAGAGGTTAGGAGCCAGCCCAAAGGCCCATGGGCCCATCCGTTTCTCATGCGTAGCCCTTAAAACAATATTTTTGGAAAAATTGCACAACATGCTTTCTACATGAAGAATGCCATGAGCTTAAAAGGTTGCCAGTTTTATGACAACATAAGTTGGTCCAGTATATGCCTGAGTTTCTCTTGTATTTTTTTTACACACATTTGTGTGACAGTCCAATCCTAAGTAAGGCCTACATAGTAAGGCCGACATAACAGGGCTGTATCCTAAAGCCCATTAGAAGGCAGCAGTAGCAACATGCAGGACAAGGGGAGGTTTTCCCCTTGCACCCACGTAAGCCTGCTGTTTTGCAGGCACAGAAGAATGTGGACAGGAGCAGCCCAAATCGGGGCCGCCCTAGCCAGGGACAGGCTTTAGGATATGGCACAACAGCCATCCTGTGCCACTGTCCCAGTCGCCGCTCACTGCATCGCCCAGTTACGCCCCTGGCACGCCTCTGGAACACCCTCATGGAAGCCCTGCACCCACCGAGCACCACCAACGCTCAACTGGCGCAAGGTGGGTGCTGCTGACTGTCACGGCAGTGCCCAGTTTTGCACAAGGGTTCCAGTGCCATAGCGCCAATGCAGATGCGGTTGACGGCACATTTGCGAGAGTGTTTGGCCGATGCAAGAGCTTAACGCTGGCACAATGGGGGTATAGGATTGCACACCTAGGGTTTGATCAATGTGCCACTTTCTCCATGCAAGCTGAGATTTGGTCAGCTTGGTGTGTGAAAAAAAAAGGAAGAATTGTTTCCAGTAGCAGCCCCAGCCAGTTCATTGTCTAATACCTTAAATAGTTCTGGCGCCATTACACTTTTGCAGCCAGCAACAAAAAAAGAGAACAGGAGCAGGACATTTCCACCAGGATTTATGAACTGAAAGTTACAGAGAAGAAATTACACCTACGAGTCCAGGTACTCAGATAAATGGATTATAAAAAACATTTGCTGCAGCAGCAGGGTATAACAATATTACCCTGAGACATGGCGTTTATGAGCATTCAGCACACAGGTGAAGCAACAGGAGCAATGGTAGGACAGAAGAAAAGTGCTGACAGATGGCAGATCCGCCAGTTTCATCTTTATGTATTGAACGGGGCTAGTATAATGGAAACTTCTGAACTCATCTCCTTTTTTTTCATTTTTGCAGACCTGTTTTGTTTTTCACAGATTTCATCATGCTGTGCAGTTTATGGAAATTCTGATCTAGATTATGAAAGAGATATTACAAATAAGACCAACCACCAGCACCCAACATGTAAAAGAATTAAAATCATCTATGGGCTGATGCCAATGGTGACAATAAAACAAACAGGTCAGGGTGTCTTGATAATGTCATGGCACTCATATACATCTGACACAGTGGCAGTTGTTTCCAATCAGCAGTTCTCAAAGACTGTGGGCTCAGTCCTTTGTGCCGGCAGAGCCATAAAGCACATTGAGACTGCACAGAAGTTAGCTGTGAGAGCAGGAAGACCTGCGCCATCCCTCTGGTGCCAGATTCAGATGCGCCGGGAACAGGAAAGGGCTACTCTGAACAGCACAAAGGAAGGGCAAGGGTGCCATTTGGGCTGGCAAGCACCTGTGCATTGCTGTTGCTGCCCAGAATGGCTCCAATGGTGAGTGGGAGGGGCTGCTTCCATGGCACATGGCAGCATCTGCAGTACTTACTGTGCTGCCCCCCCCATGCAGAGCCTTAATTGGCTCAAAGCATGCTGGGCAGTGGTACCCCTAGCCCAGTGGTGGGATTCAAATGAATTAACAGCCGGTTCTATGACATCATAGCTGGAGCCAAAAAAAACCCCGAAGCCAGCCGAGGTAAGTGAGTGGGCGGGGCCTGTCCATTTAACAACCGGTTCTATAGAACCTGGACGAACCCCCTGAATTTCACTACTGCCCTAGCCCCACCCTCCCTTCCCCTGTGCCACATACCCCACGTCCAGAATCGCTCCAGTTAGGAGCAAGCTAGACATGAGAAAGGATGGGGGCCAAAAAGCGTTTTTCGCAACCGGCACCCACTGCACCGTCCTTATGCCTCTGCCCCTATGCTCTGTGCATGTATGCCTCTTTATGCCTCTGTGACTGTAGGTAAAGACTTGGCACTCCACTCACCCTTGACTACTGCCCAACTCTCTTTCCAGTCATCCCTTATTGAGTGTCTGCTTCTTTTGAATCTAATCCCCTTGGGACTGTTTCAAGAGCAGAGGCTGGCTAAGCTCTCACTGCCCTCCAGCAGGGCCAGTCCAGCCATGAAGTAGGGTGCTGCAGCTTGCATCAGCAAAGGTTGATAGGGGTAAGGTGACAGTAGCTTTGGGGTGCCCTTCACCCCTAGTCTGCTACACACAGTCACCCCACAGCCCACCACAGAAGAGAGATCCATTGGTCCACTTCTGCTCCACTCACTCCCCACACTTTGTCCTGACAGGGGGTTTAAAGGGAACACATCCCTTTAAAACCTAAATCCATGCAAGGAGGGATCACTTCACTCCCCCTCCCCTTGCTCTATACTTGCACAGTGTTTAAAGGCATGCATACATGCACATACCCCAGCAAAGACAGCAGGGGTGAGTCTCTGCCCTCAAGCAATCATTGAGAATTTGGGGTGGTCTGGACAAGTAAAAGCCCAATACAGATACAAAACAGAAATGCTTCCAAATGAGCAATTGTTAGCAAGCTTATGTTTTTTAGAGATGTGGCTTCAGCTCAGATTACAATAAGCGGCTGCACAGAATATAAATTTATTTATTTGAAGAAGTTAAACCCCACCTAATCTGTCCTAATCTATTCACCTGTAAAAAAAAGAAAGTCTTTCACCTACCTTTCTGCAACAGTTGCAACTGCATCTGTTATATCTCAATTCTCCTGGAAGATATACTTGCCTAAAATATCTTCTGGATTCACTGTGCTGTTATTCTTGCCCCCAAATAGCTGTATTTTGAAGACCAAAAGGATATTGATTCAATGTGCCTGGCTGCTGATCTCGGTTCTAGTGCTTTCCTTCAGTTGTGACAGTATTGGTCTGCAGCTGCATCATCTGAGCTGGAAGGCCACAATTAAAATTAAAGCTGTCTACAGTATTTGGCTTTTTAAGTCATTTGCAAAGTTACTTTGTTGCCAGTAAGTTCCAGACAGAAATGTGGAAAATTGGTTTTATTTCATGTTGTTTTAACTGGTTCTCTTTAATATTTTTGGTAATTATGTGGTTTTGTAATTTTATTCTTGTGCACCACTTTGAGCATTAAAAAAGTGGAATACAAATCTTTTAGATAGATAGATAGATAGATAGATAGATAGATAAAGTAAAACAAATAAATAAAAATGAATAGCTCCAGCATGCTTACTCAAGTGCTGCAAAAACAGTGACCTTTGAAGTCCTCAATTACTTATTAGAACCGGAATTTTTACCTCAGAATTTCCTTCCTAAGCTTGCTTAAGAGCTCATATCAATCTCTTAGTTAAAGGTCACTGTGGCCTGCCATGTTACCCGGGTTTTCATTATTTCTTCATAAACTATGACATTTCAGAAATGTCATCATCAAAGGAAATCCACACAATCTGGGTATGGAAAGAGAGGAGACATGTTTATTCCAATATTTCCAGAGCTAGTCAGGATAGAACTATGATGAATATATGCAATGGATGTTGTCTGCTGTCCAGGTCAACCAACTTGGTATTTACCACTTCATGAATAACATGCACATTGGCAACCCTTTGGTATAACGTTGGTTTACGTTCAATTCGCTGGAGAACAGGTTTTGGAAGTCACTGTAGTCCAATTGATTGAGGGCAGTACTCTGGGTCAAAATCCCACCTTACTTGCTGCACAGGGTGTTGCTATCAGAATGAACCACAGTGAGATTTGCAAAGCACCTGGCTTACTGAAATGCTGCAACTGCACATATTCAACATGTGGCAATTGATACCAATCATCACAGTGAACTATTATCATCTGGTGAAAATTTAGCATTCCTTTATTTTTATTTTTAAAAAAGGATACAGTATATCCCATCTTCTGCATTACTGATCTAATGCCTACATTGTAAACCAATATGTTGTGAAAGTATTTCAAAAAGCAGTCAGACCCACAAGACATGAAACAGGAAAATTACATTCTTGACTGTTGACAATGGGTGGCATCTTGATTTTGCCAGTGGGAGCTCCTCCCACTAATATAAAAAGGGTTTCACCCATGGAATGGATCCTTGCGCTTCAGAAGCGTAAGCAGTATTCCAGCAGTATTCATGAAGAATCCAAGCAGTGTTCATGAAGTATGCCAAATTCTCCTCCTTACTTGATGAAGTGCCAGTCTCTGCTCCTCCCATCACACAACAGCAGCAGCAGAAGAAGGAGGGGTAGTGGAGGTACATAGGTGAACAGAGATGGGCACCCCACCGCCAATCTGCTGCCTGAGGAGACTGCTTCAGTTGGTCACATGGTTGGGCTGGCCCTGCTTCCATTGGTGGAAGTACTAGTCGGGATGCCATCACACACCAGCCAGATGCATGAGCCAATGAGTAACCGATCTGGGTGGCAGCACTTCTATGTCCAAAGGAAAGTCTACATGGGGAACATTCCAAAGCTGCCTCCACATTTGAAGCTTGTGAACAAGTCTAGTAAATGGCAGTACTCCTTTGTAACATTCAAAGGGAAATTTTTACACAGTGACATTCAGAGGCAGAAGTACCCTGTTCATGTTCTCCACATGGGTTCCTTGTGGATGCTACAAAGAAACGCCACCTGCTGGAGACAGGCACAATTAAATGCTGCGTCCAGCTGATCACACATCCTTTAAAAATGGAATTGGCTCTTCTGTGGCTACAGATTTATAAGAATGAATTTACGAAGTGAACACTGGGTTTCTCAAAGCATTCCCAAGGGGGACAAAGCACACTGATGTGATACATTAGGAAAGTAATTGATACTTGCCTAAGAGCTATGCACAAGAATAATGATGGACTGAGGGAAATGTGGATGTCTCAGTTCCCCAGAGATATGAAAGAAGCAGCCACAGATTATTTAGAATTATACTTTTTAAAAATCCTGTGTTTAGGCATTAGGAAAACAGTAAGATGTGAGCACAAGCCAAGAGCATTGGTTGTTATATTGTTCTGTCCAGTGGGGTCATTCAAATGATTGAGGAACAGGAACTCACTTTTGATTGGCACTTGAATGAATGAATGAATGAATGAATGAATGGACGAATGAAAACCTTTATTGGCATTGTAAACCAACCATAGCTATATACACAGAATACTCATAATCCTCCTTCAAGCGTGGAGACAAAAAACCATCAGATACGCAACAGGTTTACCTTAATAATAGAAGCTAAAAAACAAGCCAATTGCTTAATAAAATCAACATCCTGGATTGCAAAAAGCAGTTGGACATTCCATGTAGCAGCGTGCTGGGGATTCATTTCCAACAGAGGAATTAAATAACGCCGTCTGCTCCTGGCGTGACGAGGACATTGAAAAAGTAGGTGTTCAAGGGTTTCAACAACTCCTTGGGCACATGGGCAGAATCTTTCAGAATAGACAATCCCTTTAAAACGGCCCCACAAAACTTCCGACAGGACCACATTGCATCTAGCCAATGATATTGCTCTGCGGTCCCTAGCATTTTCCAGGATGTACAGGTAAGCGGAAATCTGACCCGGTTGGACATCAATATGGTAGTAGAGAGGCGAGCAATATTTGTTGGCTTCACTCAAAAGATATACTTTATGTGTTTCGAGGAGCCTCTTTTTGATCATTCTGTAGGCCTCATACTGGGGAACTGACCCAATTAGATCAGGTTCAAAACCCACTTTAATGATCTTGGATATCCAATGGGAAGCTGTAAAATAGGAGTCGGCCAAAAGATAGAAAATTAAACTATTCTTTTCATTGGAATAGTAAATTTTTAGCCAAAATTTAGTGGCACGCACCCATGCCAAGGTCTCCAGCATATACTGACCAGACTCTAAACATAAGACCGCATATGCTGTACCTTTTGGGAGGCCGAAGATTTTCCTTAAGAAAGAGGCTTGAACCTGTTCGATTGAATGATTGAAGGCCTGAATCCAAATTGGAATGCCAAACATAATCTGAGCAATTGTTTTAGCCGAAAAAATCTGGAGGGCAGCTGGAATAAAAGCATCCCCTTTTATTTATTAAAAAAGAAATGACCGATGGCCTGTGCAGATAATGATGTGGCCATACGGACTGCATTACGTTGTTGCACCCACGGCAAATTGTAGGAGAAAAGAAGACCCAAATACTGAAAAGATTTAACCTGTTCTATCTCGAAATTCCCAAACACCCACTTCATGGGCTTCCACACTTTGGCAAATACTATGATCTTTGATTTACCAAAGTTAAGATGTAAATTATTTTTGGCAAAAAACAGCAGACATTGATGAATTAGTCTCTTTAAGCCTATACGGGTACAGGATAACAAGACCGCATCATCCGCATATAATAACAGCGGTATTCTTAGATTTCCCAATTTGGGGGGATGGCCCTCCACTTCCGACAAAAAAGAGGCCAAATCATTCAAGAACAGATTAAATAATGTCGGGGCCAAAATACACCCCTGCTTAACCCCTTTATTAGTGGGGAAATCCTTGGTTAGCTGACCAAGGAGTGAAATTCTAACTTGACAATTAGACCCCGAGTACAACTCTTTTATTAGGTGCAATAGCTTGGGCTCCATTCCTAGATAAATAAGTTTAGACCACAAAAGCTCTCTATCAATGCTATCAAACGCGCATTTCAGATCTAAAAAGGCCACGAACAGATTGGACTTCAATTTAAGGGTATATTTATCAGCCAGATGATACAGTACTAGGCAATGGTCTAATGTAGACTTGCCCTTTCTGAAACCAATCTGTTCGGGCCCAATAATGTCATACTGATTAATCCATTGGTTGACTCTATGTAGTAATGGTTTTGCGTAAAGTTTTCCCACTACGGATAGCAAAGAAATGGGGCGATAGTTCTCGGGCTTATGTTTATCACCCTTCTTGAATATTGGCACTTGTTGGGAACCCGGAACCATTCACGGAGCCCGTTAGGATCCGGAACACCCGTTCTGGACCGTTCACCCTGAATGCCATCACTGGTTCTGTCCCTTCTGAATGAGCAGAACAGAAAAAGACACTCTGATTTTTGCTTTGGGATATCAGGCTTAGGAATTGTTATCAGTGACCAATTTCTCCATCATTATGTATTTTTATTAGCACTGCAATACTTCTGGGTTTTGGAAGGCAACTTCTGGTTTTCCCTCTGAAAACTGGAAGTAGCTTTCAAAGGCTTCTGCAGGCCATTCTACAACCTGCAGAAGCCTGTAGAGTGACTTGCTGGCTTGTTCCAACCCAGAAGAGGCCTCTAAGGCCTTCCCTGTCATCACCATGATCATCCAGATGAGAGGTAGCGCAAGGTGGGAAAGATTGGGAACTACTGCTCTAAAGAATCAGTGAGGGGCACTTTAGCCTCATCGATGAGGAAGCTAAAAATTATAGAAAGTTTTTTGTAGCAAGGAGTGGTTTTGGGCAACAGTTAGGGCAGCAATTGTGTTCTTATCTACTCTGTGTCTGGTTAGCAAGAGACCCCTCCCACCTATCCATTAGACTTGGCTTGGGGATGCTGACTAAGAACCCATTGGGCAAGGACTTATAAAGTCAGCCTCAAAGTTAGTTTGGCGGGGGGGGGGGGCAGTGCAATCCAGAACTACTTCAGAATGCCAGATGCAGGGGAGTGGTGTGTGCTCCCTTGTGTGCAGAGGCGTATTTACCATGTAGCCCGGGGTGGTGCGAGCCATGGGCGCCGGGCAGTGGCGGAGCAGCAGAGTGCCATTGCACAGAGTCCGCGGAGGGAACCGCAAGCTGTTCGGCCCTCCCTCCCTCCTTCGCCTCTGTTTCGCTCCAAAATGGAGCTATTCCGGGTCATGGGGGCGGGGCGACGTCCTGGGGGGCGTGGTTTCGTCGCCCTGCCATGGGAGCCATGGCAATGAGCTGTATTTTAGCAAACATGGTAATGGCAAGTATGAAACCATCCATGATCAATACTCACTGAGGAAGTGCTTCAAAGACATTGTTCTATGGAATGGTCAAAAGCATTTTGGAGGACAAGGTCATGTCTTGATTGCCAGCTGGGGTGCGGGGAGAAAATAGTTATATTCACAGTCATTTCTTATTTGTGTGCCAATGTTGTTTATAACACAGGACAAGCTAATTAATTTTATTGCATATACCAAACCTTGCCTATGTGGCAATAATTCCATTCAGGAGAAAATCATGTGTCACATTTCTGGACAGATTAATGAGTGATTTTATGGGGAAAGATCATTTAGCACTGAAGACTGCAGCCATATTACAAAAATGTTCTCCAGACAAGTACATTAAAGGTGGTAAAATATTTAGAATTACTTTAATTAATCTATTCTTATTTCCGAGAGAAAAGCTAGGCTGGCATTTCATGCTGTTTGGTATTTAATGGGGATGGTTTATGTGCTGATACATACTGTTTAGTTTGCGTTCCTGGAGCTCATTTGCACTGTATTATTGAAAGCTTCCCACAAGACACACTCGCAGGATTTTTTTTTCTTTTTTGTGGTTTCCAGGAACATCAGCAAAATTGGTAGAAGTGCCAGTACTGTGGAATAAACTTTGGGGGTGCACCCCCCGCCTAGTAGTGCAGCTTTATGTGTAGGATGCTCACTAGGACACTTTTTCCTGTCAGTTCCCAGCTAGCCATCAGTAATGGCCAGCAGAGGTGTAATGTTATGATGTCATCATATGATGTCACATGTCGTGATATCATTTCCGGGCTGTCCCCAGAGGAGGGAGCGCTCACTCTGGCAGCTTCACACCCTTGTTTCTTCTCCTGTAGAGGCTCTTCTTTGAAGGAGAAGGAACAGGGAGCGTGAAGATGCCAGCACCTCCTCCATAACTAGGACTGAGTCTGAGAGCAGTGGCATTCCTACCTGGGAGGGGGGATGCTCAGTGTTGCAGGAGCCTGAGCTCCTGTGTAACACGGTGCCTCTCCCTCACCTCTAGAGCCATTCGCAGCAAAGCCTCCAAGCCAGCTCTCCAAACTGGTTCTGGAGGCAAGCTGGAGGGGCCACGTTACACAGGCGCTCAAGCTCCTGCAACATGTCGCATCATCCCCCCTCCCAGGTTGGAATGCCACTGTCTGAGGGGAAGTCATACCTGCCTTGGTATGACAGTTACACCTGCCTTGGAGTAACGCCCAGGGCTCATGGTACCTCAGGTATCTCTATTTATGCCTGATGACAAGAAGCATCCAGCCTTTCTCTGGTAGGCCAACCCAACAAAAACAGCACAGATCCAACAGGCAAGTGCAACACACAATTCTTCAAGCACTCAACTGACAAGCATTCAATTGACTCAGCTTCAAGCACTCTTCAAGCATTCAAGCACTCCAGCTTCACCGGATGGCACAAAATGATTTCTGAAAGCAAGATCATTATATTGTGCTTACTATGCGGTGCAAGCTTACTTTGGGGAGGTGCACGTTTGTGCAAACTGAGTGGGCTGTGTATTCATCTTCCTGAGACCCACATTCTACTGTGATTCAGTTATGCTGGATCCTTGGCAAACTATGGCTTGAAAGCTGGGAACCAGTCTTGGAAACATGTGCTCCCTCTCTTCCCTCCTCTCTTTACTTCCCTTCCCCCTTTCCTTGATTGTCTTAACCTTAATGTTATTTCTGAAGCAGTCATCAGTGTAAGAGGTCTTCTTTTCCTGGTCTAGGAAACCCTCTTCAAAGTGGTGGATAGTGTCTCAACTAGTCCTCTATCAGATTTTATTCCCTAGTGTTATTTTCAACCACTGTACACATTGACACATTGTTCTGCAGGTGTGCCACTGGAGTTTGATGGAGGGTCATTAATTAGTAGGGCAATTGAAGGATTTCAGCTCCCGCCAGTTATGCAGTGTGCCTTATCAATTGTAAAACAAAACAAAACCCGGATAGTGTATCTTGACAGTTTTAGCACCTTATTAGTATACAATGAGATGAAAAAGGTTGAAATCGCTACCGATTGTCTAGTCATTTAATAGATGAGTAATAGACTAATATAAGAATCATGTAACAGATTCATGAAAGGGCATCATGGTACAAACACATCATATTGTGTTTTGCTGACCATGATTGCTGGTTTCTCTAGGCATGGATATGTTGCCTCTTACAGTTTTATGCCTCTCCACTAGATGACTCTGCCTCTCTTGTATCAAACACTTTCTCTGATCTTAAGCAGGCCAAGTCAGTGAATAGTGCAGCACTGCAACTTGTTATTCCAAAAGGGAGACCAGAGATTTGCTCAATGCATGATGCATAATATTCCCTAGGAACAGTTCAGACAGTGAATGAAATGTGCACTGTACAAATAAACACAAACACATCACAGAAAAAAGTACTATTTGTACAGTGGATTGCAATGTCTGTTTTGTTCCAAGGAAATAGACTTTGGATAGGATTTGCAAAATGGGGTTTTCTACTGATTTCAATCAGAGGAGTTCAAAGCTGTTCTTTCCATTCAATCGACAACCGAAAATAATAGCAAAGGTTTGCTGTGCCAAGGATACCTGTATGCAACCATACAACCAAAGAAAATGTACTCTTGGCATAAAAAGGGAAAGAATAGAATAGGGTGCAATCCTAACCTGGAGTTAGGCCGGCACAGTTAGGTCAGCAAAGTTTGGCTGGCACAAGGGCCACCGTAAAGTGTGTTTGGAGTCAGGGAGGATAGCGCACGTCTGTGTGCTGGCCTCTGACTCTGAGAGTGGTCCAAACAGGCTTTATGGTGTTCCTTGTGCCAGTCAAACTTTGCTGGCCTAACTTTGCTGGCCTAACTCCAGGACTGTGCCCTGATTTCCAGAACTGTGTTGTGACTCACAAATTCCCGGTGGAAATTCAATTGTAAGTATATGCGATTTTTAATACACTTTGTAATTTCTGATTCTATTTTTAACCAGAACATTTTCAGTTGTTCTGACTTTGTACAGTCTAATCTCTGAGGAAATAACAGACAATAATGTGCAGCCTGATCCTAACAGGCTGTCCTGCCAGCAAAATTCCATTCCACCAGAGGAAGGAGAAGAATGTCACTTCAAGGCAGTGACATCTATGAGAGCCCTGTTAGGCTCTGATCAGTAAGTCAACTGCATCCACTAGTGTTGGTGAGTTGGCAGTGGGTGGAATAGAACAGGGCAGGGGAGGAGTGGGAGATGTTATGTGTGGGGAGGGAGGCAGAATGAGGGTGTGAGAGGGCAGGTTTGTTAGCACTCTTGCGTAGCACTCAGTTGCGTGCAACTGGATCCTATTCCTGTCTGTTGCCCTTAAACTTTTCAGTCCTGTGCCAGCAAAATGGCTGGTGCAAGAATGAAGAGACCCATAGGGAAAGCGGAGGATTTTCCCAGGGCAAGTGAACAACTGCCCCCACCCTGGCGGGGGAGTGGGTTAGATTGGATTGAGCTGTTAGAGATTGTTTCACCTTGTAGCTTTTTTGTCCTTTAAAAGGGCTGTAAGACTGAGAGATATGGAATATCAGTATAAAGTTGATGGGGATATTAATGTTGGATTTATTGAGTTTTTCATGTTAGAAAGGCTGGCCAGAGCATATCACAGAAACTATTGACTTTCTCATCAGTTTTGGTTTATGGATTGATGCCGCTGCCCGTAAAGTTAATTGCAAAAATCCCATTGTCCTCAATGGCACAGCACTGATGCCTAAATGAGAGAAAATGAATCAAGTCAATGCACTATGGAGCTCTTAGGTGATGACGATTTCCAAACAGAACTGTGAATAGTCATGGTCCAGAAACCTCCACAACTATCAAACTTCTATGGCTTCGATTATTTTCTTTCTGCAATGAAGGAAACAGACCTTCTTAGCAGCCCTAAATTTGCACAACCCATTTGTTTTAATGTTTACAATCATACCGCACCATTTGGTTCCTTAGCCCCTAATTGCGTTTAATTCCAGATGTTTAGCTCTACAGCTTCTGACCTTCCAGGCATCATTACAGTCAAGTTCTTAACCGTTTGCTGACAAAGCAGATGTGTTCATAATAGCCCCTCTTTAATCACTTATGGGTAGAAGCACGTTTGAACAAGCAGTTCTGCTAGGAAAAGAAGTTTGTACAAAAATGTATCTTCTCAGTTCTGTGTATAATGTTAAAAACATTTCAGCTTATAATAGGCGGGACAATTTTCCAAAATTAGCATATTATTCCATAGGATTTGAGATTGAAAAATAGCCAGAAAATTCTGGCACACAGATAACTCTGCCTTTCAAATCCTAAAAAAATGTAACACTTTCTAATGGTTTGGCTGTTTAAACACAAGATGCTAAACTGAAGGACAACAAAAATAAGAAGAAAGACTCTTCAGTTTCAAATACAATACATAGCCCAATCCAAACCTGCGGTTATGCCGGTGTAGGCCTTCTGCACATAAAGCACTTTTGCACCAACTTGGGAGCAGTCCGCACCGGCTCCCTTACATGGGCTGCTCAGATTTGCACCTGCTAAATAGCTGGCTCAGATCCAAGTAACCCCATAGAGCAGACTGGGGTGATAAAGGGTATAAGGGGAAAAATATCCCCTTACCCCAAGGTGACCTCCAGCAGGCTCTTAACCTGCATTGGATACCACACAGACCACAGTGCAGGTTAGGATTGAGCCATCAGCTGCTTTGTACAGTTGTATGCAATAGTTATAAAGTTGTATGCAGCGGGTTAAACTGCTGCTGCTGGGCTTTCCGACCGGAAGGTTGGGAGTTCAAGACTGCACAATGGAGTGAGCTCCTATTGCTTGTCCCAGCTCCTGCCAACCTAGCAGTTCGAAAGCACCTAAATGCAAGTAGATAAATAGGGACCACTTCGGTGGGAAGGCTACGTTCCGTGAGCTACGGCGTATAGTCATGCCGGCCACATGACCACGGAAGCTTGTCCTCAGACAAAACGCCGGCTCTACAGGCTTAGAAATGGAGAGGAGCACCGCTCCCTACAGTCGGTCACGACTAGACCATTAGGTCATGGGGAAACCTTTACCTTTACCTTTATGGCTTTCTAACTTAGGTTCCACCCATCCACACTTTGCCTTGTGCAGCCATCTTATCCATAAAGACCAGTGGTGTCATTCAAATGATTTAGGAACAGGAACTCACTTTTGATTGGAACTTGTCGGGAACCCGGAACCAGCCACAGAGCCCGTTAGGATCTGGAACGCCCGTTCTGGTCCGTTCCCCCTGAATGACATCACTGATAAAGACATGTAGCTTATAATATAGATGTAATGATGTGCGGGACAATTTTCCAAAATTACAGTATAATTTCATAGGATTTGAGGTTAGAAATAGCTAGAAAATAGTGGTGCACACATTTTTTAGGCCCTCAAAAAAGTGACATCCTCTCCAATGCAATTTCTGCTGTCACAAGAAGCTCATTGGATTGGGCCATCATTGGTTCATTGGCTGGAGGAACTCTGAGTAGGCCAGGTCAGTCTGAAACTGATTGAATAGGCCTAATATCTGAGTTAAGTCTGACCCTGGCATAATTTGTCACATTCTTTAAAAAACACAAGTTTGTCCGCTCTACCCCTTTATGGGCAGCCGTTGGATTTCTCTCTTCAGGGAGCAGTTTTAGGAAGTTAGACTTCATCCTTTCAGGGCAGTTGGACAAAAAGATTCTCTCTTATGTGCTCTCTATAAATACCATGATTACCACAAATGTAATTGGTCCTTTGAACAAAGAAACCTAATCACACCACAGCAAGTACTAAACTATGTTTGGGAAGAAGTCTGTGGTTAATGTTAATAGTAGTACTTAAAAGGGCATTGACAAATCTCTATAATTAACTAGGCTGACGTTGTATGGTTGTCATTATGAGCACCAAAAGAGGACACGGGAGAGAGGTTGTATCTTTTTCAATTGATACAACCAAATTTAGAACATATGTGATGACTCTTAGGTCGCATGTAAGCAAGTCATAACATGGGCCAAATAGAATCCATTCAGTACACCTTTCAACCACTGTTTGAAAGAAGAAGTTTTTTTAAAGCAGGCCCCTATAATCAGCCTCCAAGAAGATTTTTTTCAGACTTCCTGGCTTTGTCCCAAAATGTACACACTATCTTCCAGAGCAGCAGACAGGATGGTCATCCTACCTGCTGGTTTCAGGCTGCATTCCAAAACTGTCTACAAAAACCCTGATGCAGGGAAGGGACAGAAATCAGCCAGAGAAACTGTGAAACATGTTTCCAAATGCTGAGCTCTTCAGCCAGTCTTTGTGGTTGAAACCTGCTCTTTCCTTGACCTAAAGGGCCTATGCCAGATTTCTGCTGGGCCCTGGGACAAAGCTTTGCACTGGGCCTTCTATGGCATCCACCCTCTGTCCCTGATGGTGCACTGGGCACCACTGTTGTCACTAGCACTGAAAGTTCAGGGGTTGGCTTGGCCTGGTGTGCCCTAAATTGGCATGACAGATGTGGCATCCCTGGGGAGGCTGCTCCAGGGTCACTTGGCTCAACAAAGACCAGAAGCAGAGATGTTGGTAGCAAGGGGAGAAGTTCTGTTGCTCAGGGCTGAGTGATTGGCCTCATACTATGCTGAGGGAAGGAGGTTTAGCCACCCCTTTTCTTATCCCCAGCAGAGGCTTGTCAGGAAGGCTCACTGTCTGCTAGCTTCCTCACCAACCAGCTGTCTACCCACCACTGAGAGCGCAATCCAATGCAGCACTGGATTGGCAAGGCCGGCCAGCCAGCGCCAAATCCAGTACTGGGTTGGCGAGGCTGGAGCCTCCCTGCAGCAAGGGCATGTGCGCTCCCTTACCGTTGGGGAGGCTCCAGCCTCCGCAATGCGCTCCTCGGATCTGCACCTGCTAAACTGCAGGCGCAGATCGGAGGAGACGGAGGAGGAAATTTGGGCCGCACAGCCTCCCAAGCAGGTATAGGATTGGGCCAGCTTTGGTCAGTGCAAGGGAAGCTCCTGGTCAGGGAAGCTGACCCTATTCGTAGCATTGGCTAAAGAGCTGTAGCACCAATGCGGGAGTGCTGCTCGGCACCCCCGTGTCAGCGCTACGTCCATCGCGTCAACATGACAGAATATATAGGATTGCGCTGTGAGTCTCATCATTGACCTGTCCAGCCCAGGCATGGATGGTTCAGCAGCCAGATGTCCTGCTCTGGGCCTGTGGGCTCTGCAGCTGCACAAAGGCTGCATCCATCCAAATTGACCATGGATGGCAGTTTTTTTTTTGCCTACCCCAGACTGGGAATGGAGGGGTGGGTGTTCAGAAGGTTTCATGATTTACACTTGTGTTAATAAAATTAAACCCCAACCCCATTCTGGTGTCTTCCTTGGGGGTTGTGCAAGGGTAATAGGCTACCTTAGAATGCCTGATGCAGGGGAGTGGCAGCGGGATACAAGTATCTGGTTGTCTTGCATGCTGCCTGAGGCATCTGGTGGGCCACTGTGAGATACAGGAAGCTGGACCGATGCCTTTGGCCTTTGGCCTGATCCAGCAAGGCTTTTTCTTATGTTCTTAAAGGCTAGCATTTTCTAGCCATCAGCTGCTGGCACAGCATTGGCCATGCTTCCTTGCTGTGGCCCGCTGTCTGGTGTTGCAATGCCATCTTCCCTGGCCTGCTCCACTGGCGGCAGCTCTGGCCCTCTGCTGTGGGACCTGGCCAGAGGATACCCCATCACTATAGGGGGCATCTGGGCTTTGGGGCCCCTCTAATTACATAGTTTTCAATCTCAGATCTATTGGATTATTTTTCCCATTGTCCACAGGCCACCTCTAGGTGTGGAAAGTCCTGGAGGCCTCAAGTATACCTCTGACATCATCAATATTTGCAAGAGCCCAGAGGACTCCATTCTTCTGTGCCCTGCAGAACATGCATCAGGCCCTTCCCCTTCCCTGTACACTTCTATCCCCTACAGCCTGTTTGAATAACCTTCTTCAATGCAGCTATATAATGGATGAAAATATAGTGAATGAATATGCAATGCACAATATGAATGGAAGTTTAAGAATTGCTTTCTGCCACAAGAAGGCAGGGGGAAACTACTGACGCAGCTGAACCATTGTGGCCTGAAGGGCAGAGCTCCCATCATCAAAGGAGGAGAGGCATTCATGCAACCAATGCAACTGTATTACCTACAGCCCAGTCCTATACTGCACTCAAACAGATGGACAGTAAGGGCTGCGCTGTATCCGGTGCAGTATAGGAGGTCACTGAAGACCGCCTTGGGGTATTTTCTCCTTACACTGGGGTAAGCTCCAGCAGCCCTAATAGGGCTTCTTGGATTTGCGCCAACTCTAGAGTGAGTAGTCACTCTTTGAATGCAGTCTTGTGGCCAGGTCAGGCAGTATTTTGGAACTGGCCCATGTTCTAAGTTATGTGCGCGCATGTCATGGCTTTTCCCACCGCTTCCCCCGCTTTCCTTATAAATCTTCCTAATCAGTGTGCACATGGGCATATGCTCCTCCCATTTTCATCTCCTCTCTACTGAAGTTTGAACTGTACTACTGCTAGGCTTGCTGAGTTGATAGGTGCAGAGAACATGAAATGCCCTAGAAGCTGGGAAATTGATAGCTAATAACCCCTTTCCCTCTGTTTGAGGGAAGTCCAGGCAGCCATTGCATCCCTCTGCTGCCCCTGCTTGACAAATGGGGATGGCAGGGGAGAGAAAGATGAGTACAGGAAATGGGGGGGGGGAGAGAGAGAGAGAAATGATCATCAGGGGAGAGATTCTCCCAACTATGCATGAACTGGAATTTAGTAGCTAAAATGCTAGCTGTAGACAAGTAACTGAATTGCTATGTTGTAGAATTAGTTTCTTGAGAACATATAAGAACATAAAAAAAGTCCTTCTGGATATATCTAGTCCAGCTTCCTGTATCTCACAGTGGCCCACCCGATGCTTCAGCGAGCACATAGGACAACAAGATACCTGTTGCTACTCCTGTTGCTACTCCCTTCCGGTTCACCTCAGCGCTGATATAAGCAATGGCCTTACAACAAATCATGCTCATCTGACTAGCATACATGTTTTCAAGTATAAGATCTGAATTTCATTTACTAAATTTAATTTTATCTCATTTTTCTGGGAGCTGATGGGTGGATTGTTGATTAAGTGTGCGTGTGAAGAGAGACATCTTGACCTATAGGAGCAGCTGACCTTGGACAAAATGAGGGGCCGATGTTTGAACATTGGATTGGCAATTAGCCTCAGTCAAAGCAGTGGTTTGCATTATTATTTTAAATCTAAATCAAGATGACAGTGAATTTTTAAGAACTCAAAATTAATCTGACGTCAGAATGTTCTAGTATCATCTGGAAGCTCTGAAAGTTTGGTGGAATAGAAAAAACGAAAAACTGGGGCAGTAACAATCTAGAGAATTCTGCAGGGTGGTTTTTTTTTTTTGAAAGAATAGCAAAAGCAAGGAGAAAACAAATATTCATTATGTTCTTTTGGCAGTTCCAAAAAGGGATTAAAAAATAGAATTGCAAATTGTCTTCATTTGGTGCACATTATACCCAAGCTATTTAAGATTAATACAGTACACTGTAAAAAGATTCAAATGAAATTGATTTCCTCGTTCTTCTGTCAACAATGCTTTCAGAGGATTGATGGTGACAGCTTCACATGAGTGAGACTAAAAAATACTAATGAAATGGAGTTTATTTTCAGAAATGTGTTCAATTAAGGGCTGTTGCCCTTGAAGCAGATTCATGATGAATTGGGCTACCCTGGTTAAGGACCTCACAAGGCACATTGCAGGGAGCAGCAAAGTCAGAGTTTGTCATATTGTACTCATGTGTAAAGAGACCTGAGAACTTCAAAAAAAGAACCATAGCCAAAGAGTTCAAATCAATTCATGATTTTTCTTTACATTCCTATCTAAGAATCTTGGCTTCATTCCCTTTTATTTCCCTGTCCCATCATGTCCCTGCCCCCTTAGATATATTTTTCTATTCCGCTTCAGTTCCAAACCATCTTTCCACCTTGGAGCAAAGCTTCCGAGCTGCAAATGGCATGGCGAAGGGGAGGAGCTGCTTTACACAGGAGTTCAGGCAGCTGCAAAACTTAGCGGTTTGCTCCACCCAGGAACTCTACTGTTTGCAATCATTAATATTCTTGTTCAAGGTTCCATGACATCATGGTAGGTTAGCCAATGGCTAAGAGAAACTTTCAATCCACTGGCTACCACTATTATTTCTTCAAGGGGATATCATATACCCTTACGCCCTTCTTAATGGAGAGAACATTAAGTTAATGTTTAATGCAGAAAAAATAAAGAAATATGCTACATTTTAGTAGTCAACTGGTTTATTTAAATGAAAGCATCATTTGTATGTTTAAACTGAGTTTTATTTCCCAAGACTGACATCTTGGCCTTGAATATGGCTTGCTCTATGATGGAATCAGTCATGAGAATAATATAAAAAGGCCTGTAAGAGCGAGCTAGACAAAGAACAATTCATACTTTGCCTTGAAAATTTACATATGCACATGATGGTTTTGAAACACAGCCTGACTGAATAACATGCAGATACGTAAGTGGAACTCAGAGCTATTTTTCTAGCCCAATTATGGTTTTTGAAGCCCCAGAAAATGGAAACATCTGCTGGAGCCACAAATAGCAGCTCACTGGCTGAGAACAGCGGGGAGAGCTCAGTTAATCATCTGTGCTCCTAGCAGGAATCACTTTAGCCAACATGAATGAGTAAAGAGCTTTTCAGGAGTGGTTGTGATAATGGAGTATCTCTATCTATAAAGCTGGGGGTGGGGAACACACCACAATGCAAATGCACCTTGCCAAGTGGTGGAAAACAAATCTAGTCCAGCGCACTTACCATATCAAATCAAAAGAATTCAAACGAAAGCCCTCTCAACTGGATTCGACAGTACTAGGTGTGCATATTGCCAGGATGAAACCCCGGGAAACTCCGAGTACCAGAAGTGGGCCATTTACAAGATGCCATTCTGAGAATGGGCCAAAATGCATTGAAAAGTCCTATACGTAAACTGCGCCAGTCCCAAGCTCGGACACAGTCCAACCACAGGTATGACTGCAGTTTTTCTCAGAGCTGGGTGTGCTTATTGCAGGAAAGACAGTCCGGGAACTTTGGAGTACCCGGGGTGGGCCATTTCCACCAGGTTCCAGTCTGAGGTTTTAGGATTTTGCATGCATTTTGGCCCATTTACAGATTGGGACCTGGTGGAAATGGCCCACCCCGGGTACTCCAAAGTTCCCGGACTGCCTTTCCTGCAATGTGCACACCCAGCTCTGAGAAAAACTGCAGTCATACCTGTGGTTGGACTGTGTCCGAGCTTGGGACTGGCGCAGTTTACGTATAGGACTTTTCAATGCATTTTGGCCCATTCTCAGAATGGCATCTTGTAAATGGCCCACTTCTGGTACTCGGAGTTTCCCGGGGTTTCATCCTGGCAATATGCACACCTAGTACTGTCGAATCCAGTTGAGAGGGCTTTCGTTTGAATTCTTTTGATTTGATATGGTAACTGCGCTGGTAAGGAACTGGACTAATCCTTACTCCTCATAACAGGATGTCTTAAAGGCAACTACTACCAGTGTGTAGAGCTGGCAGGTGTCAGAATGGAAATCAATTGGTGTGTTGCATTTATCTAAGATATATTTTTTTAAAAAGAATATCAAAGCTGGGACAAACTATTATGATGGTTGCACATCAATAGACTCATGATAGCTTAATCACTAGCAGAGTTAAATGGATGTCCAAGCTCACCAGCAGATTGCTTCATATCATACCAGAAGACAAGAAACAAACAAGGCGTGGCACCTTTAGGTTTAAGGCTTGTATTGGCAGATAAATTCCATAGAGGGTAAAGCAGGTAGCAGTTGTCAGTAAAAAAAATAGTCCAGGTCAGAAGATATACAAAGTAGATAATAGCAGCAGCCTTAGATGGTTTTTAGGCATAGATAAGCAGTTCAAAAGCACTTCTTGGTAGATATGCACACAGTCCATAACTTACTGAAGCACTGAGGTAAATTCACTCCCACCCAGAGAGTTCTCCTCGCTTCCTGATAACAGAGCACTTCACTAACAGTACTAACTGTACTGACTAACAACACTAACAGTGCTGTCACTTAGTTAGCACATTACCAACTAACACTACATGACTAACATCTACAGCTACATTGCTGCTGTGCTACTGTGAACAGTGGCTTCATAGTGTGCTGCGTATATCCAACTCTAGAAGCAATCAGCTTCAGGTGAATGTAGCTTCCATGCCGGTAAGCACGTGCCTACAGCACACAGGTGAGTTGCATTACTGCAAGTAATTGCTCTCCTTTCCAATATTTCCTAAGCTACAAAAATTTCTGTGGACCTGTAATGGCTCCGCAGCCTGACACAAACTTTGTGCACTTTTGAAGGAGGAAGCTAGTGAGATTTACTCTCATTTTAACACACTGAGTTGCAACAAGAAATTTGCATTTATACTGACTTGGAGGATTATGATATTCAACAATAAGAAGGGAGCTTAGTGAATCACAACCAGTGTATTATATTCCTCTCAAAGATGTCCTCTTTAACCATATCATGGGGCTATCCATGCATTATCAGTAATACTGTAGGGATCATTGCTCACACATTTCTTTGTCTTAAACCTATCTCTCTCCCTACCCAAAGCTAATTATCAACAGATCTCTAACAAAAAGTGTTCTTCTGAATCTGCTAATAGAATATTTATTTCAGCTGATGAATATTCAAATGCTATGGCATGTTTTGCAACCCATGAAGCTGAGCAAGTTTAGCATTCCCAGCAAATATTGTACTTGAAATACAGACGATGAAAAATGATTTACTGAACCTAATATAGTATTTTATGGGCACTTTATTGGCCAGCTTCTGAACTGCTTCTTGATTAAGCGGTTAATCAACTTGATTAAGTACCTCACACACAAACACACACTTTCTAGTGAATTGCCCAACACCTTAGAAGCAGCGGTGTTATGCTGCCAGAACGCTGGGCGGGACATCCGGGTGATCAACAGCCCGTCCGTCGCGTTCCAGAGCTTTATGCCGTTTGCGTAACCAATTACGCCACTTGCATACATTACGCAAACGGCATAACGCTGCAGAACGCAACGGGCGGGCTGTCGATCACCCAGATGTCCCGCCCAGTGTTCCGGCAGCATAACGTTGCTGCTTAGAAGTATGGAAAGGCTTGAAAATCATCCACACTTCTTGACCTCCTTGTCTCCAAATTTGCCTTGAGAACAGTGATGTCCCTACGGTGGGTGTGGGTGGGCGGGCAGAGCTCTAAGTTTTGCAAGGAGCCTTAACTTGCTGTGATAATCACTCCTTTCCCCGCGCTGTTTTAGCCCATCCTCATGGGAAAAGCAAGGTCTTGGCATTGCTTACTGGCTATAGAGGCAAGGGAGAGGAGGGATTTACATGACAGGGTAAGGCTCCTTGCAAAACTTAGAGCTCCACCCCCCCCACATGGATGCCACTGCCTGAGAACACATAAGGGGACTCTTCTTCCTTGGCCTCTCCCCCCGTTGCTGCTAAAAAGAAGCTCCTTAAGCAGAATCCATTTCCTATTCAACTATCCACGTCCCTGTGTGACATCACATTCACAATTATGGCTGCCGTGCCAGTTAGAGCTACTGCTCTGAGCACATCGGCTCCTACACCAACCTTTGTCCCCCGACATCTGGTCCACTTCGCCTGGTCCACTATTGGAAGTACTACCAGAAGTAACTGACAATGATGTTATTGCCAGTTACTTCTGGGTTGGGAGGCCAGATGCGATGTGACAAATACTGATAAGAGGCTCAGGGCACAAAGGAGAGCTTCTTTCAAGTGTGCAAAAACTGCGCTGGAGCTGTGCCTGCCAAGCTGAACCAAGCTGAGCCTCCTACCACTGTTTGTTGTGTCATGTTGCCATCTGACTGCCGGGCGGCAGGTGTCCGGGGTGCCGTGGGCACTACCGGACACCACCTTGTGTACCACTGGTGGTACGTGTATCACCAGTTGGGAAACACTGCCCTAGATTCTGTTGCTTCATGGCTCCTCCTGGGTCAGCTCAGCGGTGTTATGCTGCCGGAATGCTGGGCGGGACATCCAGGTGATCGACAGCCCGCCCGTCACGTTCTGCAGCGTTACGCCATTTGCGTAACCAATTACGCTGCTTGTGTATGTTACGCAAATGGCGTAATGCTGAGGAACGTGATGGGCGGGCTGTCGATCACCCGGATGTCCCGCCCAGCGTTCTGGCAGCATAACACCACTGGGTCAGCTGCCATGATTCACATGCTGCTTACTTACCCTGGGCATCTACCCTGTCCTTTGTTCCCATCACTTCAGCACAATGCTGTTTAATGCAATGCTGTTTAATGACTGATGGTGTGTGGATCACACACCATCAAGTACACAGTATTGAAGTGCAGAGTCTTCAGATAACGCAGTATTGAAGTGCAGAGTCTTCAGATAACGCACCTTGTGTGAACTTCCCCCCCATGCTAATAATAGTACTGGTAGTAAAATATTAATAAAAGGTATTGCAATAACCCACAGAAGTGAAATGGTCCTATAATATAATACTATAACCCCTGCTAACTGGGCGAGAGGCACTTTTTCAAATGGTGTTCCTCTTATATTTAACAGGGGGAGAGTAACTGTCCCTCTTCACCCCAGCACAGTGTCTTTTCTAGTGGCTGTGGCTGGTAGGGTTCTGCATTTTTTTAAGATTCTGAGCCGGGACCGGTTTGGGACCGGGAGCCATTTAACTTTATTATCACTATTTGTCTGTAAACAGCTTTGTGAACTTTGTGTTGAAAAGTGGTATTTAAATATTATTGATGATTGATTGATAGTATTTTTAATTCACCTTAGAGCAGAGGATTCAAATTCACCTGCCAAGGCACCATGGCATCAAGGAGATTTAATCAAGGTAAAAACAAACAAACCCATACCCCTGCATGTGAAACCTTAACATACATAATCAGTGTTCAAATATGTCAGTTATGGCCAAATTGCAGCAGAGACTACATTGGTACTCTGCTCTGGAGAGGACCATCAACTCTATAGTCTCCAAGTTCTTTGCATAAAGCAAGCAATGGGCAAAACATAAGGGACTTTTATGACCCATCTGAAAGCAAATGAAGCAAGAGCTACTCAGCACAAAATGCCCTTTCCACTGATGCGAAGGTGATTTCAGATTAATTCAATATTTCTCTACTCCATTTCTTCTCAGTGGTGACAAGATCACATTGGGTTATCATTTTCTCTCACCTTAACACTCCCACCATGTTAAAATTGTTCCCATAGGATAGTGTATCTCCTTTTAACACTTTCCACTGTTCCTGCTATTTTTAACCCTCTGGGCCCCAGGAGACTATTCTGCCTTGACAGAAGTTGCTGTTCAATTCTCTGTAATTGCAAGGTTATATCTTGGGTTCCCCACCCACCCCAGCCTTTCCTCCTCAAATGGAACTATGGATGCTTGTTTCATTGTGCCAAAAATAGGTTCTTTTTCTCTGCACTATTATCAGGTCAAACTTAAACAACTGCAGTGTTTTGAATGAACCATTTCATATCCACAACCAGGAAAATGACAGCATAAACAACATGTGAAATCTGATCAAATAAGGTCCTAGTTACGCATTATGACAAGCATATGCTTCTCACTCACACTCTGTGAGGGTCTGAACTAGACTGGGGTTGCGGCATAGTGGGGAGACTGAGGCGGTAGCACGTTGTCTCAGGATGGTCCAAATCTGGATCACTGCCTTCCACCACAGGAGCTGCAATTTGGACAACAGTGACAAATAAGGCAGACAGGCAAGCAAGGATGAAAGGATGTGGGTCTTGTGACCCAGCTTTCTCTACTTTTTCTTTTCTTTGATGCCAATGGGATATTCTGGGAGGTGAGCTCACAAAGGATCACCTTCCTTTGTGATCTGATGGCCTTTGATTGCTCCTACTGTTGTTCTGCACCATATGAAGAACTTGTGACAAGCTTTGGAGGCCTGTTGCTTCATTAGCATGATTTGCTTCATTGAGGGCGCAGTCCTAACCTGGAGTTAGGCTGGCACCGTAAGGCCAGCAAAGTTTGGCCAGCACAAGGGACACCATAAAGTCAGTTTAGACCACTCTCGGTCAGGGAGGATAGCGCACACCAAGTTAGGATTGTGCCCTTAATGTGATTATTATAAAATATTTCTACCCTTGAAGCAGACTCCCAATTGTAAAAAAAAAAGAAGAAGACACTATTGAGACAAGTTCTTTAAAACAATGATTTTGGATATTGTTTAAACAATCTCAATGTATGCTAGCAGGAGATTTTAACTCAAGGGTAGGGGGTTCAAATTACTATTTAGCAATAGTAATAGCAGTTCTAAATAGCAGTTTCAGAGGGCATATTATGGCTAGTCCAAACTCTAGGAAGTTCAAATAATTAGCAGAATGAAGCAGATGCCCAGGATCATCAGCAACCACACACACCCAGGTCAAGAAGGCAAACAAGGCGTGGTACCTTAGGTTTAAGACTTGTATTGAGTTTCAATTGGATTAGGCAGGTAGAATTGTCAATAATACAGTCCAGGTCTAAATACAGTAGTCCTAGCAGGTTTCAGGCAACAATAAGCAATTCAACAGGATTTCCTACAGTGGTGGGATTCAGGGGGTTTGCCCAGGTTCTATAGAACCGGTTGTTAAATGGCCAGGCCCCACCCACTCACTTACCTCAGCTGGCCAGGCCCCACCCACTCACTTACCTCAGCTGGCTTCAGGTGTTTTTTGGCTCTGGCTATGACATCATAGAACCAGTTGTTCTTTTATTTGAATCCCACCACTGACTTCCTAGTACAATTTAAGCCCATAATATGCTGTAATATGCAAGTCACAGCACATACTGCCTAGCAGACATAGTTACTCTCACACAGATACTGAAGACACAATAGCTAAAAGCACATCTTCATTCTCACCACTGTTAGCAAGTACATAAGCAAGCTCTCTATCTCAAGCTTCCACAGAAATGCTCGCACTGTCTCTCACTGACTAACTCTCATTCCATAGAGAAGCTTCTGAGAGCTGGTTATATTCATTACAAAGTAATTCACTTCAGGTGAGTATGCCTTGGATACTGTATGCACGTAGTCACAGCATACAGCTGTGCTATGTTACTGTAATTAGTTGTTCTGCATCTAGGATTTCCTAAGCTGCAAAATTCCTAGCTTTGTCTCTTTAAACCTGTGATAGCTTCACAGCCTGACAGGGCACAAGCACACCACATATATTATTGGGTTAGAGTCCTTCCAACAAGCTAATCCCCATATAATATTACAGTTGTGCCACTGAAGCTGAGAGGGCATGGTTTTCCTCAGGCCACCAAGTGAGGTCATGACAGAGGCCAGATTTAATCCAGTGAAGCCCTGATCCACAGCTCAGAGTCTGTGTGGTGCTGCTATGCTACATCTATAGCTCCTTTCAGCACAGGAGGCTTCTATCTCCTTTCCCCCAGGCAAGGAATGCCTCAGAGACATCTGGAATACTAAAAAGGGCATCTGCAAGAGAGCCGGAGAAGCCTGAAGTTCAGCTTGATATACTTTAGAGTGAAACGTTGCTTTTCCTCTTCCAAATTCCAGTTTAGTCTTCGGGTCATACTTAATTTATAGCAAGTTTTTCTAGCACAAAGAGGCAGCTGAGTGCTATATAAAACAATGAAACTGAAGCACAAGCCGTGCTCCAATTTGCTGATTGAGGATGACAGGCCTTTCTAAAATTTATGAGGTGACATGAAGTGGAGTCGCTCCTTGTTTAAAGATTTACAGCCAATTTCAAAAATATCCCCCATTACCCACAGACAGGGGAAATCTCGATTTAAACACACGCAGTCAGACAGAGGACTTTTGATGGTATAACATAATAGGTTTACTATATCGGTTATAAACTGTGCACAAGCACTTCTTTTTCTTGCATCACTTGCTTGTCAAATAATAAAAAAATCTAAATCAACTAATCGTCTTGGTTAAAAGCTGCCATTATATTAAAATGAGATTATCAAAAATCCCTGGTAGAGCCACTGCTCGATCCTCTCCTAGGATTTATTACAGTGGGACATTGTCCCACAGTTGTAAATGGGCTGATGATGATGTGTAGAGTGTAACACGCAGACATGGGAAATCCATTGTGTGTGCAGGAACCATGTGCAGTAGCTCATGGCACAGCTCAATGGAATGGCATGAAATGAGGAGGGAGGCAAGGTTAAACTTGTTTTGTAATAATGGGGAAAATAAAATCAAAAATCAAATGCAATGCAGTTATATAATTAGACCCTTAAATGCCAGCGGTTTCTAGCTAGGAAAAAGAGAATTAAATGAAGAAATCCTTAGAGGAAGAAGGGGCATGCAAAGGTGAAAACAGAGGAGGAGAAAAGAGCAGAACATTAGGAAATGAGGAGAGTGATCTAGGGGGAATATGAAGAACTCAGGAATATGAAGAACTGCATACTTTCTATGCAGTAGAAAGAGGAGAAAGACTGGGAACTGAAGAGAAGAAGCTAAGGAACAGCAAAGTTCTAGCTGTGGTATAACCATGTGGCTATAACAATGTGGCTATATAAAATCCTGTGCAGGATTTGACAATTCTAAGTAGGGCTTTGCTATAAAATGGCTGCCAATGCAGTGTGTTGCCAGGGCCCATGAGAAAGGGGTTCAGGGAGTAAATTGAATCCAGGCCCAGGGTCAGAAATGGGGCCCAGAAGCCAAAGGAGGGGGACCTGGGCTCTGGAGACATTGCCAGCTGTAGCCACCCTATCCTTTTTGTCCCCTCTCTGTCCATTGCATCCACCCGCATTGCTGCCCTTTGAGAATGGACCCAAAATAAACTTTGTAGCCTCTGATAAAATTTCTCTCAGAAGCCTTCTGTGGGGCTGTCAGTCGGTAGCCATTTTAGGAGCACTGCTGTGTGCAATGGCAGTGCTCCAGGTCCATCACTGGAGCTGTCTATACCTGCCAGAGCCAACAAAAGAATAATGGGGGCAGGGAGAGGTGAAATGGGAGATGCAGAAATGGGGGGGGCTTATAGGGTGTGGAGGCTGTAGAAAGCAATGAATCTTCCGGCAATGGCAATCATTGGATCCTATCCCCCTTTTCGGCGGCCTCCCCATTCCCGTTCTCTCCTAGGATTTGTGCCTGTGATTTCACTGCCACAGGTCCAAGGAGACCCATCGTAGGTCAGGAAGCTTATGCAGAGGTGAGGGGATTTAAATCCCTTTCCCTGCTAAAGCTTCTTGATCTGCCTTTGCTGAATTCAGCATACCTGTTTTTGGCATAGCTGCATCAGCAGGGGAAGGGGAAGGATAAGATCCGGCTCTCTGTAGCCTGAACCAAGGCTACAGGCAAGGGGTGCATTGGCAGGCCATGAAAACCACTTCACCAACTTGAAGAAGCTTGTTTCTTCCACTGTTTGATCATTCTTAACCCACCCCTTGTGCTTCCAAGGCAGCAGTGGTGTCACTAGAGTTTGCATCACCCGGTGCAGGAGGTTAGCGCATCATCACCCCCCCCCCCACACCCCGAAGGATCTCCTTCTCCGAAACCATACAGAATAAATTACAATAGCATATGCACAAACTAAATGCAGTGTTATCACTAGGGTTGATGTTACCCCATCAACTTACTTACTTACTGGTCACCCAACAAATTAGTAAACCAACACAAAAAACAGTGGCCAATTTGAGGACACTCATGCAATTAATTAAGAGTACTAGTATTAGCTCTGATACATGGAAATGAGAAATGACTCGTACTAATGATTTTCTAAAAATTGCGATTTTTACATAAAAAGTTGTATTTTCCGTTTTTTAGTTCTTTGGCCATAGCTTTTGATAGAATAAAGATATGACACTTCAGGTTTTTTCACTGAATTCCTTGTGAAGTTACACATCCAACGGTATATAACATGATGGTGTTATTCCATAAAACCGTGATTTTTTTAAAAAATAGCAATTTTTACATTAAAAGTTTTAATTTTGGTTTTTAGTTTTTTGGCCATAACTTTTTTATAGAGTGAAGATGCTACACTCTGGTTTTTTCCATTGAATTCCAGGTGAAATCCCACATCCAATGGTATACAATATGATGGCATTATCTTCTAAGGCCACAATTTTAGCAATTTTGGTCCCTGGTGGTGTCACCCACCCTGTGTGCATCACCTGGTGCAGCCCGCAACCCCTGCAACCCCCTAGTGACACCACTGCAAGGCAGTGACAGAGGGTGCCAGAGTTATACCTCTTCCATGTTCTCATGGATATATCCATTAAGAGGAATTGCACATAGGAGGCCTGGAACTGAGTCTAAGGGCTCCCCATAAACTATGGAACAATAGATTAGACTCTAGTCTACGAATGCTAGACTCATACTCAGGGCACAATCCTAACCTGGAATTAGGCCGGCACAATTGTGTCAGCAAAGTTTGGCCTCCACAAGGGCCACCATAAGGGTGCACAAGTCCACCATCCTCCCTGACTCCGAGAGTGGTCCAAACATGCTTTACAGTGGTCCTTATGCTAGCCAAACTTTGCCAGCCTAACTGTGTTGGCCTAACTCCAGGTTAGGATTGCACCTTCAGACATATACAGCATTCACTACAAAGAGGGAAAAGAGAGAATGCGAATGGTCCAATCCTATCTGGGGATGGCATGAGGGATGCAGTGCCACTACATTCAATGCATGTAGGAAAGTCTAGTGAGACCTAGGAAAGGTCAGGTGAGAGAGGTTAGAGGGAAGATACCACTGTATCACTGTCAAAGTGTCCCCTATATGGGGCTTCTCAGTTCTGTGCTCGCTGTTTTGCTGGCTTACCTATATAGAGAATTTTTTTTTTTAAAACAAAATATTAATCTTGTGGCAGCCTGCAGAATCTGTATTTGGTTGCACCCATAGTGGAAAAACTTACATTTTCTGCTTGGCTGTCTCTAAATTAGCTATCACATACATACTAAAGAGGATCATATTTGAGGATAATTAAAAGGTGGATGAGGACCACTGGCTCATATAATAAACATCTGAAACCAAATATTTCATATTAGCCAGTAGCATAATAATATCTTTGCTGCTTCACTAAAAATGAGCCGGAGAAGAGATTTAAAAAAAACACAAAAATGTTTGCCCACAGTGGCAAAATAGAATGCGTGTTTCTGCCATTACATATAGGATGCAGGAACAACTGCATGTGTACTCTTTCTGCATTGGTCCAGTAACATGAGGGAAGCTGGGCTGCATGGGAGGAGTTTAAACTGCAGCTCCTATCATCATCTGCCCTGGGAATTACAATTAACTTTGCTGGGACAAGGGACTGAAGTGTGCCACCCTTCTTATGCACCACCAACCTCTCCTACAGTAAATAGAGGCAGTTTTTGGGTGCCTGCCCCCATGTTCTCCCAGTTTTAAAGAGAAAAAGCACTCCCTTATGCTCTAAAGGTGCCAATACATTTCCCTGGCTCTTTACAACTTAAATCTTTGAGTGGAAGATATTTGATAGATGGTTGATTCAATTGCAGATGCATTGAAATGTATGTGCACAAACAGCAAGATATTATCGTCAGTAGGGGTGGGCAGTCCGTCCGTCCGTCCGTCCGTCCGTCCGTCCGTCCGTCCGTCTGTCCTTCCTTCCAGAGGTTTGGGAGCCTCCAGTGTGAAATGGTGACTTGGGGAGGTGGAAGGAGTCACAAAATGGTGACTGATACAACAGTGGACATTTTTCAGTTGTTTCTGCACAAATACAAAACTTAGGATAACACTCCACGCCAGATTCCTTCCCTGCCATGCTCGATTTGAATTTGCGTTCCAAGGCTGGGATTTGAACCTGCATTCCAAGGAGGACATAAGAAAATATCAAACCTTCAAGGTGGCAGGTGAGTAGAAGGGTTGGGTGTGAACGTTGCATCCTGCAGGGCAGTTTTGGGTCCCAGAGGTCTCTTTGAGGTAACAAAAACATCATGATGTAGTGGTATTCTCTGATCAAGAAATCTTCATGTTGAATATTGAAAAGGGTTCTCCCTTTTAACCATACAGCAATAATTGCAGGCATGTCGGTGATACACCATACAGTATGGCCTAGCAGCAAGCCTAGTCTGTGTGCCAATGATCCCTGGCACAGATAAGTCAGTGTGGAGGGGTGGGTGTGGTGCAGGGAGCAATGGGGAAGAGACTGAGAGCACAATCCTAAACTGGAGTTAGGCCGGTACAAACTAAGCCAGCAAAGTTTGGCCAGCACAAGGACCACCGTAAAGCATGCTTGAACTACTCTCGAAGTCAGGGAGGATGGCTCACGTCTGTGTGCTGGCCTCTCTAACTCTAACTTAGGATTGCGCCCTGAGTGGGTTGGGGCAGATCCCTTCCTCTGGGGCAGACCTCAGCTGCCCTGATGGGTCTACTTGGACCTGTACCAGCTATTTTGCTGGCACAAATCCAGGTCAGTGGATCAAGGCCAGGATGGGGAAAGTATATAGGTGGTGTTGCTTCTGCCATTTTCCCCCAGAACCACTTTGAAGGCATCGGTAGCAAAAAGGGGAGAAATTTCACTGCCAACAATTCCCAGCCCCAAATCTTTAGTTCTGTTTCACCCATCCCAAATTGCACCCCCTGAGAACCAAAGTTCTCAGATGTTAATGGTTCACCACAGTGACGTCATTCACTGGCGCCAGCAACTGGAACGCTGCTGGCGCCAGGATCCGGAACGCCGCGACGGATGGGTGAGCTGTAGCTCCCCGCCCCCTCGCGGCGCCCAGCAACGCCTCCCTGCGCCCGGAATTGCTCTTTTACAGAGTGATCCAGGTGCAGGGGTGGGCGGGAGGGCAAAAACAGCGCGCAGAGTCTGCCGCGCGCTGTCCTGCTCTCCCCGGAACTACCGGAATGGGGTACCGCCCCGTTCCAGTAGGATGACGCCTCTGGTTCACCATTAACACTGGATTTGAACACTGAACCTTGTCTAGCGAATGGTAAAATGTTTCAGTGAGCCAATAGGCAATGAGGTGTTTTTTAAAGATAAATACGAAAGGGGCAACCCAAGCCAATGCAACCCCCTCCAACACTGCTACAGCTGCACCAATGTAGTGCACACTGTATCCTGTGGGAGACTTTCAAGCCTTTGCTGTACTGCCATATCTACTCAGAGATGTGCCAGCTATTTTGCTGGCATAGGTCTGAGTAGACCTGAATAGGTGGATCAAGGCTGTGAATGCGGATAGGATATCGGTGAAGCTGCTGCTGCTGCTAGCACCCCCTTTCCACCTTGTCCCCGCAGAGAACCACTCTGCGCTGTTCTTCCTTCTCCCCTCCCTATTCCTCCCACCCCAGCCCACCACCCACTCCTGCACCACTCACTTACTGCACCAAATTGTTTTTGCTTCATCTTATACCAATAGAGGCAATTCAGTAAAAAAATAATAATAATGATACACTGCCTTGTATATTTTTAGCTGGTGTGGGGGGCAACCATAGAAGATATCAAGCTGAATGGTAAATGCAGCTGAACACAGCATTGCAACCCTAGAAACTGCTCAAATCAAGCTGGTTGAAAGCAAAAGTCCATTACGATTTCTTGTGACAAGACTTTGGCTTTAATTCCTTTACGCAGCTCTTTATATCTTCAATTAGACAATATGAATTAGAATAATTCATTATCTGAACCATTTCTTTGCAGATTCCAGGAGATGGGCATTCAGTTCAGAATTACCTTTCCATTTTTCTGAATCCCTTCCAATTTGCTATCTCCATCTGCAAGATCAAAGTGGCTTTTCAGCCTTGCCATTGAACAGTGTTCAGCTGGCTTATCTCATTAAAGGTATCAAACTTTACTACTAAGAGATATCACCATGATTGGGAAAAAAAAACCTTTTGTGTGAGGGACTGGGAAGCTTCAGGGAAACGGTAATGACATTAAGTAGCTTCTGCACTTAAGCAACTGATTTAAATTCAAAGGCTGCATGGTGAAGACATTATGGCCATTACTCTTGGATGGCCAGTGAAAAATGGATATGGGTGGCCTTAGTTCATGATTGGTGCCATCTGCATGGAGTTTTGGAACAATCTATGTAACAGGCACAGCCTTTTGCTGCGATAGTTGCATCACTTCATGCAGGTGGAAGGAAAAGATCAGCCCATGTATGGAGTGCAAGAACATCAGGGTTTGGGTGATAGATCCAGGACCCTCACCTATGTAATTAGGGACATGCACAAAGAAATCATGCTCCAACTGTCAGCACAGTGTTCCTGCTCTCCTAATTGTGTTGGGGATGGTTCCTCCAAACCATTCCCACAGATGCAATTTAAATAGTACTATAAGGTAGTTTTTTGATGGTTTGCATTAGCCTCTTCTAGGCTTGTGCAACTTGGAGAACAGGACTGGCACACCGGAAGAGTGAGCAGGATGAGTGTAATCCTACACCTAAGTGTGTGCGCGCGCACACGCGCATCAGATGCCATCATTCAAATGTGCCCAGAGTTGTCTGCCTTGGTTATGTAACTACCTTGGAGTCACTGTCTGCATTTTCAGATGTGGCATTCACAAACAGTTATGCAGATGCCCATAATCCTACTGCAGTGCACAGGGCATTTTTGCTAGGTCTCATCATTTACCTGCACAGTTTCCCCACATCCAGAGCATTTTGAGAAGCACAGCATTTAGAGCAGGACATCCCCATTCATCTCTTTGGATGGCTACCAATAATTTCTGTAGCACTAGGTCTCAAAATGGCTCTCTCTGTAACTTATTTAGGGAAGGGAAAAGAATGGAAGCAGTACTTTGGGTCATTCCACTCACAGCTGATCCACATGTGACCTGAATGTGTTTTATAAAGTGGGGCCATGGGAGGACAGCAAATTGATGAGAGCCCCCACCCCAGCCTGTTGCCGAGAGAGTTCCTCTAGGTGGTCCTCCGGCAAAGAAGGACAGCTCTGCTCTTCTTTGGCTACTCTACTGATACCTTGCTCATTCTTGCACAGGGCTTTATGAAAATGAAGATCCAGGCCAAGAGAGGGCCCACTGAAGGGGAGGACAGGAGAAGGGTTGTCTTTCCTTGTCTCTCTCTCTGTCCACTCAGGAGCAGCCAAGTGTGCATCTAGAGGAAGGAAGAGGCAACAGCAACAGCAGTGACTTCTTTTCTCCCCCCTTCTCCTATTCCTCTCCTCCCTCCCCTTTAACTGAGAAGGTTCACAGGGTGCCAAGTGGCTCATGGCAGTGGGACAGCATTTGTCCTGTAATTTGTCCTCCTCCCAATCTTTTTACCACTGCTACTCAATCTTCATCACTTGCCCGAAGACTTTCTCCCTGCCCCAAGTCTTCTCCTCCTCCTCCTGCTGCCAAGTCTCCTTCTTCCCCATCTGTGTCTCTCCTTACCCCAACCTCCTTGCTCTACTTCCCCCTCAACCAGTGGCATCGCTAAAGTTAGTGTCACCCAGGTAATGGTATCATCCCCAATGCAGCCCATTTTGCCATTGTCCTGCTCCCACTGTGCACAGGTGCCCTTCGAGGTGAGATGCAATAAGCCGTCCGCTTGCCCAATGTTCTTGGCCTTAATGGTGCTTTTTTCATGTTCTCAGGTGGGTGAGAAGCGTTTTATAGAAAAATTTACCATTTATTTTGGTGTCACCCCCTTGATGGTGCCACCCAATGCGTTCCACACCCCAGCAACACCCAAATGACACCTCTGCTGTCAACTGGCCTCTCTCCTCCCCTTGGCTCTTGCTCCATCTTTAAGCCCTCTTGCCACTCTCTCTCTCTCTCTCTCTCTCCCCTTGATTGCTGTCAGTGGTGTGGCAGCTGGTGTCCACTCACATACCCACACCGAGCAGTGTCTTTACCACTGTGCTGCCAGGAGCATGATAGTGGGTTGCCTCCCGCCCAGCTTTTGCAGGTCTGATTAATCTTGATCACAACCCACTGACACATCAGTAGCCTTTTCAACAGCAATAAGCTTACATAGCATGTAAGGTAAAGGTAAAGGTTTCCCCACGACCGAATGGTCTAGTCGTGACCGACTGTAGGGGGCGGTGCTCATCTCCGTTTCAAAGCCTGTGAGCCGGCGTTTTTGTCCGATCATGGTGGCCAGCATGATTCTACGCCGTAGCGCACGGAACGCATGACATGAAGCCAAATAGTTCAGCCTCTTTTGTTTCCATGTTGGGCTTCCGCTGTCTGCAGCTTAAGGCTAATGTGTAATAAGACAGCTGCTGCAGTCTTCAGGGGTTTCTTATTCTATCAGGTCAGTCTCCCCTGCAACGGGTCATTTAGCAGTCACTTGTCTAGTGGAAAAATCACACTCCCTCCTCACAAATACTTAACATCATGAGCACATTGTGGCTGATTAGGAAAAGATGTGATTCTAAGTGGTTTTCAGACACCAAAGAAGGGCATTATGACATAATAGTTAAAGAAAAGTTAAACCACTCAAAGTACAATTTGCACGCTGCTTTTATGTGCCTATATTCTCAGCCCCCATCCCGTTCATTTTGTTACATTTCTATTCTACCTTTCTTCTATGTTGTAACTTAAAGCACCATACATGAAGTTTCCCAGATGATCCCCTATCGAAGTACTAACCAAATCTATACCTGCTGAACTTTAACAGGGTGGCTGTAGCATGTGCCCCCAAGAAAAGCCCTGGGAAATGATCTCCAGGTGAATAAAATGATAGCTGCCCAATAGATACACTTATGTCAAAAGAATGCATAATTCCTGCATGATGACCCAAACATCTGCTTGAAGTGCTCATTTTCTAGGTACAGGAGTTTTCCAACATGAGGAGTATTCAATCCTGTGACCTCCCACAAGCACCAGCCCATCCATGAGGCTGACTTAGGGCCAAACCATATCCAACTTTCCTGTGTTGGATGCAGCCGTGCCAATGGGTTGTGTGCTGCATCCTACTCTAGGAGGGCAGTTATGGAGGCCTCCTCAAGGTGACGGAACATTTGTTCCTTTCCTGGAGGCTGCATAGCAACCGCACCTGCACTGGAAGCTTGGATAGGATTGGGCCTGAGGCAGTTGCCTCAGGCACTGATTGGTTGGAGTTTGCCACTCCTATCAGCCCACTTACCTTTACTGCTTCTCCTCTTCCAACCACTTCCTGGATTTTAAAAAGAGGGGGTGAAACAGGAGAAGGGATATGGACTTCCTTGCTCCTATGGGTTTAGGTCAAGGTATAGAAATGGCAATTGTTGTTGTTGTCTGACTCTCCGTGACCCCATGGACCACAGCACGCCAGGCCTCCTTGTCCTCCACTAGCTTCCTGAGTTCGCCCAGTTTCATGTTCATTGCTTCGGTGACACTATCTAGCCATCTCATCCTCTGCCGCCCCCTTCTCCTTTTGAGAAATGGCAATTAATGCATACCAAACAAACATTCTAAACGTCTCTCTTAGATATGAAAAATAGCATATATGTTACACAGAATGAAAATTATAGGACAACAGAACACAAAGATCATTTCCAAGAACTTGGGACCCGATCCTGAGCCCTACAGTGTGGGCAGTACGAGCGTACTGCCAGCACTGCCATCATAAAAGGTGCTGTAAAGCACCTCTAGCAGCACCATTACCACCAGTGCTGGCTCATTGCCAATCCTCTGCGCCAGGCGGCGGCAACGGAACACCAGTGAGCAGTAAGTGTCCTCTTTGTCGGTGTAGTGCACTTTTTGCATGGAGTAAGAGGGTGGAACTGGGCAGATAGATGGGCGGAACAGGGGGTGGGACCTTCACCGCCAGATCTTATCCTCTGTATCGGGCCATGTGACCGAATACGGAGGCCCTTGCCTCTGTGCCAGCAAAATAGCTGACACAGAGGTGAGTAGACCCATCTCCTGCCCTGCGCGCTTACCACTGGGGAAAGAGACAAATGTCCCCTTCTCAGAAGATTTAGTCGAGAGGGTTAATGCCTCCGTTTGCCTGAAGATAAGAGCTGAAGATCTGAAGGTTGCCAGTTCGGGACAGCCGGATGTCTCTGTGAGCGGCAGACCTCGTTAATTGCGACTGATTAACAGCTGAGCTTCGGCTGCCTTGTGTGAGGGGGCATTGTGCTGAAGTTCAGCCACTTCTCTGGTGGGAGCAGGGAAGCCGTTTATCAGCCAGCAAGAAGACAAATGGGTGGCCAGAAAGAAGGACTAAATGGTCTGCAGGCAGGTTGTGGGTGTTTTGGGTGGGGGTGGAATGGAGGGCAGATCAGGCTCAGGATAGATGGAGTAGGCCTCTGCTGTATCTTAACCCTTCCCTTTTTGGCCCATCTGACATTACACAAGGCTTCCAGATTTGTGCCAGCCATATAGCTTGTGCAGATCCATGAATCCATGAAGAGCGGCTGGGGCTTTGGGTTATAAGGGGAAATATATCCTCTTACTCTGAGGAGACCTCCAGCTTGCTCCTAAGCTGCACTGGATTCAGCACAGGCCCCCTGTGCAGTTTAGGACTGGGCTGCTCATTTCACAACATATTCAACATAAAGTTGCTAAAACTTGGTCTCAATCAGATTGTAGTACAGCTGTTGGAAGCTGCCAAGTCAAAGGAGAGGTGAGGAGTGTTCCTAAATGGTTCTCCCCTCAGAGCCAGGATAAGGGGGAATGGGGTGTTTTATTAATTCAAAGGTAATATTTGCATCCATTGGTGTAAAATCAGGTTCTTCATCATTGGCCTCTTTGATTGACAATACATTCTATCTGCTATAGACAAACAAAAGTAGTTTTCCCCAGAGCTGTCTATCCTTATTCTTAACTCCAAAACATGGTTTAATCTTTTTAATCCACCTTTAAGGCTGCTATTTTTTTTTAGCTAGTAGGACTAGCATATGCTTTCAAGCAGAAAACCCACTTAGAGGTGAAAAGGTGAACTAAAGCAAAAAGGGCAGGGGTTGAATCAAAAGCCATAGCTGAATAAAACTCATTTCTTTATTGTAAAATTTATTTTTTTCAATATTTATGATATCACATGCCTCTCCTGAATGTGTACCTCCAATCATGCCCGAGGGATTTGAATGCACCCAAAGACTCATCAGCTCACAAGCTTACTGCACTATATCAGAATTGTACAAGATGGGCAAAGCCAGGAGGCAAATGTGAAAATCCTCAATCCATTTACACTGAAAGGGTAAAAATGCTTCCTTTGTCTATACTTGTTTAGCTATTTCTGAATTTAAGCTCAAACAGCGCTGCCCATAAGGGGAGATTTACATGCTCCCAAGACTTCCTAGCACCTAAATGGTTATGTGCCAGCCTCTCCCCATTCCCTGCATTGGAAAACAGGAAAACAGAAAGGAAGAGGAAGTGAGGAGGAGAGTGGTGGGCTAGAGTGTCTCTAATGGAGACACTCTAAACCACCTCTCTCCTCTCCCTTACACTTCAATTCCATGGCCTTCTTCCTTTACTAATCCAGGGAGCCAGGAGCAAAAAGGTTAGATGGACTGGAGTCTGCATGTTGTGATTTTCTTGAAGCTTCCGGGGCACACAAATATGGCTGACTCATATCTTTCCCGCCAATGAGGATTGCCACAAATTCACGAATAAAAATCTTCCTGCACGTGTGTAAAAGTTCATATCAACTTTTTTAATCATGCCTGCGTGTTCTGCATACGGGTGTGCGAATCGCTTTATGAAAAATGGGATTTAATTTCCACGGAAAGGTTCATGTATTCACATTACATCGGTATGTAATATTTCCCCCCTCCTTTTCCCCCCTTCCCGTTTACACGTTTTTTCCCGCCTTCCATTTTCTACTATAATATTTTCAAAATTCTGAACATTAACAGAATTTGTTTTAGGGGGGGAGTGTAGAAGTTTAAAAAAATACTCTTAATAGCCTAGAAGTAAAAAAGAATTCGTCTCATATTGACAACTACTTGTGTCATGAAGAGATTTTAATGTAATTTTCCTATATATTTATCTGATTTTTGCCCACCCTCCCCTTTTTTTCTTTCCTTCTCGTTCACACGTTATTCCTGCTTGTGTAGATTTCAAAAAATAAGTGTCAAAACAGTGGAATCCGAGTTTGAATAGACAGCAAGCGGCATTTCGTCCGGTGTGTTCAGTAATATAATTACGCGGAATTAAACCTTGGAATTGCATATTAACTCATAATATAGTTACCAATGATGTTTCTACATGATCACACGTTATTAGTTTGGTAAGTTTTTACTTCAGGAGTAAATTATTAAGTGCTAAACATCACGCGAAAAGCAATCTGAAATGCTTGGAATAAAGATTGTTTGGGGCACACAAATATGGCCGCTAAGCCCGCCCCCTGGCTTCACTTGATTCCTATCAATTTAACAGGGATGCCGACTCCAGTCCATCTAACCTCCTTGGCCAGGAGAGGAAGGGTGGTGGAGGCCAGTTGGTAGACTGGGATGGGCGCCCCCTGCCAATCTATGGCCTGCTGCAATTGCCTCTTTTGGCCTCATGAATGGGCCAGCCCTGCATGCTTCAGATGCGAAGAAAGTACATACCTCTTCCACAGTGAGAGATGCACCCGCTCAGCTTTAAATATTCTAAAGAAGCAGTGGAAGCACAACTAATTTGTGCTTCCTCTCGTTTAGAAGACCCAAAGACAAGCTACATAAGTCAGTATCACACACTGCAGAGAAAGCAAACTGCAGACAAGCCTTCATTTCCCTCAGCAATTTAATACTTTCCTTACCGAAATTGGCAGCAATGATCCCATGAATTAAAGTGGCAGTAGTTAGGGGTCTGGTGACTTCCCATCAATATTACCATAAAAGGTTGCATTGGAGCCTCATTGAGCATTACTTACTGGCCCTTGTTATTCACTTCTGCTGTAATTAGTGAGGGAGTTCTTGTCCCCTGTCAGGTCCATCATCATCCATTCACTGGTATTCAAAATGAAACCACCTTCTTGTCATCATTAGGTTACTCAGCGGGAGATGATTTACATGCGTTGTATAGCACTTACACCAGAGGACCATTTCAAAGCACTGAGAGGACAAATTTTGCTTAGTAGTAAACACAACCGTAATGATGAGCTATTAGCTTTGGGTGGTTGATGCTTGATTTGTTAGCGTGTTAATGATATGCTGCCCCAAATCTAATGCTATCTGTTTGGGTGTTTAAATGGAAGTAATTAATGAATATGTTAATAGTCACTGCTTTGTTATGCTCATAAAGTTCCATCATTGCCATCAGGCAAAAGTCTTAAGAAGAGGATTCTGATAATGCTCCCCCTCACACACACAGAGGAAATCTTCCAATGTAAATGGTGCTACAAGATATCAATGGAATATTAAGACAAATATCCTTAAGTATCTTCCTTTAAGATCTTCCTTTAATTCAGTGTTTTTCAAACTGTGGGTTGGGACTCGGGACCCACTTGATGTGTTGCAACCTGATGTCAAGTGAGCCCCAGAAAGCTGGGAGCAGCCATCTTGGAAGCTGAAGACCTTACTCTTGCTATATTACTTTTTTGAGTGTTAACAGTTTGAATTTTCAAGTGAGGGTTTGTTAATTTTGTTTTTAGTTCAGTGCTTTTACATAATATTTTTTCCTAATCTTTCTTCCTATCAGGGATGTTTCTTGGTTATGCAATTGCTGCATTCAAAGCATGCCAGTTTGTATTCCAAGAGTGTCATTTCATTAAGTCACAATGATGTCACTTCCTGCTTGGCAGTATCACTTCCTTCTATGACATCACTTCCAGATTAATGACATCACTTCTAAGGGGGTTCCAGTCTAAAAACGTTGAGACCCACTGATCTAATGCATTTGAGAACTTGCCTGGGGCCTCCTTGGGGAATTCAAGAACTGCCACCAATGGAACACATTTCATTCTCTGAGATTTCATCTCAGGGCTTTTTCTCATTCAGACATTTGAAAAAAGAATCTCTAGCTTTTCTCGCAGAAGTGCTAAAATTCCCCAGGGAAAGGACTGTTAAAGAGAAATTGTTATGAATATTATGCTTTGATGGCATGTTCTAGCTCCTTTGGGATATATGATGTTGCACATTTGTTTTGCTGTTTTTTGTTTTGTTTTGGGTTTTTTGCTTATCAAACAGCTGTTTTCAAACTGTGCTTGGGGAACCCTGAGGTCCATTGGAAGCTCATCAAGTATTCCTTAATGAGAAGAAGATTAATCAAAGCAAATAATTTTCCTTGAAAGACAGAAGACCCACTTAGACAGACAGTGGGTTGCCATTACTGATCTTTTCCTGCAATGTGCAGCCACAGGTGTCCAGAAAAGTCCAGGCCACTTCTAGCATTTGAGGCTCAGAGCGCAATCCTAACCTGGAGTTAAGCCGACATAGGCCAGCAAAGGTTGGCCAGCACAAGGGGCACCGTAAAGCATGATTGGACTATTCTCGGAGTCAGGGAGGATGGCGCATGTCTGTGTGCTGGCCTCTCTGACTCCGAGAGTGGTCCAAACATACTTTACGGTGTCTCTTGTGCCGGCCAAACTTTACTGGCCTAATTGTGCTGGCCTAACTCCAGGTTAGGATTGCGCCCTCAGGCAGCCCAAGCCTACTTAAATTTCTGTGCAGCAATGCAGTATTTATTAACCACAAACAAAGAAACAAACAAACAAACAAACAAACAAACCAACCAATGACCATGTGTATAACATTTTGGTCCAATAGGGATATGAAAAAATTAACTCACGTTTCAGTTTGTGACCTCATTTTAACTTGAGGCTCAGTTCAAAAGGCCCTCCTGGCCCTCTGAGTGACCCTGGCCACAGGATAGTGTAAGGACAAAGGTCGCCATGTTGACTAATGATGAGGCCCTTCAGGCTTGGGAAGCACTCCATGTGACCTTGCTGGGCAGCTCAGACCACATTAGAGAATAATTGACCAGACTCAAGGATTCTGCAACAAATGCCCACAGGGTCCCTTGGCAGACAAGTTACGAAGGGAACAGCTTTTGGAAGACAGAAACTTAAATACTGCAAAAGCATATAATTGAATCTCTTGAAAATGAAAAACAGCAGCAACAACAATCCTTCAACAATCCTTCCCTTCGGCAGTTCATGCAGGCAGATTTCTTAACATCCCCCGCGCAAGTAGGCTCTGTAATTTCTGTTCCCTGGAACCGGATACAGTGGCACACATCCTATGCCACTATCCTGCTCATCAATCTTTGTGTGATATTTACCTCGAAGCAATGCTGTCCCCCCCCCTTTGGTACACCTACCTATTTATTGTCCCTCCTTTTGGGCGACAGTTCTGCGGCTCTCACTGACTTGGTGGTGAATTTTCTGCTTGCTGTCACACACACACAAAAAAAAACCAAACAAAAAAATCCCTTCTTGATTCAATACCCTATTTTGTTCTCTCCTTTACAATTTGCCAAGTCCCCATGTATTCTTACCTTTTTCTTTCCACCGGTGGGTATGTTACTGCAATTGCTCATTGTTTTAATTGCTCATTGTTTTAATGCCAATAAAGGTTTTGAGATTGATTGATTGATTGAACAATCCTTCAAACCATTGAAAACTAGTTACTGGCGAGCTCTGCCTGCCCCTAGGGCTTGCTTTGAATGAAAGAGTATTTTTGAACTTTCTCAGAGAACTCATGGGAAAATCTTGAGTGAACGTTTACCAGAAAATTCAGAAAAACCAAACATGGGGGAGATTGCCCAACTCTCTGGGCCAGTTCCCCTCTCCCCAGTCTGAGAAAATGTGCAATTGAAAAATTGGGGGGGGGGGAGCAATCTTTGGAACTCTCTGGGCTGGATGATCCTGAACATGTTCACAAGTGGCAAAATTTCATCTAAGACCATGTTGAGACTATCGCTGGGCTTCACCTCCTTACCACTGGGCCATGCCTCTATTTCTGGACACTGCTCCCTTATCAGTAAGCCTTGCTAGCAGGGCAGTATTATCTATTAGGCTGACTAGGCTGAAGCCTAGAGGCCCCGCAGAGCCTAGGGCACATCAATTTGGCAGTTACCTGCACCCTAACCTGCCCCAATGTCGGCGTACAAGGCTCAAGATAGGCCCTGTTGCTCATGACAGATGGCCTCGAGCAGTCCACCTCAGCTTCAGGGAGCCAAGCCACAGCAATGAGGAGCTCTCACGAGGGCCCAGCCTGGCCTGCAGCACCCGGGGATGGTAAGCAAGCCAGGGCTGAACAGCACCTGTGTGGACGGATGCCCAGCTCCGCTTCCAGAGGTGAGTGGAGTGGAGTGGATGAATGTGTCCCAGGGCTGTATGTGTTCAGTGCGCCAGGGCCAAGTGGCGCCTGCGCACTTGGCCACCAGCCAACATTGGCACAACATTTACATAACCCTCCTTCCTCCCCTGCCAGCCAGGGCTCCCTGCAATGCCTGCTGGACACGTGGCACAACCCATCACACACACAACACAGTTTATGAGTTGGAGGGAGACAGGGAAGGAGCAGAGAGGAACAGTAATCAGGAAGTAACAAGGGCTAGGAGTGTGCCCTCCTTTTTCTGAAGAGTTTCGGAGGAGGCCTCAAATACCTGAAGGCCCGGGGCCCAGCCATGGGTTAATATGGCTCTGCTTGCTAGCAGATCCCCCCCCCGCTCACTTTTTAAGGTTTGGCAATATCATGACATCACCAGGCCCTGCCTTGTGACATCCCCAAGTCTTGAGAGAAATTGAGATATGACAAGTTTTTGGTTGCATGTGAGGTAGCAATCCTAGGTGGGATTGCAAGGGGAAACAGCTGGGAAAGCTTAAACTCCTTTTCGTTTTTCACTGTCCAAGTTCCTGCTAACAAGATCCCCTTTTTTGCCATTTTGCAGAAGAGGAAGCAACTGGGCCTTCAAAACAAAAGCAGGGCATGACATTAAGGAGCTACACTACACTTCTAGTGGCTGTTTGTGGTGTTCACAGCATGACACCTAAAGAAAGCTTTGCAATCTTAAAATGAACCACCAAGAAGAGGCTGTGAAGCCTGCCTAGAGCCCCAGTTTTTTTTATTTCTTCATATGTTTATCTCCTCTCTCAAATGGCCTGTACAATTACTGTAAAACAATCAGTGCTATCAAAAAGAACAGGGCAATAGCCCGTAGTAAAAGACATTTTATTGTCCTACTCCAGAACAAGTGCTAAAAGAAATTAAAACCATAAACTCTCAGTGACAGTCTTGCTTGTAAATTTGCAATGTTTTGGAAAGATTTTTTTTTCACCGAAGACCAATTTTTCATACTTAATTTACAGAGGGTGAACTGGAGAGAGAAGAGAGAAAACACGAGGTGTTTCTTCTTTAAGCAGGACAGCTTTTGCCCCAACAACTTTTAATGCTGGCTTTTAAAATTGTGCCTTGAGATTCTGAAAAAAAGAAGACATTTTTATCTAAGCCTTGTGAGGGAGCTAGTGTAGTAAAAGTACATTACAAGTGAATCAGCCTCATAAGGCTTAATGTAAGGGATAATTTGCCACGCTCCCTCAGGCTTATTGCAAATGCAAGGCTGACCCATAACCTCCCAGAATGTGGGTAGCTGCGGGAGAACTTTTCAGGATAATTTACATGTAAAATACTCTCACTGATCTCTGCCACAAACAAATCAACCACTCATAACTTGGATGGAAAGAAACTAGGGCCAAGCAAAAGCTATTTACAGTCAGTTCTTATTATCCGGTAGGATTAGGTTCCTGGAAATCCTCACAGGTAAGAAGTTCACAGATAACTAACCATTGATCCTATGGGATCAAGAAGGTTAGGTGCAAGGGGAGCTTTATTTGCCATCTGAAGAATCTAGCAGAAACCCTCAGGGAGCCAGCAGAGTGCAGCAGGAAGTGCCAAAAGGTAGCTGAATGCTACAGAGACCTTCCAGAGGCTGCAGAGATCACAGCATGGCACCTGTGACAAGCATGGACCCAGTGATGTCATGCAGGGGGAACAGGGGAACTCAGTTCCACTAGTTAAAATTAGGGTTGACTCCGCCCACTTTACTCTCCCTCCTCCCCCCTCCCAATTCCTCTGCAAAGAGCTTTTCTTCTTGGTTGGCCGGCAATCAGAGGGTTAAAGGGAGCGACTCCAGATTCCTAGGACCCTTTAAACATGCTGGTGGATGCTTCTGCAGTCCATTTTAAAGGGGTCAGCGCTGGTTGCTGGTGCCACTCTGAAAGACCCTGCAGCCTTCAGAAGATCTCTGCATAGTAGATAACAGTGTTGGGAACAAGTCTCAAAATTTGAGTCAGTTCAGGAGTCTCCGTCCCCTTGTGAACTGACTCATGCACAAGTCTTAGCTCACGCCTATGGTGACTCCACCCTGGAATGTCATGAGTCATTTTCAGTTAAGAGTCTTTTCATGGCATGCTACAGTGTGGGTCAGGCTTGTGCATGATCATGCGAATACAAATTGTCAAAAATGGGAGCTGCTGGGGGCAGTCAGAGTTGTTGTTTCACACTTAATGTTTCTGTTCTGGCAGGCTAGTGATGCGCTGCTGACAGCACTTCTCCTGCCACCAAATCACCATTTCATTTATATAAATAAAAGCACCAGAGCCAGGCTGACCTGCGGCTGTTGCTCAAGTGAGAGAGGGAACACATGCAGCTGCAGGGAACCTTCGGCTCCATACGAAACTGGCCATTGTGATGAAAACTCCTCCCCCCTCCATTCACATCACAACTCAGAAGAACGGAAGGGAAAAAATAGTCCCGGCCACAGCAGTGAGACCTTTTTCTCCACCAAAGCCTGCTGACCTGTTAACACAAGCAGCAAGCAAGCATGAACAGTGACAGCAGCAGGAAAACCACAAGCTTCTCCATTGCTACAACCAGTGGTGGCATTCAGGGGGTTCGCCCAGGTTCTATAGAACCGGTTGTTAAATGGCCGGGCCCCACCCACTCGCTTACCTCGGCTGGCTTCGGGATTTTTTTTTTGCTCCGGCTATGATGTCATAGAACCGGTTGTTAATTCATTTGAATCCCACCAGTGGCTACAACCCCCCCCCCCCCGTTCACATTATAACTCCTGAAACAGAATGAAAGGAAATAAAATAGTCCCAGCTGGCTGGCCATGCAGTGAGTTTTTGTTTTTCCCTCTCTCCCTCCCTCCTGTGGAGGAGTATCAGGATTGAAGAAATGTGCAGCACGCTGCAGCCTATGTTATGTACTGGGCACGCCCCACAGGTGGGGCAAAGAACTGATATGGGCACACACCCTGCACTCCACCCCCACCCCAAGCTGTTCTTTTCACTGGAAAGAGCGAGGGAAGAAACAAAACGACCGGTGCTCGTGGCAACTTTGTGGTGCATTCCGCATCTCTGAAAGAGTTATTTCTGACACAGAAGCCGCAACAAAGTAATGAAATGTGCACACTGATTCGAGTTGCCAGAATTGCTGACTCATTGCTAAATTCGTAAGTCAGAGTGCGAGTTAATGACATGTGTGACTCAATTCAAGTGAGAGTCAGGCCAAAACGTCAAAACTTGAGTTAAAATTCGAGTCACAAGTCTTTTTCCCCCCAACACTGGTGAGGCGCAGATACCGAGGTAAGTGCAGGTCTGCCCCTCGCAGATAAGCAAATCTACAGACAGAGAGTTCACATATAAAGAGGACTGAGTGTACCTCCTTGTCTGCGTTTGCTGAAACCTGCTTCTCTATTTTTCACACTGTGCTGAGGACATTCATGAATAAGGGCAACTCGTAATATGAACGTTCAGTGTTCAGTTCATAACACTTGTTCAACACCCTGACCTCGGTTACTCTAGAAATTATAAATTGCTGTTTGTAGCTGATGGCATGGTGCTTTGTTTCAAGTGGTTGCCCTCCTTTTGCAACTGAACAGCTAGCATCAGGCCACGCCCAGTAACCTTTGCTGCCACATGCTCACAAACATTGACTACTTTAATCCAGAGGTTCCCAAACTGTGTGGTACAATGCCCTGCAACATTGCAACAAGTCCCCAGGGGGTTTTCATGGGATTTGCATTGGCATTGCTGCCTTACCCCTTCCAGGCACTTACGTATATGGTTCCCAACTCCCTTGTAGGAGTTTGGGAACTACTAGGCTAGATATTGTAACTTTGCCTCAGGTTTTACATGAAACCAGGGGCGGATCTATTTGAAAGGGCACCCATGGCGCCCAATGAAAATGCACCCCTACGGGCACGCAACGTCATGACGTCACATCATGACATCATGACATAGCACCCCACCCCTTCTAAGAGGCGCGTTCTGTTCGCTCCTGCCGGCTCTTTAAGGCCGGCACGAGCAAACAGAAAGAACAGGGGGTGCGCGGCGGCATGCAATGTTGTGGGGGTGGGGTCCCCCTGAAGAATGGCGCCCATGGCTCGTGCCATGGGCTGCCACAGGTTATTTTCACCTCTGCATGAAACTGTACATATGTGGAGCTACAGATTAGGTAGCAGATTAGATACAGTGTGAGAGCCATTTTCCTGAGCGTGAAGGGAAAGTTTTTATTTTATTTTTTTAAGAAGTAAAAGTACAGAAGAGAAAGAATTTGGACAAACCGACTTATGTTGCCTGAGACACCTAATCTGCTAATCTTACTTTAGACCCATCTCATTCCTTCCTTTCAAATAAGGCTTAATACAAAGATACCCTGCAGGAATAAAGAAATGAAAGAGCTAGTGGTGTCCCAAAAACCTTTCGTTAACCTCAGGCTTCCTTGGAAATGATATACAGTCTATAATATGCTTTATTGCAAAGAATTTATAATTTGCACTGTGGGCTGTAACAAGGTACAAGCTGTTGTCAAATGCTTCCATTCCCTTAGGCCTAATTATCTCATGATAATTACACTAGTAGGTGCCACATGTTCGGTCTTGCTCAAAATATTACCTGCCAAGGTAAAAATGAATAGATTTTGAGGGCAGAAAATGAGCAAGGATAGTTTTACCTGGGGTGGTATTAGACGCTTAAATCTGAATATAAATTTCACTTTTCAGTATGCGGCTTCATTAAAATAAAAAAAAATGGATTCACAAAGTCTGTATTATTGATTCTGCACAAAGTAAATAGAGGGCTTTGCATGAACCCCAATGTCATATTTCTGGGATGGGGGCAGGATGCTAGGAATCCTGGGGCAAAGCCCTGCTGTGGACCCCCATGCTGCCATCGCCATGTTTGCATTTGGCTGGTGCACTGGGCATTCCCACTATATTTGATGGTTCTGGGGGGTTTCTGATGGGTTTGACACCCAGTTGCAGAGGCATACCTTGAGGGGGATCCCAGCACTAAGTTTTGCAAGCATCTGCTCCCCTTCCTCTTCCTAGCCATTCATAACCACCGTAGCCTCCATTTTGCTGTAGCCACTGGAAATGGCTCCAAAGAAGAATAGGAGCAGCTGCTTGCAAAACTTATTTAATGCTCTGATTCTCCTCTAGGTATGCCTCTGCCCAGTTGTATAGCTGATGGGGAGTATAGCTGATGGGGAGTCACAGGGGTCAAATGACCCTGGGAGGCACTCTGTGAGGGTGTGATGTCCATTGTGGCTCACGGCCCCCCCCCATGGGAGACCCCCTAGGGGGACTTACCCAGATGTTGCATGACTCCTGGCGTCACACAAACGCAGGCCTAGTCGAGGTGTTTCAGATCAGCTGGTTTATTTTAGTCAGGTATTTGACATTCATCGGGCCTGTTCATGTCACAGGCCTGAGGTTTACAGAGAGTTACACCGACCGCCCTTTTGCCACCCAGGGAGGCTTTCCCCTTGCTTCGCCCCGGTTCTCCACCCTCAGGGCTGAAGCAGGAGGCCGCCACTTCCCTGGATCAATCCCCCTGCGTTGCAGACCCTGGGAGATGGACCTCATCCCTGCCAGGCCTTTTATACATCTCAGAGAGCCCTTGGCTAGCCTCACGCCTTCCTGGTCACACCCATTTCCTCCTTTTCCTCTGACTTCCAGTGTAGTGGGCAAGTTAAGGGCTCTGCCCCCAGGAGTTACTCCTGTGTAGCCTGCCTCCTTGCAGGACCCAGGCCCTTTCCCAGCCCAGCCTTCCTCCCTTGTGTGGGGTGTGATGACTACGGGGGCTGTCAGACCGTGGGCTCAATCGCCACCACGCCCAGACCTTATCCATGGCCCCACCGCTATTCAGGCACTAACAGGCCTTCAGCCGCCAACAGGGCCCTGTTCCCTTCTGGGGTCTCGCCAGATCCCGCCTGGGGCTGCAGCTTTACCCAGTCCAGAGCCAAGTCTGCCCGGGGATCGGCCCCTTCCCATCACCAGCCACTCTCAAGGGTGGGCACAGCCAGCCTGCTTGATGGTCATCATCACAGGCCTGACCTCCCCCATGACAGAGGGGCCCCTCCCTCCAGATTTAGAGCACAATCCTATCCTTCTCTGTACTTGCAGTACTGGTGCTGGTGTCGCAAAAGTGCCATAAGGCACTTCCACCGCTGGAGCCCACACAGAGCTGGCCGGTGGTAAGAAACACTGCTGCCAGCAGCGCAGGCTTTCAGGGTGGGCAGGGAGGGCAGAACTGGGCAATGCGGCAGCGGCAATGCAGGGGCATCTTCTGAACATTACTGTTGCTGCCAGGAATGGCATTGAGGGGGAGGGGCATCTTACACGGCACATTGGGGCACCAGCAATACTTAGTGCACCGCACCGTTTGGCTACGCTACTGTGTATATATATCAAGCATCTGGCAGGCCATGTATAGCTCATGGACTGTATCAACCCAGTGTGCCGCAGCAATTAAGAAGGCCAATTCCACGCTTGGGGTAATTAAAAAGGGGTTGAGAATAAAACAGCCAATATTATCATGCCATTGTACAAATCGATGGTAAGGCCGCACCTGGAATATTGTGTACAGTTCTGGTCGCTGCACCTCAAAAAGGACATAGTGGAGCTGGAAAAGGTGCAGAAAGAGGGATGAAAATGATTATGGGGCTCTTCAGCCTAGAAAAAAGGTGCCTGAGGGGGGACATGATTGAGACATACAAAATTATGCACAGAAGGGATAGAGTCGATATGATAGAGGGATGTTCTTTTCCTTCTCTCAAAACACCAGAACCAGGGGGCATCCGCTAAAACTGAGGGTTGGGAGAATTAAAACAGATAAAAGGAAGTACTTTTTTACCCAGTGGGTAGTTAATCTGTGGAACTCTTTGCCACAGGAGGTGGTGATGACATCTGGTCTTGATGCCTTTAAGAGGGGATTGGATGGATTTCTGGAAGAAAAGTCCATCATGGGCTATAGGCAATGATGGATTGTGAATGTAATCCTTACATTAGTAGTAGGCTACTTCAGACTACTGGGTGCAGGGGAGTGGCAACAGGATGCAAGCATCTTGTTGTCTCATGCCTCCCTGGGGCACCTGGTGGGCCGCTGTGAGATACAGGAAGTTGGACTAGGTGGGCCTTTGGCCTGATCCAGCAGGGCTCTTCTTATGTTCTTATGACTGCATTTAGCCTGGTGGCTCACAAATTTTGTAAGCCTGCTGCATGTGAAACCCAGTGGTTCCCGAACTCCTTTGGGAGTTGAGGGCCACGTGTTGACAGGGGCGGGGAAAAAGGCAGCAACATGACCCCCAGGATTGTGCTGCTGCCCTGGACAAAGGGGCGTTTTTACCATTACCTCTGGCAGCACTGATGAGGTGTTGGAAACCCTTGGAAGCCTCCCCGCAGGGCTCCTCAAGCAACAAACTGCATTTGAAACACGATCATGGCCCACTTCTGGTCTGTGAGTTGCAATCATGTTTTAAATGAGTTCAAAGGATTGGGGAGTCCTGCAGAGGGCTCCACAGGGCTTCCTACACCCCCCAGATGCCAGCACTGCCAGTGGTAAGTGTTAAAAGAGCCCCTTTTCCCAGGAGTATAGCCCAATGCTGGGGATTGTGTTGCTGCCTTCCCCCTCTGCCCATTCAGTGAATGGGCAGAAGCCAGGGTTGGGGGTAGTGACCCACAACTTTGGTAACCACTGTGATAACTTTGCCATAGGAGGTGGTGATGGCATCTGGTCTTGATGCCTTTAAGAGGGGATTGGACGGATTTCTGGAGGAAAGGTCCATCGTGGGATATAGGCAATGATGGATTGTGCAACCTCCTTATAAAGGTGGTGGGCTAATGGTACCAGGTGCAAGGGAGTGGCAACAGGATGCAAGCATCTTGTTGTCTCATGCCTCCCTGGGGCACCTGGTGGGCCGCTGTGAGATACAGGAAGCTGGACTAGATGGGCCTTTGGCCTGATCCAGCAGGGCTCTTCTTATGTTCCCATGTGAAAGTGGATTGTGTGGAGGCCTGCAAATGTGGGGCCAGCTCTGGGGATGCAATGCTTTTAGCTAGTCTGGTCATCAAAATCCACACTAACCCACAAGTAATGACTTGTCAAGTAGTACAACTTTCCGCAATAATTCTACGTTTCAATATAAATGGCCCTTCACTAGGAACCGTAGTAATCTTCTGTTGATAATTATAGGGGAACTGCCATCTGAGCAAATTTAATTTTGTTCCAGCGGAATGAGGAAGACACGATAAAAAAGCAAAATCATTTCTTATAATCTGGGGAAATGAAACAGGTTTACACAAAATAAATCAACACAAAGACAAATGTCCCAAATGCTTAAAAATTAGTGAAGGGTAAAGAATACTAATCAGTAATCTGAAGAAACAACACCATCGTTGTAATTTGTGCCAGGATCTACAGGTATGTCCAGGGATAACTTTCTAAAATGCTTCATAAATGCATATCAGCAAGGTACTTACATAGAAAGTCCCTCGTGAATGGACGGTTGCTCTGTACCTACCTTTGATTATAAATTTAAAAGTGTCTGGCACATAACTGTGATGTGGAATACATTTCAGATGTGTTTTCCAGGGGAATAAGAAATGCCTGTACATGTATACCAGGAAAATGAAATATAGAAGCGCACCTAGAGCACAATCCTCACCTGGATTTATGCTGGCACAGTTAGGCCAGCAAAGTTTGGCCAGCACACGGGCCACCATAAAGCACATTTGGACCACTCTCAGAGTCAGGGAGGATGGCACATGTCTGTGTGTGGCCTCTCTGACTCCAAGAGTGATCCAAACATACTTTATGGTGTCTCCTGTTCCTGCCAAACTTTGCTGGCCTAACTGTGCCGGCATAAATCCAGGTTAGGATTGCACCCCTAGATAAATAAGATGGAGAAGGGGACCTTCCAAGAATAACCCACTGGGACAGAGTCAGCTCCAGCTTTAGAGGACCCATAGCAAACATGCCGTGCATGCTCTTGGGGTGCTGCCCCAAGATTTGTGTTTGAATTTGCTTTGGCATTATGGTCGTCCACCCCCATCCTCACAGTCATAGGTGGCAGAGTAAGTAAGCTCCTTCTGCTCCTTCTCTCCTTCTCTTCCCAATTCCTTCTGGGGTGATTATGGGCATCTCTTCTGTCTCTGTCATTGCGGACATCTCTGGGGACCAGCTTCCATTTGCAGATGGGATGGGCAGGAAGGTGAATGCAACGACAAAGCTAACAGGTGAAATAATGGCAGGGCAAACATGGCAGGAGCTGGCAACAGGCCATCTGGAGAGCCCAGGACTTTTGGCCCAAGGATTCTGAGCTCTGATGCCAGCCCTGCACACAGAGATTCTCTTGCATAAGATCCAGTGAAATTCTGCCTACAATGAAATTCCTGCTGAGAGAAATTCCTGCCCAGGGTAAGCATCTGATACATTTCAGCAGAAGTTCAAACAGTTTGGGAGAAAGACTGGTGACAGTTTTCTAGGTATAAATATGAACAAACTTTTAAAACTTGTTGAAATTTCTTGTTTCACAATTCACAGCTCAATCTTATTTAAAAACCCCAGAATGAGTGTTCTGGTGGTGTAGCATGGCTACCATTGCAAATGGTAAGCACTCTTCTATCTGTACCATATGTAGAATTATCTAGGAAAAAGAGAGAGCACCAGTCTTTCTGGAACACCAGGGGAAACAATGGTGCCTTATCCAGCCCGCTCCATGCCCCAAATGTACCTGGTCCAGGATATTCCTCCTGACTTGGCAATAGAAAACTGCAGGGTTCTGTAATGTTTAAACTGGCTTGGGAGCCATCAAAAAATGAATAAAGAGGAACAAAGCCAGCTAGAGTTGGTGAGAAAGGACTCCTGCAAGTCAGGAAAAAGGTGGCTGCTGTCCAGCGAGTACAGGGTTAATACTGCAGTGCATGAGATATGCGCTATCCCTCCAGTTCCAAGGGAGGTCTACAAGCTTAGCTGTTTTGATTATAAATGAACCTGCAAGATAGGGAGGGTTAGTTGGGTTTTGATTTATTTTACTTACCATTGATACAACAGTATAAAATTTGTTTGCCTACTGTCTTCCCCTTTTCGCTTCAATAAACCTTTTTCTGATTCTACATAAACAATCTGCCTGATTCTTTAAACTTGAGAGAGCAAATGTTCATACGACTTTTCATCTAGCTGTACCCAGAGGGATTTGCATGCATGTGAATGAAATGAAATAACATCCCAATCCTGTTATTGGGATAACAGGAAATGAAACTGGTTTCATACACAGTGACGGCATACACAGTGTGCCGCTGGTGGCCATTTTGGAACCACTGCCACAAACAGAGGTAGTGTTGGCTGCCCACAGCCACTACTGTCCCCTACAGGAGTGCAGGTAAACCAGTGCAGATTGGCACTCCCACGTCAACAATATGTGTGTTGCGCCGATGTAGTGTCAGCACGACAGGTGCCTTAGGATGGCGCCCTAGGACAAAATATTACGTAAAAGCACTGAACTTTATCCTTATCATTATTTGCCTGTAATATAAAATGCTTTGTGAACTTTGTGTTGAAAAGCGGTATATAAATACTGTTGGTTGATTGATTGATTGATTGATTGATTGATAGATTGAATTGAAAACAAGATTTTTAAAAAACCTAGACTTTTTTCGAAAATTGAAAATTCAAATTGTTAAAATTCACAAAAGGAACATAACAAGAGTAAGGTCTGCAGTTTCTAAGATGGCAGCTCCCAACTCTCAGAGACCTCCTAACAGCATCATGTTGCGACCTTCCAAGTGAGTCTCGACCCACAGTTTGAATAAAACTGCCCTATTGGCTACATTTTTGAATAATTCTCCATGTAATTGGGAAGTGAGTCTTACCTGGCTTTGTCTTCATAGTGGCAGGAATGTCTACCAATTTTGGCTCCACATAGAGGTGGATTAGGTTAAAGGAGGAGTTCACAAACACCAGGGCTCCCCCCCCCAAAAAACCTCCCTCTCTAAATAACCAAACCCTCACACAAATACAGATAGAGGGTCTTGTATCCCAAAATAGGAAACAATCTTCCATTACCCCTATATTTATTTAAACCAAAAACTTGATACTTAATAGCTACATTTTCAGACTTTTTATTTTCTTTGGCTATTATGGCATAATTGTAAGAAACTATGGATGAGTTTATTGTTCAGCCTAAAGCAAGTGACTTCCGTTATTCTGACTGGGAAAACATTGAGAATATCTCAGTCAGCTTGTAATAACCAACTTGTCAGTGGATGTCACCCTGATTCCACAAAAAGACTCCTGCTGCAGCTGGAAATGTTTTGCACTGAAGCAATGTGGCCTGTAAAATATGAGAGTAATGTCTGAAACTCTTGTTCCAATACACTGAATAGAGCAAAAGGAAGTATGGATATAGTTTGCTCGTGGCATCTCAAACACAGAGGGGAACAAAAAACAGCAAATTGTTTCCCCTTGTAAATATACAGGCCTTAGGGCGCAAACCTAACCAACTTTCCAACACTGAGGCTTACCTCAAGTAAGCTTCAAGGTAGGGGTATAAACATTCCCTTACCTTGAGGAGGCCTCCATGACTGCCCCCAACTGCAGGATGCTGCACATGTCCCATTGGCACAGCTATGTCAGTGCTGGCAAGTTGGTTAGGACTGTACCTTAAGTTGTATACATTGGGCCCAATCCTATCCCCATCCTATTCTGCACCAGCCCATAGTAGCTTGCAGCACTGAGCTTGTGCTGCATACTATGGGGAGATGGACAAACAGCCTAGGATTGCCTTGTGGTGTCATGGCGTGCCTTGCCGGGGCCCCAGGGGGTCACATGGGCCAGTGGCAGCAGAGCCACTGCCACTGCTCGCTCACTCGCCCACCTAAGCCAACGCAAGCATGAAGGCAAGCAGTCTAACTCAGTTTAGGATTGTGACCTAGAGTTCAGAGTGGGAAAGGGAGTAGCATCTCAGTGTGCATGGCTGTCGCGAAGGTACTCTCCCTCCCAGAGTTTGATTTCTCTTGCCTTCACCAATCCTATCTGAATCCCTATGTGTTCATGCAGCGGCAACAATGTGCCTACCACTGCATCTCACGGGGGATTTTTGGCTACTGAAGGTCTCCTTGAGGAAAAGGGACATTTATTTTTTACTCTAGTAAACCCCAGCAGCTATGGGTCAACCTGGACCTGTGCCAGCTTAATAACTGGCAGGAGCCTGAATTGACCCAGGATCAGGTCTGGCAATGAGATTGGGATGCTCCATGCACCTCCAGCTATTCCCCCCTCCCCTTGGGACATATCAACTCTTTTCCACCCTGTCACTGCCCTGTTCTGCCCACCCCTTCCCATTCTACCCAGCCCCACATTGAACCCCCTCCCAGCCTCCCTCCAACCCCCCCTGCTCTGTTGAGTCTCCACGGGTCTGCTGGCATGCGGGAGACTGACCTCCCCACCAGTGGACCAGCTGTGCACGAAGTAGGCTGCTTTGTGACTGCTGTAAAGTAGCCACCACTTGTGCAACACTGGGAGAGGATAGGATTGGGGCTGGACCGCAACAGTGTCCCATTCCATTCACAGGTACAAAGAAGTTCAGTGTTCAATGAGAGTTTCAATGTTTATCCAAGAGGTAAAATATGTCACCTAAGCATATGAATGGCCCACTCTGTTATCTTGTTATTACAGCAGGGCAACTTTCATTGCTGAGTCCGGCAGTGCTCATGAGGAAGCAAATGCTGTGAGCACTTTAATGAATTCCTCTATTATCTCGCTGTTTTGTAATGTAGTCTGAGTAAGTAGCCACTAAACTGTTGAAAGGATAAGCTGGTCAGATAACAAACGTTATGTATTTATTAATCAGAAACAGATAGTCCATTAAATGTTTCTGTTTTCTGCTATCACACCACATTAATGGCAAATTACAGCAGTCCTTTGCAGCTTCGGATACAGTCCAATCAGCCATGCATGTTTCTTTTGCTCCTTTAATATGTGAAGAATTTGCTTTATGCTGAAATCTGATCTCTTATTAAGCTAAAAATTACAATCAGCCTAGCCACTAACTTCTATTTGTGTGTTGATTGGTGGGTTTTACAGGCGATTCTGCTTAACAGGCTATGGACAGGTTTCCCTGTGTTTTCTTGCTCCTGCCATTCAGTAAAAATCTGTACTGGAAGGGAATCAGCCACACACTTGCCAGTCTTAACACCTTCCCAGTGTCCACACATTCACCAGGATATGTAAAAGGGGAGCCTACATGCATAGAGCACAAAAGGTTATGTGCTATATGCTATATGCTATATGCATCCAACTGGGAATAAAGGTTTCTGATTCTATACAGAGTATATGTATATGTACTGTATGTACATGTGTAGGGTCTCGTCTCCCACATCTCTGTGAATGCAGTTATTGCCAATAGCCTATTGCAGTGGTTCTCAAATGCTTTAGCTCCGGGACCCACTTTTTAGGATGACAATCTGTCTAGGATCCACCGGAAGTGATATCATGGCCGGAAGTGCCATCACTGTTGCTTTCCTGAGAATGCAGGAATAAACTGGGTTATTTCACAGCCATTTTCCAATTGCAATGTGAATCAGAAAGGAAAAAAAAAGCTTATTTACAAGCAAAACAACCACACAACCCTCCCCCTTTCCAGTGACCCATCTTCCCATATTTTCCACAGGGCTGCTCTAGGTGCTACATGTAATGACCCACAGTTAGAGAAACAATGGCCCATTGGATGATGTGCAGAGGTGCCAAGTGCCAGGCCTTCTTTTTTTGATGTACACATGGAAGCGAATGGGACTTCCCAGCCTGCCTCACATTTCCTGTTTTATTTAAAGGAACTACAAGGCAGAAGTGAGGTGAGTGGGTAGGGAAGCAGACAACCACTGCCCAAGTTTTTTTTTTCTCAAAGGTAGCAGCAATCCACTTCCTTGCCAGCACATTGGCTTCTTCCTCTCTCCTCCCTTTAATGGAACACTTGAGGAAGGAGTGAGGTGAATGGTAGGGATCAGTGCAGCTCCATCTATGGTAGGCTGAAGGCAGGTGGTGGTAGGCATGGGATGAAGGGGCACCCCAAGGCTCCTGTCCCCTACTACTAGCTACTCAAAATGAACTGCATCATTCACATCATGGATTGGCCTGCCCTGCCCTGTTTGATTGTGTGAACAGGGCTAAAGAGAGGAGTTGGGGCCAAATTTGGAATGGGGTCAGGGGATTTCAAACTGCGGAAGTGTGTTTCTGAAGTCACTCCCTCCAATTCCAAATGCTGTGATCATCTAATGCTTAAGGCTGATCCTGTGTTTTTCACCTACAACATAAATGAAGGACTATCACATGGAGCACAATCCAGTTTCATCAAATATTTTAACGTCCTATTGATTTCAATGAGAGAATTGAGCCAGGTGTTTCACTATGAGGAGATAGAGAGACAAATCCATTCTGATGGCATGAGATGACAGGATGAAATAAGGCACAGTGTTTGCTGAATAGTCATATGCATGAATTTTAACCCTTTGGCTTACAATATTGAAAAATTGTGCAGCAACACTGGCACATGATGGAGAGCATGTGTTCTGAAATGCCCACCTTTGGGCTTGGCAAAATGTCAAATATGAAGGACATTCCAGAACTGTGAGTCTTTAATTGAGTTGTGAATAAGAGGGCAGTTGTTACCTCTGGACACCTTAGATACTCAGGCCGTGCAAAATTGCAATTAAGATTTTTGCATTCATCCCCGAGATGCTAAAGAAGTGGAATTAAAATCTTTCATTAATTGTAATAGCAATTATGTGGTTTGTGTGATTGTGGGTGCAATCCCATAATGGACGCTGGGCCAATGCAGCGTGTTTGCATTGGCCCAAGGGCACTGGGCTGAGGTGCCACAGTGCTGCTCCTGTGCCAGCCAAACTCGTCTGGCCCAAGAGTGGTTCTGGATGGGGGGAAGGCGGGAGGGTGGGGTGGGCAGGCCAGTAGGCATGCTGGCCCAGGTAGGGATAGGGGCCAGGATGTGGCCATTAGGCTGCATCCAAGCCTTGGGCCCCAGGTCACGCAGCCCTGATTCAGGCCGTGTGGCTTCCTTGGCTCTGCACCTGCTATATAGCTGGCGCAGATCTGAGGAATCCATTGGGGAGGCTGGAGCTTCCCCTGGGGCAAATGTGCCCTTGCCCCAGGGACACTCCCCAGCACACCAAAGCTGTGTTGGATTTGATGCAGGCCTGCTGGCCTCGCTATTCCAGCACAGTTTAGGATTGCACTCTCAATATACTGGTGATTTGCTTTGTGTGGGGAAAAACGACAGAGTTTACGAATTGAGAAGTGTGAGATATCGGAGTATACTCTTTAGGAATAGGAGATCAGAAATGTCTTTAGTTTCACAATTCAGAGGAAAAAAACACTCAACATGATTTTCATAATTTGGTCTGGAGGCAGTACAGAACTGTGTTCATAATGTGGGCCGTATTAGATGAGTAATTCTTAAAAACAGCAGGGAGGGGAGAATAAATTCTATTATCCCCCATCCCGAAAATAAGCATGCGAGACCAGGCTTTGGATGCTAATGGGCCACTTTATTAAACTTTTATTACAGCAGGGCAAACAACAGAAAGAGGGGGTCCTGGCTGGGGGAAATGGCCCTAGCTGTCTACCTCCCCCTTTGGTCTGGATGACCAACAGGCGTACCACTTGGTTCTAGCCTGGGGTTGGTCGTAGACCAACCTGGGCCATCATAGCCGCCCGAGAGGCGAGGCAGCATGACTGCGCCGGCTCACCCAGGCCTTTGCCTTTTGGGCAGCCTTTGCACGTCCAAGCTGGGACTCCCGCCCGGCCACTCACTGAGCCGGTTATGCAACGTATGAGTGGCCTAGCAAGCTCCCTGCCTACGCCACCTCAAGTGGACACCAACAAGACCTTACCTACCCGACCCGCACTCATCCTGCCTACATAAAATGACCAATCTAGTTAAGCCCCCCTAACTCCGGTTCCAGTCTGGGGTAGGCGAAAAAACCAATCACCAAAGCCAATCAGGCAGTTGGCAAAAAATTCCTACCCAGCCCCTCAGCGACCAGCTATGCTTCAGACTGGAACGAAGGAGGTGTGTGGGTGGGTTTCGCCGGCCGGGAGGCAACTGCTGGGCCAAGACAAGTGCACGCACAGAGTGGCGCTGGCCCTGCCTCCCGGCTGGCAACAACCCAATTTGCAGGCCCCGGCCTCCCGCGCTCCCGGGAGGGTGGGGCAAATGCGGCGATGTGCTAGCAGAGCATCACCGTTCTGCTATTGGGGCCAAGATACAGCAGTTATCCTGAAAGGTGGTTAACCCTTTCCTTGTTACATTTTCTTGATGCAAATCTGTCTCCCCTCCCTTGCAAGCTAAAGGCTTGCCTCATTAGAGAAAATATATGCCTTTAAAATGTGTGTGTGTGTGTGGGGGGGGGTACACATTGGTGGTAGAGCATGTGCTTTGCATACAGAAGGTCTTGGGTTCAAACCCAGCATCACAAGGAACACAGATAAGGTCACACGGAAGATACGATTTCTAGACTGGAAAGACGCAGCCAGTCAGCATTACCTGCATTGAGCTAGCGTGATTCAGCATAAAGCAGCTTTCTATGTCTCTGTGCAGGGGCAATGAATATTTTCTGCATAAGGGAACATGGGAAGGGGGAGGGTTGATTTGTGTCACACAAAATGTATTGGGGGGAAAAGGTTATACCCACCTATCCCTAGCATTACCAGTCCAGTACAATTTAGAAGTTTCTGCAATTGTTTGGAAAAGGAATTGAATTCCCTGATTCTACCTCCCCACCAGCTTGTACAGTGCAGCAGCACCAACAGATTGTTGCATCTTATGGTGACAGTGGAGAGTTAATTAAGCAGACTCTTGGTCTGGTAATTACTACCTGGTAAGTAATTATAAAGCTTGAAAAATTCTTATTTATGGTAACTTTTATATTAATTGTGATGCAAAGGAGCTTAGCCAATATATTTCTGCAAACCACACATTACACATCAATGAGGCTCATGAGGCATGGTTTGGCCACTTCAGTCTCTGTGATTGGCAGTCAGTGCAAAGCCTCTCAATTGGCCAGAATCCATGGAACTACTAGAAATGTGGTGTCCTGCTGTTCTTGGTCAACTACGTAGTACCTTCTGCTGGATATAGTTTGGGCTCCCACACTCCTGACTCAGGCCAACCAGCTGTAGTTCCAAGAATGGATTCCAGAGGTCTTGTGCTAGAGAAAGCAACTCTGTCAGCCTAGGGTCCATGACCCTGGCCTGGCAACAGAAAATGCTCAGTGAGCCTAGGAAGCTGCCTTATCCTGTTAGACTAGGGGTGTCAAACTTAAGGCCCGGGAACTGGAGGCAGCCCACGGAAGCTCTATCTGGCCTTCAGGATCTCCCAGCATCACATCAGTTGCTTTCAGTAGCTCTCACCTGCTGAGCTGAGCTGAGCTGAGGTGTCACTGCTGAAAGAGCAGCCTGCACAATAATTGGGCTCTCCCATATCTTGAAAATACGATAAAGATTTGCATGGTTTCTCTTTTGTCATTTGCAGCTGAGTTCCTAAGTGAGAAAAAACGTATTTCTGGTCATGACCTGCTTAATGACATCACTTCCAGTCCTCAGCAGACACCATAAATGCTGTTTGGCCTGCTGTTTGAAACAAGTTTGACACCCCCGTGTTAGACAATTGGCTCACCTAGCTCAGCAGATTCTGCTTGACTGGCAGTCGCCCTCCAGGGTTCCAGATAGGTGACTTTCCTAGCTTTTCCATGGAGATGCTAGGGATTGACTCTTGAACCTTCTACCATTAAGCCCCTACCCCAAATCAATTTAAGGAGTGCAGAGCCCACACTATCAGATGTCAAGGCTTGGCTATCCATGCAATGATGTATCCCAGGAGTCTGAAAGAGCTTATTTATACATTGTTATCCTTTATTTCTCTCCAAGATAGCAAAGATACTTAAATTGAAAACTTCCACTTATGTGTGCAAATTAGTTTATCACCTAAAATTGTTGCTTTTCCCTCTCTCCATATCATTTCTTGTGGTCATGTATTTTTGTTTATTTTTTTCCTCTGCTTCATGCAGTACCAGCAACAATTTTTAAAGTGTAAAAAACTGAGATAGCACACCTAGCAATCAGGCCTAGGATTGAAGTCTAATTGGGTTTCAAAAACCTATTTCATTCCAATTGCATATTCAACTAATTTACAGTGTTGCACAAAGACCATCTTGACATGAAATGTTGCAGTCCTTTGCTAATTATTCCTAAAACTGCAAATTGCTGTGAACTTCATTAGCATTTTCTCCCCGTAAATAACACCTTTTCCTTCGCACTGGAACTTAAGGCTGTCATCCTGTTCCCAGCAGTAACTTCACATATACAGGGACCAACACATGAGTAGGAAAAAAGCAGTGACAGTCATTTTTGGCATGGTTCATATATGCAAAACCTCTTTCTATGAGTACAATTACACTTTCCCCTCAGATTTGCTCCACAGCATCAGACTGACTCCTGCAGATCACTAATGTGTTTGTTTTTTTAAAGTTTGTCTACTTATGTAAATGAAAGTCAAGGGAAAGCTCTGCCCATATTAGAATAGGTATCTGGATTGGAACAACAGCAGGTCAAAGTCCTAAAGCCTCCTACCCAGTGGTGTCAGCCTACCGGTTCGCTGGGCGGAGTTTCTTCGCTCGCTGGGAGGGTTTCCGTGGTGATCGGCAGCGTGCTCGCTGCCTCCCGTTGCGTAACGGCGAAAGCCCGCCCGCTTTTGCCATTACGCAACAGGAGGCAGCGAGCACGCTGCCGATCACCACGGAAACCCTCCCAGCGAGCGAAGAAACTCCGCCCAGCGAACCGGTAGGCTGACACCACTGCTCCTACCCCTTGCCACGGTTCAGCACACTATTTAACAAAAAAGGTGGCACATCATACCTTCTCAGTCACATCTTGTATGACCCTAATATAAGGCATATTCTTCTCAGTGCTTAACAAAAACCACAAGTTGTGCATTCAGGGTCTTGTCTAGTTTGACTCCAAGTTCTCATTTTCTCTCATTCCCCTTTGTTTAAATCACATTCTCATTTTATTTTAAAGGCTAGTGTAGCTGGGTGGCTAAGAAATAAACTAAGAGCACAATCCAGAGGGCGCTCTAGGCCCGGTTGTGCCGCAAACGTGCTGTAAAGCGCATTCGCGCTGACATTCCTGGAGAAAGACCAGCGCAGATAAATGCACTGGCTTCCCTGCACCAAACTGTGGCCCCGCAGATTAGTGTCTGGAGGCTGGCACAGCGGCTGGGGAGGGCAGGGGGGAGACAAAATGGACAGGGGGAAGGTGAAAGACGGATAGGCCTATGTGGAGTAAGATGGAGACAGGATCCAGCACTTGGGCCAGCCCTAACCCTTGTCACTGGCTCAGTGGGACCCAATCCAGGCCTCTCGGAATTGCGACAGCAATTTCACTGGTGGAGTTCCAAGTAGACCCATCCAGGCCACAGCACATTACCTAGGGGTAGGGGAATGTTTTCCCCTTTCCTCAGGTTGCATGGTAGCAGTGATGGCATGCTGGCGGAACGGGCCGGTACGCCATACCGCTTCCTCCAGAGGGGCTGGCAGCAAAGGGCGCCATTGCGTGACAGGAGCCACGTGTCTTTGCGCCCTTCCCGCCCGCCCCTGCACTCGGTTCGCTCCGAAATGGAGCGATTCTGGGCACAGGGAGGCGTGGCCGGGCTCCGCCAACGGGGCGGAGAGCTACCAATCATCTGGGCGTTCCGGTTCTTGGCGCGCCTGGATGACATCACTGCATGGTAGCCAGTCCCCAACCCTGGCTGGATATTGCAGCTTGGGGTTTGGATTGCGCTCAGTGACCCAAGAAGCAACTGAGAGTCCTCTGGCAACTGCTTCAAAATCTCTGCTGCCACTAATTTATACTAGGTGACCTTAGACAAGCCTCACTCACTCACTCACTCACTCACTCACTCAATCACTCACTCACTCACTCACTCACTCACTCACTCACTCACTCACTCACTCACTCAC
>JAJKFI010000098.1:3916778-3932143 GCA_029204185.1 Lerista edwardsae | reverse complement strand
CACTCACTCACTCACTCACTCACTCACTCACTCACTCACTCACTCACACACAGAGTCCATCTATTCGCTCTGCCAAATGGAAACGGGAAGGACATGAGGATGACCCTGCTGGATCTAGGCAAAAGATTCATCTATTACAGTATCCTATTCCCAACACTGTATCCTGTTTCCAACAGTGATGGGCCGGATGCACTATGGAAATGCAAAAGCAGACCTCAAGCTTGGCTCCCAGAGCCATGTCTGCGATCTAATGGTGCATCTCCTGGTTCTGAACCTTCATGTTCAGAGACTGTCAACCTCAGAAGAACAGCCACACAGCGAGGGAGGCAGTGAAAATGATTTTACTAAATAAATAGATACATAAAAATAGATTCTATAAAACCACACTCCATTCGTCTCTCCCCTAAAGATTAACACTTACCTCTAAGCGCCTTCAGTGTTCCAACTGAGAAACCACTATAATTTCACATTCCCAAATGCCTGGCACTTAGAATGAAACTGGTAATTAAAATCCAGGTGCAAGCCAATAAAGCTTAATATATAATTTCTCCATGTGTGGTTCTGAATTATTTGGGGAACTGAATGTAGCGAGAGTTTTGTTGTTGTTGTCTTAATTGCAATGAGCTGGAAGACAGAAGACGATGACACCCTAATCTTTTAATATTTGCCTTTTTGACAAATGCAGTTCCTTGATAAAATGCTCATTCCCTTCACAGAAATCAAGATTTTTAACTGAGGCAATCTTCTAAGGAAAGGCAGGCAGCCATTAAGAGGCAGTTGCAAGATTTGTACATTACTTACTGTAATAAAATACAATATATTGCAGCGTAGCTAGGATTATGAAATCTCTAAGAGTCCCATAAACTATAATTAACAGGGTATCGCAGCTTTATCAAGTTTTAATGCCATAAACTTGTCATTCATCAATTAAGATAAAGAGAAGCAATTCCTGGTCTCAAAACTCTCCTTTGCATTTGCTATAATGGGGAGTGAATTATTTCAATACAGTGGCTCAGAGATGACTCCTTGTTAACACGGGTTTGAATTATACTGGAATGAAAATTATGGAGAAGAAATCAACTGTTGCTCTTTTTATTACTTGTTTTAAATGGAACAACTTAATATTGCACCTTAATGAAGGATGTACATTATATATCTGATTCATAAATACTTCCTGTTCATTTGTAGGAATAATGTCATTTTTCCCCAGAAAATAGAGAAGAGGCAGACTCACTCAATTTCAAAATGCGTGTTTTATTACCTCTCCTTTCCTTTTTCTTGAAGCTCAGATATGTCCACAGAAAACTGACATGCATTTTACAATGCACACTGTTTTCATTCCACATACACCCAAAAATCTTGGGTACAATCCTTCTTGTCCCCTTGGTACCACTTAAAAAAGAGGATTTTCACAGTGACCTTCCCCACAGTGACCTCTCGCTAACCAGTCATCAGCCAATGGGTGTTGCAGGCACTTGTGATGTGTCGGCCATTATCTTAAATCAGTGGTTCCCAAACTATGTGTTGCAGCAAAATCAGAGGGCACCATGGGATGCCCCCAGCAGCCTCATCTTCCTGGCTCTCCGTTTGCCCTTCTACAACTCACCAACATATATGAGCAGCCTCATCCTCTCTAGGGTCCTGGCATGCAGCAATCCCTACAAAAAATGGGAGCCCTGTGCACCAAGGATGGTGGACAAGGGAGGGGCTGGCCTGGTACATATCTCTTTGCAGGCAGGGCCTTCCATTCAAGGTGAGGCCAAGTTGAAGCAGAGCCAGCACCAAATTCCAACCCCTTTTTCAAACATGCACACCAACCATCCCTGCTCCCCACCACCTTTGCAAGGCCACATAGCAAGCTAAGTATTGATGTCTCACTAAAGTGTTAACACATGAACTATTTCTTTGAAATAGTGAGTGAGCCAACGTCATCCACTGGCGACTCCAAGATTAAGGCTACAATCCTATCCATGCTTACCTGGGAGTAAGCCCCATTGATTACAACTGAACTTTCTTCTGAGTAGACATGTATAGGATTGGGCTCTAAGAGGATTATTCAATTTCAGATCATTATAAAATGTCACACAATGATGGACTGCATTTATGGTATTCCCATCTGACTGTGAGAGTGAAAATGAACCCATTCCCTCCCATCGGCGCGTTTGACCGCCAATTTATGATTTAGAGATTTTCAAAAAGTGGCTCCATCAAATGGCCTGAAACTTGCACTGTAAACAGTGTAAGGATAGACCTTTATAGAGGTACAGTTGTTTTGACTGTCCACCCTGCCTTTTCCAATACACAAGTACACCAATTTCAGTTCAGGTATATGGGAACACTTTGACATGGTTCCAAACACATATTTGCCTGAGACGTGGGGGGGGGGGCTGTACATGTTTCAAAATGCAAAAAAAAAGTGGTGTGCTAATGCGCCGATGGGAGGGAACGGGTTTGCCCCTGGCCAGAGTGGAGAATGCTTATACCATACTGGCATTTTTTAAATCTAACTTGCAATTTGGGTGTAAACAGTGGACTCCATTGCATGGGTCCTGCAAAACGCATCCTTTTTATCACAGTCACATCCTCATCTCCAGTAACAGGATAACAACTAGGGACAATACCTTCATTTTCACAGGCAAGGACATTGTGTAAAACAAAAATATATACTTTGCACATTGAATAAAACCTGAATTAGTGAAGGAAGTCCTAACTTTGCTGCAAGCTTTATATATAAGTAGCTATAGATATATGCGCTTGCGCGCATACACAGAAAGAGACCGCTGTCTCTCTCAGTCACAGCAGTCAATTGGTCTCAATTGAGACCAGTCACAAATATGGTCACATCCAAAACATTCTTTTCTATTGTTTACTGTCTTAGAGGAGATCAAAAACTGGTGTTCAGTAGTGTCAGCACCTCTTGGTCTACCCAGGATGGTGAGTCATGGTGTCTCTCTCTCTCTCTCTCTCTCTCTCTCTCTCACACACACACACACACACACACACACACACAAGTGCGCAGACACTGACAATGCAACCCTAACCTCCGCTGAAACAGGCTAGCCGGCTGGCTGGCACTGCATCCAATGAACTCACCGTGGGGAAAGGGCACATTTGTTCCCTTGCCCCAGCCACCCCAATGGGCCTGCTCAGATCTGCAACTGCTGTTTAGCAGATGCAAGTCTGAGCCTCCTGCAGTAGCCTGGAGATGGGGCTTGGGTGGGATGTAATGACTGCATCCAGGCTCTATCTGACTCCCTGGGGTTCCCTGCCCCACCCACAGGAGTGTCTTGCTCAGCCCATTGATTCCAGCGAACCTCTCATGCAACTTCTTTCTCCTGATGGGAGGATTGGTACCCTGGGCATGAGGCAAGGGCAGCAGTGTCATCCAGCAACGAGCTGCCGGAACGCTAGGCGGGACTTACCACCTGATTGGCTGCCCGTCTGTGACGTGTCACCGCCTGCCTGCCGACCGCGCGGGCACCCCTGGCTTCGGAGGGGGTGCCCACTTGCCTGGGGGGCGCGCCGGGTGCCTGGGCAAGCAGCGGAGGGGTGCGCCAACTGGAGGGAGCCCGTGCGGCGGGCGGGCAGGCGGCGACACATCACGGACAGCCTGTCAATCAAGCGGTAAGTCCCGCCTAGCGTTCCGGCAGCTCGTTGCCAGATGACACTACTGGGCGAGGGGCAGTACCTTTGGTGAATGCAGCTCTGTTGCCAGTGGGGGCAGCATCTGAAGGGCCTTCAGCTGCAGTGAGGATTGCAACCCGGGGTCCCAGGACTCAACTACTGATGGTATCTCGGACACTAACATGTCACTGGAAATGCCCCTACCGAGTGGACTCTTCTCTAATCTGTCCTTTGGTATAATCAGTGGATTATGCCTGGCAGGGCTCTGGCAGAATGCCTTCTTTCAACCATTATTCCTCCCCCCATCTACAGTTTCAGAATTATTATTCAACTTGCTGGTTCATTAAAAGAAAAATGCACAGTCCAAAGTAGCATAAATCCTCCTTTATGATGCATCAAAAGAAGTGACAAGGTATCAAAGAGACATTTTGTAATCCTATAATATTAGTCATCAGTAGAAAATAAGCAAAAGGAATGGGGGAAACAACAGGGACCTAGTGTAAGTTCCCTAAATGTCTTCAGTAAATTCAAAAGGTTTTTATGCAGGCTTGAATCAGGTTTTATGTAGGCTCTGAAATAATCAATGTTTTGTCTGAAAAGAACACAGAGGAGAGGCTCAAAACATTTTAGGCTGAGTGCTTTGGAACCCCACCCATTTGCTTTTCCAGTGTCACAGGCATATATGGCATAGACATATTTAAACATAATGGAAACCAGTTTCCACAACAGGCCCCAAATGGAGATCATATGGTCATCGTATACTTCACTTAGGGTGCAATCCTGGAATTAGGCCAGAACAGTTAGGCAAGCAAAGTTTGGCCGGCAGAAGGGAAAGCGTAAAATATGTTTGGACTATTCAGAGTCAGAATGGCCAGCACACAGACCATCCTCCATCCTCCCCGACTCCAAGAGTGGTCCAAATGTGCTTTATGGTGACCCTTGTGCCAGTCAAACATTGCGGATCTAACCGTGCTGGCCTAACTCCAGGTTAGGATTGCACCTTTAAACATTCACATCATTTGCATAACTTCATCCCTAGTCAGTAATAGACAGCTGAAGATGCTCATTTCACCCCCACCTCCCAGGTTGCAAAGAAAGTGCGTTGAGCCCTATGGAAGCAAAAATGAGCCACACATAGGTAGTACATAGCATCGTTTTTGAGTCCCTTAAAGTCAGGTTCTTCCGTCATCATAGCCATTGATGTAAGGTTCACATACTCCTGAGTAAATGTATGCAAGTACCTCAGTTTCACTTTCCATAGGGCTATATATATATATATTTTTGTAAGCTAGCGATTTGTCAATTTCACAGCATACCAACAACTATGTTGTAACATGGATGAATTGGTGGATTGGGACCCACAGTTGGTGGATTGGGACCACAACGTCTACTGACAGTCTACTGTCCTGAAACATCTACCGAACTAATCTATTGACAGTCCTCCATAGCTAGTGCAATATTCTGCACAAATTCTTCCTGATGGTCAGTCTGTAACTCCAAGATTGCATTAACATTTGGGAGCAGTGCTGAGGCACACCTCATTAGAGTGCACCTGTTAGCAAGGATGCCTCCTCTGCCTTATCAGTCAGGAGACATTCTGAACACTAAGCTAAGGTCATGCACCTGACTTAACCAACGCCTCCGGGAATTAATTACAGCAGCTAGTTTAAGGTAAGATAGGTAGGTAAGTAACCTTTATTAGCATAAAAAAATAAAAACATTGGTACGCATTACTCCCACAAGGGAAGCGTTGAACTTACAAACAAACACAAATGGGCAAGTATTAAATGTCGGCATTGACTATGCATCTTCTGGCGGCCCATTATTCACACTATTCTTCTTTGCGATGTACCTCAAAGCGTTCCCAAAGTGCTGACAATATGCTTCCTGGAATTTTTTGGTGTTTGTCTCGTAAAGCTTCTACTCCACGTTTAGCCTGTTGAGAGAAAGATGCAGAGGGAAAAGTGTTCAGTCATTCCAAAAGGTGAATCCTGCCTTTCTGTATTATTTTTAAAGTGGTGTACAATGACCTAAACCTCAAAAACAGTACTACAAATAAATGGCAAATCAGCAACATAAGAAAGCAACAACTGTGAAACACAATGTCACGAATGTCCATTAAAAGCAGGTCACGAAGGGACAGGCAGGCATATCTCTGATGGGAGACTGTTGCATAACCCTAGTACCATGGCTGAAAGGCTCTCTCTTACCCATCCCCATCACCTCCCCACTGACCAGCAGCAGATTAGAGACTTCAGATGCAAAGCATTGTTTTAGGTAAGCTCATATTAGAAAAGGCCAGGCCTAAACCAAAACCTCCTCATAGTTGAAGCAGTATGCAAAATCCCACCTGCCCTTACCCAGGGGCATACCTGGTTTTGCCAAGCCTCCTTTCAGCGATGGGAACTCAAGTCTCGGAACCCAAGTCCGAGTCGCAAACATATGTGGTTTTTTTTGCTGAGTCATGTGAACTCGAGTCAAGGACATTGGCACTTATATTAGAATGAATCTGAAAAATATCTGAAGGGTCTGAAGACCCATGAGTCTGGATGTGCTTGCTTACTTTGTTCACAGTGTGGACCCATCTGAAAGCCAGCAGTTCCAGCCAGGAGGCAGAGAAGGGTTAATGTTTTGCATTAAGCATGAGGCGGAGGGAGGAGGGAGCAGGCTGTCTTGTTGATCTCTGAAGGAACTGATTATCATTGGACGAAGGAGGGCAGAAGGAGGAGCCTAAGGGGTTCTTGCCTTAGGATTGGCTGGAGTCCAGGGAGGGGGCAGAGAGGGACAAGCCAGATTGCAGGTGGTTCTTTGCAATCATGCCTTCAGGCTCCATTGATTCCTGGGAAGAAGCAACCTCAGCACAATGTGGCTACTTCCGAGTAGAGCTGCAAAGGATTGGGCTGTACTGATCATAACATAAGCCTCCCAGCTGCCGCCGTGTAACATTGCTAGCATTGGCTGCTTCTGTCCCCTCACGCTTTCTGTCTCACTCACTCCCACCTTACAGGTCAGTCCCTTTTGGTCCATGTCCTGGTGTGCTGCCCATGGCTTGCTTCACAAAAGACTCTTGACTTGAGTCAGAATGACTTGAGTCACTGTTCTGGGCGAGTCAGCAAAGGGAGCTCGATAGGACTCATACCCGAGTTGAGTCTTGGGGGCAGAGACTTGCCATGGGTCTTACATGGGGCCAAATTCCCACCCCTGTCTCCTTTCATTCCATGGATTCTAAAGAGATGCAAGGAGGAGCAAAAGGTACATGTGGGGGAGATGAGAGTGGTTTCGATGCTATACCCCAGGACTCTCCCCCACCCCACACTTTCTCTGCCACTCTGCTCCCTATGCCCTTTTAGTGTCCAGAAAGTAGAGAGGGAGCAGCAGTGAAAGTGAGTGAGCAGGTGTGCCTTTGCCAAATAGTTCAGCATTCCAGAAATGCATCTAATGCACAAAGGGCAATGAATGAAGCCCTCTAATATTACAATACTATCCAAGTCTACTCAGAAGAAAGCCCATTGAGTTCACTGTGACTTTACAGCTTTGTAAGTATGTGTCGGATGATAGTCTAAGGGCCCAATCGTAAGGGCCACAGCGCCGGCAATACACTCATACCTCTGGCACCAGGTGTTGCAAAAGTGCCATAAGGCACTCCATCACCAACAGTATGGGCATAATGTCTGGCTAATGCCAGCCCCAGTTGGTGCTGCACCCCGGCCCAATGAAGACCCACCGTTGGAGCACCTGGTGGTAAGCCAGCCAGTGGTGAGGCCTCCTGGGGTGGGTGGAGGGTGGGGAGAAGGCAGAATTGGGCACGCTGGAGGGAGACACAGGAGGGGACAGAGACAGCACCACACTCTGCTGCCGAATCCTAAGTCCCCTCTTTGGCTGCGGAGGTACACAGGTCTCTTCAAATCTGCACCCACTATTGTAGGTATTTTCTTACAATTGAGTGGACACAGACGTGAGGAGACCCATCAGGGCCACTGGAGCTTTACAGGAACACACGTTTGGGCTGTAAATCTTTTTGCTCAACAGTAAACATGTAAAACACTTACTTTTTCAAACAGTTCATCAGCAGTTATATTTGGATCATATGGAATGGGTTCTCCAATATGGGTCCGCAATTTTACTGGAAATGGTCCCAGTAGTGGAAAGATTCCAAACCAGGTTCGTTCAAAAAGCCATTTCATTGGCCCTGTGTGCAAAGATAATACTGGCGAATTGCAGGTCTCCTTGGAGTGTTGTATTTAAATATTTGGGACAAAAAAAATCACCAGCCAAAGTAATGTGCGTTCAAGTGGAAATAAAGCAAGTAGTCACCTGCACACCTTACAGTGCTGATAGTTCAGCTTGTCCATGTATAGTGTTGGCAGGTTACCTGTCAACAAGTTTTTCATGGATTTCAGGCAACTCATCTATTTTGCTTGTTAGCTTGCCAGCTTTCATTTAAGTTTTGGATGTTCCATGTAAAACAAACCCATGTGTCTACTTGCCCTGGAAACTGATACATGTGCCAATACATGCAGGCAGCATTCTGTGTGGGTGTTCAGTGAGGGGAGTTTTCCATTCTTCTAGCTCTGTGGTTCACCAAGGTTTTCAGCACCAGGACCCACTTCTGAAAATGATATCCCATTCTATTGGGAGCCACCTAGCTTTACAAGAATACTAAAACAAACAAAAAACCATTTACTTTACCAGCTGCTCAATCCTCTGTTGTTATTGTTTTTACTATGGTGGGCTGTTCGCCTTCTGGAGCATTTTTGAGCTCATCGGATCAGGACCATTCTGGTGGACTTGCATTCCCATTCACCTAGCCTTCAATAGGAGTCAAGGCACATCTGCCTACTCATTAGCAAATGCACATGTGGCTCAGTTTCACTAATTGTATACCACCCTGTATTGGTGGTATACATTTTCCTTGTATTGTATACCACCCTGTTAGTGTCATGACCCGCTGGCAAATCCCAACCCACATTTTGAGAATTGCTGGTCTATACTATGCATAAAGACGGACTCGCCCACACCACACTTCTGGGAGTGTGAGGAAATCTGGAGGGTGTTGTTGAGTCAGATCATTACAAGCAGTGGTGGGATTGAGGGGGTTAAAGGGAGCGACTCCAGATTCCTAGGGGGGCGAAGGCAGTGATGTCATTCAGGGGGAACAGACCAGAACGGGCGTTCCGGATCCTAACGGGCTCCGTGGCTGGTTCCGGGTTCCCGACAAGTGCCAATCAAAAGTGAGTTCCTGTTCCTAAATCATTTAGATCCCACTACTGATTACAAGTATATGATACTATGACCTAGGTATAAACTGCCTTCTCACCTTCTTGAATGGGTTCTCCAATATGAACCCATATTTTCATATGGACTCTTGAGCTCTGCTTTCGTTCTCCTCACAACCTTGACAGAGGAGAAGAAGAAGCAGGATCTTTTTGAGCTAATATGTGCAACTTGGCTTGATACTTTCTAGTCTTTAATTGGTTTCCAAACAACCTAATTTTCAAGGCATATCACAGGATCTCCTCTTGTGAGTTCCCAAGCTGGTCTAGCCTCTCAGCTGCCTGAGGCAAGCCTGTATACTCTGTAATTTATGGTCTTGTGGGCGCCACCTGGTGGCCAATGATTCAGGTCAGTTAAGACTGACAGCCCAATTTAGAGCTGCCTGACTACCCGGGAGTGCCACAGTAGCCAGGCAGCTACCGCTGCATCCCACGGCAGCCAGGCAGCTGCGGAAGGCTCCATGGGGAAAGGGGAGGTTTGCGGCACCTTATGTGACATGAGCATGAGTGGTATGCTTGTACTGCTAGGGCTGTAGTGCTCTGGATTGGGCCCTTGGTGTTCTTAGTCATCTTCTTTGTGCTTGTGACCTTGACTTCCTCTCCTCCAATTCTTCTTGACTCCTTATCTAGCTTTCCCCCACCTATAAACCCCTGAAGCCACCTTCATAAAAATCACTTTTTAAGATCCTTCTTCTCAGCCTCACCTCTGCTTTCCATACCTTTGACCATCTGGTGGGTTGTGACCCACCGAATGGGAAAAACTGTAATAGAATGATTTTTAGTTGGTTATATTCAAACCCCAGATCTTGCTTCCTCCATTCAATCCTAGATCTCTGTCTGACATTTCACCATGATTGTATCATCATCATGCCAAGAGCAATATGTTCAAGCCTGATCATCGCTGGCAATGCAGCCTTTCCAGGCAGGTTGGGAGGGTGTTTCAGGGCAGGGGGAAGGATGGGGCGAGTGTTGGACAGGCGGCAACTCTCACCACTGGTTCCCAACCTCCATGGTCACATGGCCTTACACAGAGGCCCTTGTTTTTGTGCCTGCTAAATAGCCATCGCAGGAGCAAGGTGACCCATTGCCTGCCCTGCCCCCATACTGCGGGGAAAAAGGGCAAGTGTCCCCTTTCTCCGCTGAGCCTCCCACTAATACCTGGCTGCCACAGGATGCAGCAGTAGCCGCCTGGTTACCACTATGCTCCTGGGCGGTCGGGCTGCTCTGGATGGGGCTGTCAGTCTCAACTGACCTGAACTACTGGCCACTAGATGGCACCCACAGGACCATAAATTACAGAGTATACAGGCTTGTCTCAGGCAACTGAGAAACTGGACCAGCTCGGAGATCCTGTGATAGGCCTTGGAAAATTGGGTTGTTTTGGAAACTCTCTCCAGCCAGTCTTGCATTCTTCCGTTAGTCACTAACAATGTCACCCACACCAACAACATCCCCAGCCTTGGTTTTAGCATGGATTCCTCTCCTTGCTCGGTCACTTGCTTTAATTTCCACGTTTAGTCCACTGCCAGATAATATCACAACTCCCTTTAAAATATTAGAAGAATATTTCTCTTCTAATATTTAAAAGAAATATATAACTATACAAAGAATATATATAAATATATAAATATATAAAGAATATATAAAGAATAAATAAAGAATATTTCTAAATAAATAATATCTAAATAATATCTAAATAAAGAATATTTCTCTCTCTTTCTTGACAAAAACTAATTAGAATTGGTCAACTTACTTTGAATACTGCAGATTTCCCCTCCCTGTTCTTCCTTTTTGCCACCTCCACCCTGCCGGACTCCCCGTACCCTATACTAAGTTCCTATTACAATACTACATTCAACAACATTAACATAATATCCACCCAGGGCCAGATTAAGATCTTTAGCGGCCTTAAGTACGGAAACGACTATGGAGCCCCCACATATATATCTACAATGAGTCCTTTTTTTATGCATGGATTTGGAACCTACAGATTTGACCCACCTTGGGTTATAAATATAACAAAAAATTACCCCAAAAATTTATTTTCAATTGCTATAATATGGATAGCCTGTGTATCCTCATTTGTACTGGGAAATATCTCCCATTGCTTTCAATTGGGCTTCTAAGGGTGCATAGGATTGCAATCTAAATAAGACATTCTTAAGAACATTTTAAATATATCTTACCTTTGTTTCCATACACCCTATATGCCTCCCGAATGTTTTGTGTGAAGACAGGAATGACAGGCTAAGAACCATGGGAGGAAAGAGATTATGAAACTTTACATTCAGAGTGCAATGAAATCATTTCTTCTCCATTACAGTGACTAGAATACAGTCAGTTCCCTTTATAGGCAAATTGGCTATCCCAGTGTTTCACAAACTGTGGGTTGGAAGGAACCCATTTGGTGGGTTGCGACCTGCTGTCAGGTGGGTTTGTGGAAAGCTGGGAGCAGCCATCATGGAAGCTACAAACCTCACTCTTGCTATAATCATTTTGTGAGTGTTAACCATTGTAAGGATTGTCCACTGACTTCAAGCCAAGTCAGGGACACCTGAGGCAGCACCTCAGCTGTGGAATGGTCACTGCGCCACACAGAGAAGGAAGACACAGAGACACAAAGTTTTACCTCTGTAGAGTTATATACTTTAGTTGCAAGGGAAAAACCAATTAAAGGAGTCCAGATAATCCAAGGTCAGATTACAGTCGGCCAGGAAAACAGCAACAGGGCAAGCTGATAACAGCAACAGAACTTTCCAGCAGCACTTTGCCCTCCTCTCACAGCCCACTGTTAGGGAGCTTCTGCTCACTGCCTTTATCCTGCCTTCAGCCGATCAGCATAGTACATCTTCTCCACAGGTGTTTCCAATCACCTTACTCAGGCCCTGCAGGTTTCCAGAGCAAAAGTTCTCAGAGGCTTGACTAAAGTAGCTCTGACAACAGTTTGGATTTTCAAGTGAGTTTTTTATAAATTTATTTTTAGTTCAGTGTTTTTACTAATCTTACTTTCTGACAGGGATGTTCAAGGTTGTGCAATTGCTTCAGTCCAAGAATGCCAGTTTGCATTCCAGGAGTGTTACTGGGAGGGTTGCCTGGCATGGTTCTGCCTGGGCAAGCTTTGGATATGACAGGTACCGTACTGGCATTTGTGTGACACTGGCATGGCATCCAAATAGGACTGGATCATTACTTCCTTCAAGGCTCAGTTCCTCTGTATAAAAATAATGACACTCACAAACCTTGCAGGAGCGCTGTAAGGATAAAAGCAGATTGAACACTTCGCCCAGCCAAACATCCTGCTTACTCACCACTTTTGCCTTGATAGCTATGTGAGCAAATCCTTTACGGTTCCTCCAGATGAGCTTGTAAGTGTTATCACTAAAGTTTTGTTCTAGGACTCCACCTGGTGCAATGGCCAGCAGGTGTCCTTCCTTCAGAATAGCCACACACTCTTCTCTGTTTGGTTGACCACAGCGTTCTCTGGCAAAAAATGTGCGTAGTCCTGTAAAAATGGGGCCAAACAAAAATGGGACGAGTTAGATAATAATTGTACTCTACCATTACAAAAAAGGTCTCTTTCTTTTTAAAATTTATTTATTTATTTATTTATTTAAGGATTTTTACCCCGCCTTTCTGCCTAAAAAGGCATTCAAGGCGGCATAAATGAGCAAAACACATGTCGTGCAAGGACAGAATGGCCCCTTCCCAAACTTGTGTGTGCTGAGTAACATTAAGCAGATATTTGCAGGCAAAAAATCAGCAGGTGGAATGCAGACTCTTAAACCTTCCTCTTCTTGTGGATTTTCCTCTGCAATCCCACTCCTATTCCTCTCTTCTCTAATATTCCCATCCCAATAAGGGTGGAAAACTACCCTTTCGTTCTGAACCAAGGAAGAGTGCATGGCAGTGGTGTCCCTATGGGGGGGGGGAGCTCTAAGTTTTGCAAGGGGCCTTACCTTGTCATGTAAATCCCTCCTCTCCCTTGGCCCTGTAGCCAGTAAGCAATGCCAAGACATTGCTTTTCCCGGAGAGGATTGGCTAAAATGGCACAGGAAAGGAATGATTTCCACGGCAAGGTAAGGCTCCTTGCAAAACTTAGAGCTCCACCCCTTCTGTAGGGATACCACTGGAGCATGGAGAGAATGTGTTTAACTCTTTATTCTTACTTCTTTCCCACTCATCCACAAACTGCTATTTCAAACTGGTGGGTCAGATATATTTTCGAGTTTTCTTTTTCCCTGTCATCCCAACATAGATGAAATAACAGTTTGGAACATGCTAGAAAATGATTGTACTCTGCCATTAAGAAAAAGACTCAGTTTAACTTATGTGTGACATTAAGCTGGTATTTGCAGCAGGAAAATCAGCATCTGGAAATGGATTGTTGATCCTTAAACCATCCTCTCCTTGCAGATTTCACTCTGAAATCCCTTTCCTATTAGTTTCCTTCATTCCAGTTGCAGCCCTGGCCCGGATGCCACCTGGGGCCAATACCGCAGACTGCCGGTCCTGTTGTGCCCGCGCCGCGCTTCCCTCAGGTCGGCCGAAGACAGCCGGCGTGAGGGATTCTCTGTCCCATATTGGGACGGGGATTGGTGGGAAGGGGGATTGGGCAGCACCTGAGTGGGCTTGGGAAGTGGCCATATGGCCACTTCCTAAGCCCATCAGTGAGGCAGAGAGGCCCCAATTCGGGCCACGTGGTCTCTTTGAATCTGCGCTCGCTCTTTAGCGGGCACAGTTCCGAGGAGCACATAGGGGAGGCTGAAGCCTCCCCTACGGTAAGGGAGCACACGCTCCCTTGCCACAGGGAGGATCCAGCCTCTCCTAAACAACATCAGACATGGCGCTGGCCCGTCGGCCTCGTCAGTCCGCTGCTGTTTAGGATTGCGCCCTTAGTCAGCATCTTCAATCCTAGATCTAAAAACATCCATGTTCCATTTTAAAATACTTTCAGTGACCATAGCTGCAGGGTTTTTCTTTTTACCTGGCAGAAGAGAGAATGAACGATCTATCACCGAATGGCATTGTCTTCCTCTCATTCTGTATAACGTTTTTAAAAAATAGCAATGATCCGCAGGTAAGCCTCCATGGTAATACACCAGCAGTGCGGGTCCTTTAGGAATATTGTCCATGCCACAAGTCTCATAACCAATAGACAAGGAAAGCAACAGAAAAGGTCTTCAGTATTTGTAAATGACGCCACTTCAATTCAAACATTTATCTACATTACTCAGTAGACCAGGAAGAAAGAACAAGCAGGAAAAGGCATACTCTTTGAGATGTGAAACTTACAGGCCAATCCTACCAGCACCTTATGCAGCTAGAATGAGTGTTCAGGTGGCATAATTATGGATTTTGGGTTCTGGCAGTAACATATACCTATCAAAAATGGAATAAGACAGAGCCTCATGTGGCACAGAGAGGTAGGATGCAGAACTGCAGTCAGAAGCTCTCCCCACGACCTGAGTTTGATCACGGCAGAAGTCGAGTTCTCAGATAGCCAGCTCAAGGTTGGCTCAGCCTTCCATCCTTTTGGTGATGTGTATCCACAGCGGGAAAAATATTGGGGATGTTTTAAAAAGAGGGTATATGATCCAGTGTGCACCATTGCTGTCGAATCCACCCCTCCCTCCCTTTCCCCCAGTTATTCCCAGTAAATTACCCAATCCTCTCCAGGAACATGACAGCGTGACCATATAAAATGGACTGTGTGTCTATGCCATTAACCATAGTATAGTAGAGGGAATTTTGAAAGGTGATGCTCATTAAACCCTTCCATGTTAAGCTGCTCCTGCCAAAATTCCTTCTTCTATACAATGGATAAAGGTTTAGGCACTCTGTCTTCCATTGTATCTAGTCACATCGTATGTGTATAGGATTGCTCCCTTAATTGCCTATTGCTACAACACAAAAAGACATGGCACCATAAAAATTATAAAAGGAAAAGATACTAACCATGCAACAACTTTCCTATCATAGTTGTCCCAAATGCAAATATTTGCTGTGGTTTCCTCCATTGTTTGCTATCAGGATCTTCAGGCAGATTACCAATTTTTTTACAAATGTACATAAAGAAGGCAAACATATAAAAAATGGACAATCCAAGAACTAGCGGAAAATATACTATTATCAATAGAGTCAATAGTAATCCCAGGTGATACAGCTTGAAGGCTAGATAATTTCCCAAAGTATGCGTCAGCCAAGTTGTAGATTCTTCTCCTAAAGTATAGTTTATGTCTTTTGCTGTCATCTTTGGCATATAAAATACAAATCAAGAAAGGTTCTGTTTACAACCAAACAAGTTCTTCACTGTTATTCCTGGAGTAAGTAAAAAAAAAAAAAAGCACAATGAACAGGTTTATAATACTAGAATGCAAATTAGACATTGGCAGAAGCAGTGCCCTTGAGAAAACTCCATTTTGAGAGAGAGAGAGAGAGAGAGAGAGAGAGAGAGAGAGAGAGAGAGAG